>CM031237.1:442022079-442529579 GCA_018340775.1 Taxus wallichiana var. yunnanensis
CCCCAAACACAATCTTCATAATCCTAACAAGGTTTTGGTTTTAGTCAACTTAATCAAAGGCAGGTCTCCTTTCCTTCACTTTGGCATCTACAAAACCCAAGGAAGTACCTATCAACTCTCGGGCATATAATGGTAATCTTGACCATAATATGGATTAGACTTGTCACATGAATGACACCATACTATGACCTTGTTCTGGCTTATCCTCGCAAATCATTAATATGTGTATTAATGGAAGCGGGGAGGTAGGTTTAAGGTTTTGCAAATGAACTTGTAGCACCACATGTTGTTGCATCATCTAGATTTGTCTTTATAGTTTATCACACAACCTTGTTTTACCATCTAATGTTACTTTAAGGAGAATATTCTCACTTTTACTTCTTCTAGTCTTCCTCCATTTTTTTCTCCCTCTCCTCAAACAGGGTTATGTTTTCTACATTATAAGAAGCCACTTCACATGCCTTTCTAGTAGATCACTTGGGATCATGTCCCTTATCCTAACAATATAGATTAATCCTTGTAAATCTCCTAGATACATGACAAATGGGATTCTAGTGTACAAGGACGAATATAGACTTAGGCAACACCCCTAGATCAACATTTAACTTTGCCTCATGGGGAGTTTGGGCTATCTTAGATGATGTTGCCTTTGCTCTGAAAATCCTTGTAGGATATTCTTTCATATTTCTTGCAATATTGATGCTCTTTCTTCGTCCCATCCCGACAGCGCCTTGACATGCTCAAGGGTCACATCATCCAGAAATTTTTTTCTCTTATACACAAAAGTGTAATTAGACTTTGCAGTAACATCTTCCTTTGCCTCGGTTGTTGAGTAGGAAACAAATGGTTGACCCGATGTTCCTTCTACATTTGTTACTCTATTTTTCTCTTTACAAACTCTCATGTTTTTTTGAATTCCTTGTATCCATAAAGTTGGGATCCTGCAAGATTGTTTTCCATCTTGAATTATTTGATCAACAAGAAGATCATCATAAGTGATCAATCATGTCTTGTTCCTCTTCTTAAATCGCCTCTTCACCGCTTTGAGAATTTATTCTTGCACATGCTTCCTATCAAATTGGTTCTTGTACAATGTTAGGAGCATACTCTTCTTGTGATTCCCCCTATGATTGCTCCTAAGACTACACCCGCATTACTTGATCATGTTTGGATAGTTGAAAAGCCTCCTAGCCAAATGGGAGAGATGTAGATAACTCCTCCCCATCATATATTTGCTCAATCTTTTTCTAGACCATTCAAGGTTTCTTCAATCTTTTAATTACCTTGAAAATGATCTTCAATATAGGACCCTTTATGTGAGAGTAGGCTACAACATGGATGTGATCCATCTTAATACTTTCCTTAGTAATTCATTCAAATTTCACAGTTCCTATATCATCAATCTTCATCCAAATTCTAATCATCTCCTCTCGGGTGACACATGAATATGCATAGCTAAAAGGCCTAAAAGTGATTGTCTTTGTTTTTTCCATAACTTCATCGAGGTCATAAGGCATGTGTTCCATGGTTTGGAAACCCAAAAGTGTTCACTATCGGTGCTAGAACCCTTAGCGTCAATATATTCTCAAAGGTGAAATCACCTACCCTACAACACACTTTAATTACGGTCCTTTTGGAGATCCTAGAAAAGTCCTCATCTGTTGATTTCAATTGTCTCATATATTCTAGCACTAGCAATATGTTTGGCACAAACTTAGAGATTTTGTATTGGCATGATTGAAACTATATACCCCGATGTTCATGTGAACGGATTGAGGATACCAATCTGCCCAATTATGTCATGGGTTTCCATCTACATTAAAGGCCAAAGGTCTTAGTAATTACATTGCAACATCGGTAATCCTTTCCCTAGGTTTGTCAAATAGTATGTCATAGATGGGAGATATGAAATGGTCCTAGAAGGCAACATAGTCATCATATTTGTGGTGTTTTTCCAAACAAGGGGCACAAACTTGAATCGGCTTTTTCGACAACATCACCTAGGTGATGTTTTACAAAATATGCATTCACCCTAAGTTTCTTGGCATTTTTGAAATATATAAACAAGTACATGAGACAAGTGTGAAAAATATTTAAATTGAAAGGCCTTCCCATTCCCAATACCATCTTAAGGCTTCATCTATTTTCTACTATTAGAATGTAGGCCAATCAAATAGTGTAGCATCATACTATTTCAATAACTTATCAAGGATCATGCTATGCATGCCATTTTTCTGTCATCATCCTCAACCTCCAACACTTGAGACACAAAAATGCATTGGAAACACCATAATAAGAGGCAAATATGGATACAACAAAAGGTTCAACAATATTCCCAAGTAAAAGCATATGGGTGTCAAGGGTGTGAGGAGACCACACCATGAAATGGGGAAGATGTGGCTTTCATTTCATTAATTTTCCTTTTGAACTCTAAAGCCTCATTTTTTTGGTTGAGTGTTGAGAATCCTTGATTATACAAGCCAAAAACCCTACGCAGATTTTCATTGGTGAGGTTAAGGATAGGCACACCCTTCACATTTACAACCATTCTTTTGGACAAGTCATATACTTAACAGTCCATATAACTTGATTGTTATCTAACAACAATTTCATACTTCAAGTCTCCCTTGGTCATATTTCCATATATTGCAAATGGGTCACAACATAAACATTGGGATAGTGCATGTTTACAAAATTCATTTGCCATATATCTTTTAATTTATCTAAGTATTATATGATGCTTTTCTCATTTATAAAACTTTCTTTCATTTTCCTACATGTACAAATGATCATGTGGTGTTGTCATATATTAAAGATATTGGGATTATAGGAATGACCTCCTAAGGGGCTAAGGAACAACTTTTGGATGCATCTCTCTTCATGGTCATAGAAAAGTTAATAGAGGCTACAGAGCAACTTGTGGATGCATCTCTCTTCTTGGGCATAACAAAGTAAATAGGTTGTTTATCTTTATCGGGGTTTTATCATTTCTCTTTGTGGCCATAGCTTAAAACTAACAATTACAACCGTAATACGACACATGAGATGACTCTTAGGAATTATCTACGTTGCCACCTCCAATTCAAAATATTTGCCAAGGAAAAATACACAATTCACTCCACATTTCAATCTCATTCAAAAGCTTAGTGCATAGCTTCAATGGCAGTAATGAGTTCTTTTCTTCGTTCTCAAATTGATATTAATTGAAGTATTGAAACACATTAAATCCAATAGAACCATTAAATTGTCCAATTGATAGTTGTATTTGATTTTTAGTTTTAAAATCGATGTATGTTGTCGTTTCAGAGATCATATTATTGCTTTTAGAGTATCCTCTTAAACAATGTTGGATGGATGTGATTACATATGACCAAATCAACAACTAATAGTGTTTCAAAAATGATATTACTAAAAATTTAGATTTGGGGTTTCTTGCTTGCATGTCATACCGCAACCACCTTGGGCTTTGCGGGATAGTACTTTGCGGTTAAGTTTTAGGGTTTCTTACCCTCTGGGCTTGCCTATATAATGCTCCCCTCCACTTCGAGTCTGGCTATTTATGTTGAGGCTGGAGATAGTGGAGCTGCAAACAATGGCGTCGTGTAGAAATGCCCTTGAAAGTTTGTCCCGAAGGTCTTCCACGAGGTAATATTTCTCCTCCTGATGTTGTATTACTTGTTTCTGGATTCAATGTTGCTTGCCAATGGCTTGAACAATCTTGCATTATCGGCTATTTTGTGGGTTGCATCCCCTCTGAAAGCATGCTCAAGTCCTGGGTTAACTCAGCCTGGGCTGCTCATGGCATCAGACTTGAGAGAGTATAAAATATGACTAAAGGGTTCTTCCTTTCATATTTTCTAACCCCTCGCATGCCCCAACTATTATAAGCCGCTTTGCTACTTGGTATGTCTGAAACTCCTTGTTGGTTCTTTCCCCTTGGAAAAAGGACTGTGTAGTTTTTGAATTTGCAGCCCTCAAAGTCCCCGTTTGGGTTCAATTCCCCAACCTGTCGCTTCTTGCGTACATTTCTTCACCAAATTCCCTCCTTCATCGGGCGAGTTGTTTGCATGGAGCCACAATGATTTTACAAAGGTCTTGCCTACGTAAACAAGTATGTGTTAAGGTAGACCTCCCACAAGAATTAAAAGAGTTCGTGGAGATTCAAATGGGTGACACTCGGTACTCTCAACGTGTTCTCTATATCGATCTACCTAATACATGCTTTTGTTGCTAGGCTTCGATCACAAGATCAAGAATCACCCGATTTATGTGTCACGCAATCGCCAAAGCACCTAAGGCGGCTTCGAGTCCGTTAACCCTCACAAGAGGAAGAGTGGCAAACTTTTGAAGGGTGGAAAATTAAGAACAAGGAAGCTCGAGGCCAAGGCAATTGTTAACAAAGGTTCTAAAGAACAAGTTGTTAAGGAACATACTGGGTCTCAAGTGCGTCGCACCCTAGAGTTAGTTTCGAATATTCTCTAGTTTCATTACCCAAGTTCTCTAGCACGCCAAAAGTGGTTGCGGTTCTCATGGACCCGTCGAACTCCACCCAGACCTCCTCGACACTCCATGCTTCCCATTTGCTCTTGACAACTAGCTCATAGGGCCCATCCAAGAGGGCCCGAAGCCTTTCTCAACACCTCATGTCAAGTTGCGAGCATAGCCCCGAAAGCAGTGGAGAGTCAACAGAGGAGTATAACATTGAGTATGTCAGACGAAGGAAAGTAGAATTGTAGGAATTTTGAAGCACAATAATGCTCAATTCCTACAAAATCAATTTGATGCCTTGGATGGCTTGGATGCCAACGGTATGGCCCTTGACCCATGTTTCTCATGAATTACATGTCATGGAATGTGAGGGGTCTTACCGACTCAATAAAAATATGGTGTCCCTAGATTTCATCCTGAAATCTGTGACTACCCTATCCGAAAAAATTTCGTACTTTTAAAATAATGGGTCGTTTTGTGTTTTTATTGCCTGAAAGTTCTTGTATTGCGTTAAGATATTCCTAAAGAGCCATATTAGCCTTTTTTCGCCAAATACCCAGATGCCCAAAATTGTTATATTCTGTCGTCGGGATTTGTCTGCGGGAAATTTGTATTTAATTATTTTGAGCCCCGTTTGAGGCAATTTGCGCTCCGTTTTAACCCTGTTGTGATCGAACATATCATTATTCCTATATACCAGAAGGGTTTTAACTAGGAATAAGTTTTGGGCTTTATTTGTGACTTTTGACAATTTTTTGTGTTTTTGTGTTTTCCCGTTTCGTTTTCTGTGAAATTTCTCTAGATCAATTCCTTTGTCGGGTTAGCCCGATTCTTGGCCTAAAGTATTCGGAGATCACATACGCACATTGTGCCAGAAGGAAGTCGCCATCGGAGGTCCGGTTCACTGGGAAAAAGTGAAGTCGTGCACTAAAAAGCCCCTGCGGGGTTGGGCGCATTTTTGGAAAACAAAGGATTTAAGTGGATCATGGGAAAAATAGAAGCAGCAGGCAGGTGGGATTTTATTGCCTGCCTTGCAGGGTACTTTTTCCCATGATAGAAAAGTCACTTAAGTTGCAGTGGGAAAATTAGAGGCAGCAGGCAGGCGGGAATTTATTGCCTGCCTTGCAGGATAAAAATTCCCATGGTGAAATAAAAGAAAAGTGACTTAAGTGAAATCATGAGATTTTATTGCCTGCCATGTAGGGTAAATAATCTCATTGTCAAAGTCAAATCACTTAAGTGAATCATGGGATTTCCGGGGCTGCCTTGCAGGGTAAAAAATCTCATTGTCATGTGATTCTTAAAAATAGAATTCTTTATGTCAAAAAGTGCGACCCACCTTGGGTGAATAATAATGCATTAAATAAATATTTGTTAATATTTATTCACCCAATTTTGGCGCCCAGGCTTGTGGAAAAGTCAACAAAGGGAAGTGGACAAAAGAAATTTAAAAATAGAATTCCAAAATTAAATAAATTTAATTTATTTCATGCAGCCCCCTTTTGAGAAGGAAATAATACTTTTAAAGTATTAAATGATTATATTAATTCCTATTTTCAGTGGCTAAGGTTAAAGCACACTGTGAAGCTTAAGTGGATGATTAAATTGATTAAATTTAATTTATTGGATGGCTGTCCTTAAACATGCAATTTTAACACACCAGTTAAAGAGAAAAACATGATTTTTAATTAATTAATTGCCAGGAATAGGAAGGGCAATTATTAATTATAGAATTATGAGGGTTATATAAGCATGGGCTGCCATAAGGATGAATTAATTAATTCACAGGTAAAGAAGTGTAGCCCAGAGGAAAAGTGCGCCCCATTTGAAGAGGATTTTTGCTCAAAAGAAGGTGAAATCAAAGCTAAAAACTTCCAATTTTGGCGCATGCTTTGAAGAAGGATGATTTGTGTTTGCATAATTGTTTGTATAAGTGATACAGGTGCTCAGGTGATGTTGGTAAAATTCATGCTTGCTTTGCATGCAAATAAAACATCAATTTTTGGGGCAGCAGGCTTGAATTATGCAGTTTTTTATGATTAAAATTCACTGTGCATGCTCTGGTTGCCATCTTTGTCTGAATTAATTGCAGGAGTTAGATACAGTGTGCTTTTATAAAGAAAAGGAACTTATATCAATGTCCAATACATTGAATATTTCCTCCGAATCTGAAGGATTATCCAGATTTGCACTAGTTTTGAAGAATTCCAGTCAAATAAGAAGAAAAAGAATTGTTCAGACAAAGATAGACAAAGCTATGGCGAAGAAAGATGAAAAAGAAAGCACAATGGAGTCATGCATCACTTCTAAATTTGCAGATATTGGAGACACAGATCTAGGCTCGGAACCTCTTGCTGAATTGATAGACAGATCCAGAGCAGGAAAGACTTCACTCATGCGTGCAGGAAAAACTTCACTCATGCATGCAGATTAAAAGCAGTGGAATTATTCGAGCTGCAACTTTTCCATCCACAGCCCAGTTGCCAAAGTTTGTTATGCAGGTGCAAATCCATATCCAGATGCAGATGCAGATGCAAATCCATATGCAGATCCAGATCCAGATCTCATAGTTGCAAAAGCTTTCGGCACAAAGGCTTCATCCTCTTGTTTCGAATGCAGCCCGTGAAGAAGTCAGTGCGTGGAAAATTTCTTCCAGGATCTTGTGCAGGAGAAGAACTGTAAAAGCTTCAAGGATAAAAGAGAAGACAAGGTGAAGGCAAAATTCCAGCCGCTTCCAGATCCAACTTGTTGTTTCCAGATCTAGCTTGCTTCCAGATCCAGTTACTCCTAGGTCCAGTTTGGTGAGAATCAAAGGCAAAAGAATCAGCTGCATGCAGACATGAAAAAGGACAAGACTGCAGCTTTCCTCTTCCTTCTTCTTTCCTCCGACAAAGTAATTGAGCGATCAATTAAATTATACAACTTAAGTGATTGGTTTAAAAGCCATTACTTGAAGAAGTCAACTACTTGGAGATAGGTGGCGGACGTGCAAAATAGAAGGTTCTATTTTCAGTTGCAAATCATACATGTCATGCAAAGAGGAATTCCAGGATGGAGATTGCCAGTTGTTTCTTTCCTCCGACTTCCACATGTGCCAGTTCAACTAAAAGCTTCCAACTTGTAATTGCCCCTCTACATTCTATAAGTAGAGGAAGAACCTTCGGGTTAATGATCAAAATTTGTAAGCAACAATCTTGTGTTCTAGACTTTGTGCTGAACCCCTGAGAGCCACTTGGAGCAAAGGAATACAAAGGAGCAGGTTTCCAGAGAACTTTGTGTCACGGTGTACTGTGTTTCTTGCTTTTAATCTTAGATCTCTTAATAAACTTTGTGTTATTTTAGATCTGGATCTAGAGCTACCTTTGTTTTAGAATTTTGTGTTTATATCTAGTGGTTTCTTCTATGTGCGTACAATCAACTCTGCTATCTATTGATTGGGATGCACATCTTCTTCATTTCTTCTCTGTGTTGATATAATTCCTTTTCCCTTCCTCTATAAATATTTCCTTTCTTAAACAGTTGCTTACTTGCTGCAGAACTGTTCAGTTATGGTTCATGAACTGAGTAGTTAAAGTAAAACCCCATTTAGATATTAGCATACTTTAATTGACAAATCTGACACGGGAGCCTCACCGGTAAAATGAGGGAGATTTATCTCATGACTGCCTAGGTTTTGTGCTATGCAGAAAATCTAGCCAACAAAATATATTGTTCTTGATGTTTGCTAAAGAATTGCGAACCTGGATGTTTTGTGTTTGCAAGAAGTTAAGGTTCTGAGAATTTCATTTGTCAATGGTTTGTAGCCTGACATCCTAGCTTTTATCAGTCACCACGATGGGCGGCATGGGGGTTTAATTTCTCTTTTCGTCCCTAAATGGAGGCCTTTCTTGCCTTTCTTTATGGATCATGGCATAGACCCCACCAATAGAGCCATCGAGCTCTCTTTAATATTGAAAGTCGCCCTTTTGGTATCATCAACATATATGCATCAAATGATGTAGCAGAAAGGGTAGATCTATAGCGGTGGATAGCCAATGAAATTCCTGATTGTTATTGGGTCATCTATGGTGAATTTATTATGGTTGAGTTTTCCATGGATAAATGCAGGCACCTTTCTATGCGATGGAAAACTCGCGAAAGGGAGGCATGGTATTACATGCGTAATAAATTTGGGTTTTATGACCCGAATGCCTCACGCCGACCCAACTCTGAAACATGGTTCACTTAGACCAATCTCTCGAGGTGGATTGGATCGGGTTCTCAAATGGCTCGACAGGGCTATGTTGTCTACTCAAGACTTTTTTTATTTTGACAACATTTATTCCTTACTTATGGAAGTGATGCTAGATTTCATCCTTTCTGACCACTTTCCCATCAAATTTCGTATCACTTGGCAAACCAAGTGGCCCTTTTGTCATAAGGGCCAATTCTTTCTTAATATGGCCCTGATGGAGCACGGGCCCACACTCAATCATATCAAGCGAGTGTGGAACTTAGTGCCTCAGCCACGTCACCTGCATAATTATCATCCACCTCTCATGTCTAACTGGACTCAGTGGTGGGTGGATGCAATGACTAGGACTGCTAGGTTCCTTAGAATATATGGGCGACAACTGGCCCATATTAGGCATCCGCTCTTATTCTGCCACCTCCTCCACTCTTAACCAGGCGGTGGTGGCGGTTGAAGGAAATACCTTTTCTGAAATCATGTAACTCCATGTGGCTGAACTCAAACAAAAAATCCAAATTGTTGACGATTATAATGCATGGGGGTGCAAATCCATGCCCACCTCCACTAGCTTAAAGTTGGGGATCAGGTTTCAAAGGAATTTTTCAATCACTCAAAGCCAAGCATTCCTTTTAGCAAATTTGAGCCATATGTGATGGTGGAACCCGAATCACAAATTCCCAACTCATGTTGTAAGCCTTTGTCAAAACACTACAAGCAAGTGTTTCAAGCCCAAGCTCCTTCGCTAGAACAAAATGTTGCCTTCAACAATGTTTGGTTGTTGTGCCATGCAAAGTTTCTCCGGCACAAAAATTTCCGTGATCGCCTGTTTTCTCTAGCGGATTTATAGAAGTGGTCATGTAAATGGCCAATGAAAAGGCACCGGCTATGATGGCTTTCCCTGTGAAGATACGATTGGTTTGTACCTTCATCATGTTTGCATGGATGGTTTCCAATCTCAGTCACTTGGCCCCCATATCAACAAAGGGAATATCAAATTCATCCCTAAACCTGGAGACCCCAAGTTAATAAGTAATTGGCATCCCATCACTTTGCTTAATGTGTCATACAAAATCATAGCCAAAGCCCTTGTCATTCGGTTGCGACACATCCTTCCTGCCATTGTTCGACCTAAACAAACTAGCTTCATTCAAGGGCGATGTATCCTTGACAATATCATTGCGATCTGGGAAGCAAGGAATGGGCGCGCAATATCCTGACAATATGCTTCCTTTCTTACGCTCATTAAAGAAGAAAATAACATTAATAGTGCTATGTAGTGCCTTGAAACCTTTTGTTTAGCTTGAGACTCTTCCATTCAATGGTGCAAAACGTAATGTTACGAGATAGTCCTTCCTTCCCCGCACTTCGATTGGCTACCTATGATTGGAAGATGTTCAACAATGGAGAAATGTTTAAGTTTCTTGGTATTCCCTTTGCCTTTCAAGCTTCTCATGCGGAGCTTTGGCAATATGTCGTGCAACGAGTGGCTCAAAAGATGGAATATTGGATCACCAAGCTGATGTCCTTGGCGGAAAATTTTTAGATTTTCTCCCAAGTTCTTGAAGCCACAGATGTTTACTACCCCTGTTGGGTCATGTCTAAGAAGTTTGTGCAAAAACTTGAGAAACTATTCAAATAATTCCTTTGGACAATTGCTTCCACCGGTAAAGGTTTTCACAGAGTTGCATGGGAAACTTGTTGCCTTCCCAGAGATTCAGGTGACTTAGGCCTCATTGAAATTATACGTCAAGGGCAAGCGCTCTGCGCCAAATGGATAATCCAAAGCACGGAAGGAAAGGAAGCATGGAAGGTGCTCCTAAGAAATGGCATTGCAGAAAGCCAATGCCTTTCTAAAGCGGTATGGTCGTACTTCTTGGAAAGGCATTGGCTTTGCCAATCTTCTCATTGCCCCTATTCCAATCAAAGTGGTTGGTACCTTTGTGCTCAAAAGCATTTGGAAATCCTGGGAGAAAATTAAGCCATGGCTCCGGTGGAATGGCAATGGCTTTCGTGACGGTCTTTCGTTTAATTGCCACTCTCTATGGTGGTCTCCTATCATTTAATGACAGGATCGTTGTTTGGCCGAGGTGCCTTGGATTCTTGCGCTTCACCTTTTCAAGCACGACATTCGCACCATCCAAGACCTCTTTGCAAACGCACCCAATCTTGGCTATCCTGGCAAGAGCTCAAAGTGCAATTCAAATTGGCTCTTCTAGATAGAGCTCTCATCAATGACATCATTTCCTTCGTGCCATATCACATGGTCCACAAGATCATTATTCTTCTATCCGTCCTTGGTGGATAGACTGGAAATGGTATGTTGACACCTTGTTCTAGAATTACTCAGTTGGCCGAGGATATGTTTGGCTTTCGCTTCATTTACCCATGGTGGGAAAGCTCAATACCCAATGGGGAATCCGATCCTCACCATCAATCTAGCAAAGGAGATTTGCTATTGTTTGGTCCGCCTGTGTGGAACCCAAAATTGCTCACTTCTGTGGTGTGTTCTACACCAAGGCCTTCCGCTTGGTGCCTGTTTGGTGCATCTAGGAGTGTTTGCCCCCAAATGCCCCTTTTGTGGTCATTTGGAAACCTTGTCTTACCTGTTATGGTATTTGGAAAGCCCAGAGGGATTGGAATTGGATTCATTCTTTCTTCTTCCCTTTCCCGTCGAGTGTTTTACTTAACAACATGTGCTTTTAGGAGACAATCCTCGAATGCCTCACAAATTTTCCTAGATTTGGCATGCTTTCGAGGGGGAAAACTTATTCGGCTTTGGAAAGAAAGGAATTCTTGTTTATTTGCTAATGTTGAAGTTGATCAACCATTCTCTATTTATAACAAATTTGTGGTTATCGTGAATGTTTTGTAGCAAATTCAAGTTCAAACCAATAAAGTTGCGATCGAGGTGGAGTATCTGCAAACACTCCTTCATCACTGGGGGAACGCCCCTTGAATTGTTGCTTGAGAACCATCGTCCCCCTCTCATCACTCCCCGTTGCATGGTAGTGCTAGTGGGCGCCCTAGATGTGGTGGTCGTCGGAGCCGCTCTCAACGTAACTCCTTCAACCGGGCCCATCGGTCCCCCCACAACCAGCCTCCTCCTCGGAGCTTCTCCCCCGCCTTGACCCCGCCACGGGATGGGACGCCCCGCCACCCTTGGCCTCGGTTGGGATCATCGGTTGCCCTCGAGCCATGCACTCAGGATGACTGGAGCCTCTTGCCTCCGCCCCGAAAAGTTTCCCAAGTTGTCTCTCGCCCTCTTAGGTCAGCTGCTTGTTGACGATACTAAAGATGGAAGCTAGCCCGGCTTTGGTTGGGATGTGCCGGATAGTGGCAAAGACCTATCTGGCTCTAGTTGGCATGACCAAGACCCCCCGCATGATAGCAATTCGCAACAGTGGCTTAATTTCACGCTTTCGATGCTTTGTAATTAGATGTGTTCTAGGATTTGTTGTTGCCTAGTTTGGTTCATGGTTTTGGGGCGTGCTTCCATACCGCCTTTTTTTGTGAATTATCTTGTATCATTTTACTTGTTAATATAATATAAGATCTTATTCATAAAAATGATATTAATTAGAGTATTTAAAGCCAAGTAGAACCACTAAATTAACCTATCAATGGTTGAACATGTTTTAGTTTTAAAATCAATTATTAGTGTTTTTTTAGAGATTGTATTCTTGTTTCGTAATATCCTCTCAAACAATGATGGATGGATGTGATTGAATATGACCGCATCAACGACTAGCAGTGTTTTATAGCTTGTCCTAACCTTTTGCTCAATGTCCCCTGAACCTCCAATCAACAAATGAGATCTGTTTTGGGAGATCAATGATATGCATTGATTCTTGACACATATTATGCCTTACACTTAATGCATCCAAAATGATGGTGAACAACTCAAATTTGATTTCCAAGACCTATTATTTTTATGACATGAACCCTTGTAAAGTGTTGATGGATGGTAACACCTTTCATGGTCAACAATGGGCATTGATTCGGCATTCGATAATACATCATGCTTTGAGAGCTTTAAAATACCCAAGAACTGCTAAAATTGAACCCTCCCAAATCAATGGCTTGCATAATGCCGAGCAACTTCTTTTATTGCCCTAACATATCCTTGAAAATTTGATCAACATCTTAGAATCAATCATTGTAGATAGACGGCCTGCGTCGAATTGTAGATATCATCTTACGATCTGTATTTGTCTTCCAAAACAGCGACAGACCTGCCCATTTGTTTGTTAGTGTAAAATTTAATATTCACCAACCTTTTGCATACCAAGGCATGCCCACTATTCCTCACCATGTAGAGTAAATAACAATTTGTGCCCCATGCATGTAGGACATTTCAAACTGTTTTGGGGTTATATGACCCTGCAACTATTATCTTGATCCTTTTACCCAGACCTTCGGAACTTTTCAGGTCTTCCCTACGGCTCATTGGTCCACTCGGATCAATCATTTCTTGTTCAACAATCTTTGCATGATCAATCTCTTACTTGTTGTGACCAATCCTGATATTCTCGACTATGGTCATTTATCAATGCATATTGAAAAATCAATACAGTGTGATCCATGGGAGAAAATCTACATACATGCTTGGATTACAAATTCATATGATCAAAACATTCCGCTCTCAAGATTTGAGAATATAAAACAAATTAAGATAATTCAGAATCTTACTTTATCGAGGGACACAATTTAGTTCCAACAAAACATAATATTGTTCCTTAAATATTGGAAGAAGAAAATTTGCACTAACCTACACAATTTTTCTGATTGGCAGATGCACGGTCTCAATTTGGACAACATTTCATCTTTTCATATTTCCATTCAACAAGAAATGCCTGAACAAACCTTATATGTTCCAAGGCAATAAAAATGTTAACAAAATATTCCAAGTATATAACGCTTGGATTTGTTGTGATAGACTAGATAAAGCATGCTGGAAAACAATAAACAAATAAATATAGCATCTGCTGAACAAGAGACAAAGAATCAATTACAATCTCCTTTACCTTGAAGATTTATCGTCAGTTAAGACACTTCAACAACAATAGTATTGTTTTAACAATGAAAGTTTTTAGATGCCAAAATTTACTATTCTTTTATGTAAGAAACCTTTCCAGATTCACAGTTCTGTGTACTTGAGGCAAAAACTCACCCAACTTGGCAGCTAAGATACAGACCATAGGAGATGTACACTTAAAAAAACTAATGCTAAAGTTTCAAAACATTTAATTGCTATGAAGGCAGCAGAAAAATAGACACAGATTTTCAACTTAGCATGCATTTTGATATCATTCTCCTGTGTTCCAAACATATTGAAAGCCAATCAAAATTGCAGTCTAATTTGTTCTTTGGAGGAGATACTTGCATGGATTGTCATATTTCATGCAATATAGTGCCAACTCCGTCCATTGTATCTTTAGGGTGAGAACAGAGAGAAAGAAAGGAGAGCAAATCTCAGAAAGCCTAAAAGAAAGAAAATGAGCATGTCTGTATAAATACATTGGATATTTCTGTATATCTTATTCAGCTAAAGAGTGTTATCGTTGCACAAAGAGGTTGACTGTGTCTGCCTTATTATTCATTGGAAATTTATCAGTTTGAAACATTGATGATAATCCTCCACCACATAACAGGATATATATAAGGCTTAAGGCAATATTTTTGAGGATAATGTAATGTTTGAGGTTACTGATGCACAAGCGTACATGCCAATCACTCAAAAAAACAAACGAGCACTCTCTGCTAAATCAAAAAAATCTATAAATAACCATAAAGCATTAGTCGATATGACCATTTTATACAAGTTATTGTCAACTCTCTAATGGGTATTGAAAATATACAGATGCCACTGAACACATTGTATGACTACTTTGTAACAGGCTTTTTCCTTAGATATGGTTCTAAATCAAGGGAACTTATCTTCGCTGCAAGTATGAAGTCATTCTCAGATAGAGAACCTGTTTATAAGACATTTAAAGAAGAGACACAAGAATATGGATCAAGCCTCCTAGAACATGTACGAGAAATCCCATAGAAAGTTTTATATCAAATAGATGATGCATTAGAATACATTTTTGCTATCAAGATGGTATTAGATACATACATGCATGCTATAAAATAACAATCCTTCAACTGCAAATGCATTCCAAATTTCCATCACAACGATGACCATACAGAGAGCCTATTACTTCTAATATCTACAGAGAGCCTATTACTTCTGATATCTATCTTCTGGGTGTCTGTTCTACAAGTGACTACTCATAGAAGATTTTTGGCAACAAAGAAGAGGAGGAATCTAAAAAGCTACCTATACAGAGAAACAAAATTATGGTACTTATCATGAGACTCGATGGGTTATAGAGGACGAAGGTGTAGCAAGAACACCACTAGATGAAAACATAGATAAAACAGGGCTATAGGGGACAAAAAGCCCTAGGGACTAATTAAGTGTGTCCTTATAAAATAAACATCATTCAATTATATTATTATGTTGTGTTGTGAATATTTATTTGACAGGAATTAACTATATGTACTGGTTTTGGAGAAATACATATACATCGTCATATCTTCTCTTTTCACATTTGTTTTTGGGCTGTGTGTAAGTGTGCTGGAGAATAAGACTAGCTCTCCTAGGCTTAGACTCGTATGTTTTTGGATTTATGAAATCTTTGAGAAGACCAAACTGTTTTAGAAGGAGAACGCACTAATTCCACTGTTATTTGTTAAATGCACTAGATTTTTAAAAGTCAAAACATTGAGTGTCCATAAGTGTCTTAAGCGGGATTGCAAGTATTGCACATATCAATTAAAAACGCCACAAGCTACTTTTAATGTGATAATAGCAAAATTGTGCAACTTTTTGGACTCTATTGAATGAAACAGCTTGAGCCAATAATATAATTATATATCCATGTTTATGATTTCTCAGTTACCACTTTCAACGTACTTCTCTGTCTATTGTTAATTATTTGGTTATTTTTATCGTATTTTAGTTTGGGTTGGATGTACTGAAAAAGCTTTTGCAGGGAGTAAGTGACTACGCCCTCTTGAAAACTAAATTTGTTAGCATACATTGTAGGGTTAGTTTTGCATCACAGTAACTAGTTTCATCAAGAAACAAAGAAGTAACATTGACTCATAAAGGACAGCCTCAACCCTTGAGAAAGAAATCTGAAAGGACATCAAATTGACGTACTAGAAACAACAATAAAACAACCTTAACCGCCAGGATAGCCAAATTTATAATGACATCTTGCAAGGAAATACTGGCCAGCTAAGAACCACAAAATCCAGCAACAAGAATGAGATAGCCTGCTGCCTAAGATGGGGAAGCCATGACATGAACATCCAAACTAGCATTCTTTTTGGTAGAATCTGAGTGATCTAGAAGAGATCTTCTAGGAACAACAATAAACTACAAATAACCTCTCCAACTGAGCCAATTCGGATAAGCATTCTAAACAATTATCTTCAGCATCTTGTGAGGGTTGGCCATGATCGAGGACTGGCAAGATGCGAACACACAAAACTCTTAGCATGCAAATGTAAATGCAAAAAAGAGGCTTATTGTGATAGAAAGGGGAACCACACATGAGCACATTAACTAGCTTGTATTCAGAATGAGAAAATAGCTCTAGAGAGATACAAAAAAGGAAGTGGAGAGGCGTAACCGCCACCTAAAAGGTGGAGAGGTGTAATCCCGATTCCCATCTATCCCAATGACACCTAAGAATGCTAAATACATGTGTAGGAAAAACTATACAATGGAATTAAAAAACCAACACTAACACCCCCTTAAGTGTAGCTTAGCTAAGTAGAGGAATTGCGTCGCGGTAATAAAGCCCAATAAGGTACCCAAGTACATAGGAAATCCTCTCAGAAGAATAGAGAGAAGCCCCACCCCCTCCCCGGAGTAGAAAGAGAGGTAGAGAGGACTAGAAATATAGTACCAAATGCATAGTTGAATCCCACTCGGGAGTGCCGGATGCCTCACGAAAAGGCGTGGATCGGAAGCGGAGGCAATGAAGAATATCTCTAGATGTTGCTCAACAAAGCCAATGCTAAACTATGACAAGTGTTGATGAATCAAATCAAGTACCAAATAGGACTCTAGAATGGTTCCCAACATTGATATGAGAACTAAACCAAGAACCAAGTACTCTTGCATAAGGTGTCAACATGAATGATGACGAAGGTGAATCATATGATTTAGGAAGTGCAGGTTGTGTCACCATGTAAGCATGTAGTGGTAGAGAAAATACATCCAGAGAAGTAGAAGCAACTCTATCAGAATTTCATTAAAGAGAGGACAAATATCCTTGACAATGTCATCAAGATCGAAAGGTGAGAATCCACAAACAGATATAAAATGTCTAGTAAGTAGATAAGATAAGATAATAAGATAATATTATTAATATCCAATAAATGACCACAAAAGTAGGTCAATGGGACTGCAAATTACAAAGAAAACAAACCTAGCAAGAGGACCCAAACGGGTCGCCCGAAATACAATGAGAGAAGGAGAGGAAGAGAAGGAAACAACAGAGGTTGAGAAACCAGAAACGAAAAAGAAAGAGATGACGGTGGGGGGGGAGCGGAAGAGGGAGCAACACCCCAACAACATCACCTAACACTCAAGGCCGGATGGGAGTAACTCGCAGTGCACCGATGACCAAAAGCTGAAACTATAGAATGCCTAGGAGCTAGCGTCCGGGAGGAAGGCGGTGCCTCTTAGTAAGCTTGGTGGGTCGCTGTCTATGCGGAGAGGACCTGGGACATGCCTGAGATAGGGAGCCTCGGGTGGAAGAAACGGAGTCTCGAGACCTGACGGATCTGGACTAGGGGTCCAGACACGTGACCAAGTGCCGCTTGGCCCCCTCACCGGGGAGAGCACCGGGAAGAAAGAAGTGATCAATCTAGTAGCCATCCATCTGGGGGGAGGATGGAGGAGCTTGTCCCGAAGCCTGAGGGCCTCCTGAAGGTAGACCTCCCAATGAAGTGGATCCTGTAGACATAAAGAACCTTGTTGTAGAGAATCATTGGAAGCTCTCCAAGAAGTGACTCTAAACTCTAATGAAGCAACAGGTGATGGAGGAATGTTTTGCAAGAGGGAAGTTATGTCCTCAATAATGTCATCTAGATTTGAAATGTGAGACTATAAACAAATAAGAAATGTTTGGTAGGTATGTGTCCTAATGACGTGAATCTAGAAGACATTCATAATCCGTTGCAAAAATCACTAAAAGCCCTCGAAGAAGCAACTCGAACTCTAAAGTAGCAACAAGTACAGGAAGAATATCCTCAATTGTAGATGGGGTGTCACGAGGAGGAGGATAGGTAGAAGTCTCAGTATCATCCACATATGAAAGATTTTCTGAGGAAGCATCACTATCATATGGAGAATCAAGGTCTCCATACAACTACTAGATGAAGGTCCAAGCAGTGAAAGGGCACTCAGTGTACTCAAGTTGATGTTGAATATCCTTAGAAACAATGAGACATATTAGTCCGTAGACCATGTCATTGTTGTTTAACCACTCAATCTTCTCGCTTATTGTCACTTGGCTTTGGAATGATTCTAAGCGAGATAGGGAATTATATCATACAACATGTTGTTGTGATCTGTATCCCTTATTTTTAAGGATAGAGAGCTATCCGAATTTAGTCAGACAACACAATGATGGAATTTAGTACCAAAACTCATAATGAAACCCCCAAAATGAAACTTTATCTTAGTTCATGATTATAACACTCCAAAATATGATGACACTTTATATTTTAGTGCATATACATTTTTCAAGGCTTGAAATTCTCTCCAATGCAAAGAGCTCGAAAAAATACCCACTTTCAAAACAGACGACACCTCCATAGGAGTTTTCCATTAAGATTTATGTATCCTACAACTTATCTTCTACTTGCAAATTTCAACACTCACTCATGTGCCTTGAAAATAATTTACGTCTCTTGCGTTAAGCCCTTTTGGGTTAAATGTGAATATGGACTAAACTACATGTGACTAGGGGCCACAACTTAGAAAATTAGTGAGGTGGATTTTGCAAAACTCATATTAGATAGTTGGGGACTTGTGCGATGACTTATCAAGCTGCGCTCCAACAAATTATGAGTTGTAATAACACATGAACCCCTTGCCACAAGTACAAGGGTTGTGTGTCACACCTAAGTGTAGTCTCCACCTAGGGTTGCGTGCCTCCCTGTAAATAGTGTCACCACCTCATGAATAGGAGGGTTGCATGTTGCGCCTACAATGTAGTCGTCGCCTAGGCTTAGGTGTCACCTTGTGCATAGTTTTGTTGCTTTGTGAATAGTGACATCATCCACACACAAGTACAGATGCAATTTGGTACAACGTCCACATAGGTACAACCACCAAGAAAGTGCAAGTAACAACGAGTAGTAAAGCCACAACCACATTAGAGCTCCAAAGAAAGCGTGCACCGACCAGAAAAAATGAGAAGTACCCATTTTTTTTTGGAAAAACCTAAAAACACGATTTCTTCCAAACTTCACATTGTGGTAGGGAATACCTCCAAATAGCCCACAGATGACCACAAAAACTTGAAAAAAACCAAACCGCTTACTTCATAAAGATACTCGAGTTTATAGTCGCTCCTAGGGTCTTTGCACATTCCGGACTCAATGGCGCAGTCAATTTCTCCAAAAAAGGCATGAGATGAAGATTTTCCTGCAAAAACCACTTATACAAGGATTTTTCCTCATTATTTTCTCATTCTCCATATCATCCAAAGACGTGGGAGAAGAGCATACTCAAAGAGTAGGGAACTATAACAAGCTCATAAAACTCAAGATTCCAACAAAATAAATGCAACCAAACAATGGCATTCGATTACCAAAATGTGCTTTCATACCATGTGAGAGTGGGCCGTGATTAAGGACTGGAAATATGCAAACATACCTCAGCATGCGAAATGAAAATACAAAAAGGCTTATTGTGTGAGAGAGGAACCAAACATGAGCACAATAACCAGCTTGTATTTAGAATGAAAAAATAGCTCTAGAAGAGGTACATAAATAGGATGTATAGAGGTGCAACCACCATCTAAAATGGTGAAGTGTAAATCCCATCCATTCCAATGACACCTAAGCAAGCTAAATACATGTGTAAAAAAACCATACGATAAAATTAAAAAAATCTACACACACATCCAAGGTGCATTATACAATAGATTCTAGTGAACTGTGTAGAATTTTGAAACTTAATATCATCTATTATTTTAAAATTAACTTTGGAACATTATTAAATCAACTTAAAATAGAAGCCACCATGTATGGGGTGCAAGGAAACCGGTCTGCAACAATCTCATTAGATTGCAGAAAGAAGCCCCAAGGAATTCGAGGCTGAAAATCATGAATATGTCTCACACATGGAAAACAAATTGCACAATATAATCTTAGAGGAAAAATTGTTTCAACTAGTGTCGCGCATTCAAACACAATCCCAAGCACTAACCCAATTGCTACAAATTCAAAGTTCCAACTTCAAGCAAGGCCAAAATGCAAATACCTTTTATATCAATTACATAGAAATCACAATGAACCACATGCTACTAGCCTCCGATGCAAAAACACAAAAGGTTGTGTTTCTCAAACATTACTAGAAGAGGGAATGGATCAACTACACCTTATAATTGAGCCAATTCAATTCCAAATATCTTAGCAACAAATTTATAAATTCGGAAGTATCACATTACCTATCTAGAACTATTAAGAACCAATTAGACAAATTCCTACTACTTGCACATAGGTTTCCTTTTGCCTTACACAAAGAATGCATATTCACAAAGCATCCCGCTAGGATTGTTTGCAACATATTGCATCACGTCTTTTGCAACATGCATCTCATCTATATAGAAGATAGTTTTAGTAATGTGTATTTATGCAATCAACTTAATAACTATAAATGCATGTTTAATTCTTTAAGATTTCCACAAGCAAACATTATGGAGAATATCTCTAGAATAATTATGTTGCATCCTTCTAATTTTCCATGTTCGGGTCTATCTTTTAGATCCTTTTTAGGGACAAGTGGAGCTTATATAGGATGTTCGATTGTTGATTAATGAATATAAATGTACAAACATTCAATAACTACTAGGTATAGAGTGCGCTTACCTACGTGAGTAAACCAAACAACTTGCATTTTAAGGTGAATCATATCACTAAAGAATTAAATTGAAAATGTCCAAGATAAGAGATTATTTAATTGTTTAGCTTTTAATTCCAATGTTTTTTTATAAAGAAATATTGTTTAGGACCTACAAGAAGCCCAATTTTATTTATAGTAGGATATTAAGAAATTAAATTAGATTCAAAGATTATTATTTTGTTTTTATTAAGACATGAAGATATTAATTAGGCTTTTTGAAATGTTTAATTTAGATCACAAATATTTTAAATTATATTTCTAAAATATAAAATTAGTTTCAATTAAAGTAATCTAATGTAGTTTACAAGATTTTAGGAAACATTGAAATTATGTTAGGTTTCAAATTTCTTAATGTTATTTTAAATTTTTTATTTTTGTTAAGGCTATGAATGATGGGTTTTCAGATCCTACTAATATACCAACCATTATCTCAATTAATGTTATTGTTATGTTACATAATCTCAATAGCCTCCCTTAAGTGAGGTTTTATATAATGCTTGCTATCGGTAGAGGAATGATTATACAGATTTCATGTACATGTAACCCTGTTTTATGCTTCGCAAGTTATAGTAAAGTTTCAAACCAATTGCTTTGGTTAACAATATCTCCTACCATGCTCTTTCCAATATAAATTAGTGGGATTAATACACTAAGGATCTTCACTTTGGTGATTGTTAGATTTAGCAGGGAAACTGAGATCTACAGATCACAGATCCGCCATTAAAGGCTGAAGATTATAGATTATGATGTACAATCGATTAGACAAAGAAATAACTTGAAATAGATAGCGAATAACAAAGCTAAATGAGCAAGAGCTTAAAGAAAATAACAAGAACAAGAACAAGAACACATTACACCAGATATAAGTGGAGAAATCCAAGGAAAAACTCCATTGGTAAAGCATTGTATTTTATTAAGAATCTGATACAATTTCACCTAACACTTCCACTTCGCTCCTTAGCTATATTTCACATCTGCAGAGCTATGTCTCACGTTTGTTCAATAGCTAAATATAGCTCGCCATCTTTAATACAAGCTTGCATAGCTGTTGTAGACAATCAGATAGTCAATCCCAAGAGGGATCACCCAATAAATTGGGTGGGTGAATTAGTCAGACCACTTCACTCTTTGAGTGTGAAAGACTTCACACATTAAAGTTTGATTCAGACAAACTATAATCATGTTGGGGCGTGCCCAAGTGGCTAATCCCACTTGACATTATCACCCCAACACTCCCCTTAATGTTAAGTGTGAGAAAACAATCAGACATGCCAAGTTTTAAGAGCCATGAATTGGCAACAAGTGATTCAGCTTAGCATGCTAACAAGGGAAATCCGCAGATCTTCCCAAATAGAGATTCATAAGACTAGTGCTTTACAATATGAAGACTTACATCAGACCATGGAGCCTTTTATAAGCTAAGGCATACCCATGACTAAATCTTCGTTGGGATTTACAAGTAACTTCACAAAAGTGACACATTTACTTATTACAATTGGAGGAAGTATTGGAAGTTTACAATGAACTGCCTTATAGTTCACATACAATGTTACAACCATGTGTAACCAATCCTTACAGGATCACTTTGTTACATACAAAGCGGGTGGTCATGATCCACTCTTTCATAATGAGCCATCAAGAGGTGGCATTGTCATACACACTCCCCTCAAGGGAAACTCGATAGGCTCAACAAGGTACAAATTTTGCAAAACCTCACAACATTCAATGGCTTTAGTGAAGATATTTGCAACTTGATTTCTGATGTTAGACTGGATTCTTTATCAAGAGCAATCTGGCCTTCACATAGAGGAGGAATACTTCCTTTAGCTCCTATGTGTATCACTACCAGCAACCTCTTTAGCTACATGGCTCTTTTTCGCTTCAAGTGATGGTACCTATATCAAAACTTGAACACAAATCCAGCTGCATATCCAACACAACATCAACAAATATCATAATAAGCATAATAGAAATCATACAGATTTTACTTTTAACCAAGTATAAAGGTTAAACATTAGTTGTATAACAACTTAACATATCACTTATGCTTAATAATTAACAAATATGTTTTAACATATATATCATACAAAGATAGGTCTTAACTCGAGCTGATCAGATAATCAAATCATTCAAGAGTAATGAGAATTTACTGAAAAACATGATCCATTAAATAGTGGACACACTCATGGATTTATGTGAATTTTTCTTCAAAAAATGACCATGTAAGCACCCTTTTGAAGTCTAGACATGTCATATATGATTATATTTTTATGCCAAAAACATGATTTAACAGTCAAAAGCATTGTCTTACTTCTCTTGATTCCAAGAATTATATTCTTGTTACTACTAAGAGATCATGACTGTTTTGACAAAAGAATCATTATCAACAAATAGTTAGAGAAAAATTGAAGCAAAAAACTTTAAAAATGTGCATGTTTTCAGTTATAGTTATGCTTTTTATTCAGAGGTGAAAGATGAAGTTTATATAGCTACTACATTAGCTCTATGATTATTTTCTTCATCTTCATCTTGATTTTGATCTGATCTATTCCATTTCTTATTTCTGAAATTTGACTTCTTTTTGGATTTACAATCCTCTTTCTTATGGCCAAATTTTCCACAGTTGTGACATCTACCATTAAAACTTACTCTTAAGTTTCTTGATTTCTTGTCTTTACAAGGGGGTTTAAGAGATGGTTTTTGATTTCTGAATCTAGAAGGTTTACTTTTTGATTCTTGAGTGAGAAGTGCCGAGTAGCATTCTCTTTGGAATCAAAATTTTCCTAACACACTCTTCTTGAATTAACAAAGAAGACAAAGTGTCTAGATTAGGTAGATCATTCTCATTTTGATACTTAGAGTTAAGAATGGAGATAAATTTCTAAAATTTTCATGTATAATGAAATATAGCTGCTTATCTTGAAATAGTTCACAATTACTGACCATCTAATTGAGCTTTCATGTTCTTAATTTTAGCTAAATAGTCCACAATTTCTCATCCCCTTTCATGGGTGTTGTAAACAACTCTAGAACAAGCTTAATGATCTTAGACAACCTACTTCCTTCATGCATGGTCTCTAATTGCTTCCATGTAGCTGAAGGTGAGTCTAAATGGCCTATATGCATCAAGAACTCATCTCTAATGCTTTGCAATAGGATGGATAGAGCTTCTTGAGATCTTTGAGAAAAGGAGCTAAGGTTTTCAGGGGTAGCTTGTCTCCTGTGGGACGGTTTTCAATGCCAGTCACAAGATCCCAGAGCTTTTTAGCCATAAAACAAGCTTTCAAACGCACTTTCCAGATGCTATAGTTAGTTGAATTCAAGAGCTGAGACTTATCCATTGAAAAAATAACAGAACTAGCCATTTTAGATGCTCAGACAGTAAATGAAGATAGATATAGCTAGAAAATGACTGAAAGAAGCTAAATAGAGACCAAAAAACAAGCTACAGATCTCTTAATTTGTTATACGACTACAAACAACCCAAATTTGATCAAAAAATAGCTTGAATTGGTCAAGTTCTGGATCAATTTAATAGGCAAGGTCGTGTTCTAGTTACTGACTATTTTAATGACTAATGAGCTAATTAATTAATCAATTATGAGCTTAAAAACATAGCATAGTTCATCAAATCTTCAAAAATAGCTAGATTTTGTCTAAAATTAGCTTGAATTGGTTGATTTTAGATCAAATTTACTAGTAATAGAGTTTCGGGGTCGAGTTATAGGAGCTCAGTGAGTTCTTTAGCAACTCGGCTTAGTGAGCTAAAAACGAGCTACTTTAACAAATAAAATAAGTTAAATAACAACTCATACGGGGTTGACATGTGGCACAGATCAACAATACCAAGAAAGAAAGGCACGTGTTGGCTTTAAAATAGATCCTCAAGTGGACGCGACGCTTTAAAAAATTAAAGTTAAAGCCTCTTCGGGTCTGAAACCGATAAAAAAAGCGACAAAAGATAAATAAACATGCGTCAATATGCGTAGCTTTAAAATAAAGCAAATACATGTGTCACTTTTTAATTAGCTCGCATTTCGCAATGTAACTAATAAGATAGATTGACAATTAATTAAAAGACAGAACCGTATACACGTGTCTTTAATTAATTGGATTGCATTCACACATTTGACACAATGCGAAAGTAAAGTCTAAGTCAAACAAGCCACTTGTTGAAAAATTAATGGCTTAAACAATTTATAAACAAAACTTGAAATAAAGTTCGGGTCTAGGAAAAGGAATAAGATAGTTGTCACAATCTAAATGGCGAAGCCAAAACAAAGATTGACACCCTGACACAATTAGAATACGTGTCAAAAACAATTGGATCGCGTTTCAAGTCTAACAAAGTCTAACAAGTGCGAAAAATAGAATACGTGTTGTCTTTCAATTAGATTAGACTTCGTAGTTCACAAACTTTAAAAAAATTGTGGAATGAAGACAAATTTTTGAAGCCGTGGTTCAAAGAAAAAGATTGTAAAACCGCGAACAAGACAAAATACAACATGTGGAGAGTTAAAAAACGTGTCAACAGATGAGTGGTTCAGCACTTTGCAAGTTTGCCAAAAAACTGACAAAAATATACGTGTCCAAATGCAATTGAATCGCACTTCGCAGTGCAAAAAAAAGACTAAAGCAAACTAAAGACACGTGGAGCCTTTTAAATGGTTCGCATTTTGCAAATCTGACAAATGTGACAAAAAGATACTTGGAGCGATTTTATTGGTCTGCCCTTCAAATTAGATACACGTTAAAAGAAGACTGACAAAGTGGAATACAAAGCCACTTGGAGCAAATTTATTGGCTCAAGTTTTTGCAAATGTCAGAAATAGCTAAGTCAAGTTTGACAACACAAAGACACACGTAAAGCCCTTATTGGATTGCGGATTGCAACTGATAATCAGATAAACAATATTTTGACACCACGAAGCAAGATGGAGCTTTTTGATTGGCTCGGGCTTCGTAAAAACTAACAAATGTGACGCTAGATGGAGTAATATGATTGGCTCAAGCTTCGTAATCAAAGGAAGTCAAATAAGTCTGTCAAGGCCAAGCCAGATGGCACTAGAGGATTGGCCCAAGCTTCGCAAAGATAGAAATATGTCAGATTGAAGCCATTTGGCACTCTATGAGTGGGTGTGGCTTCGCAAACACGAAAAGAACAACATCGGAAGCTATGTGGAGCAATATTATTGGTCCAAACTTTTCAAAAAAATGAAAATGACTGGAAAAACTGAAGCTAGATGGCACAAAACAATTGGCCCAAAGGCTTCAAAAAGACAAAAAAATGGCGAAAAATAAAGATTTTACAGCCAGGACAGACTTAAAAGTCTCGAATAAACTAGATCTAACTAAATATTTCGGATCCACATTCAAAAATGACTATAACGGCTATTTACAACGGGAAAACTAGAAAAATAGCTCACAAACGATGGATTCAAGCCGTAAATGGCTAAAACGAGATGCAAAAGCATAGATCTAAGCAAACAAAAGCTTAAACACAATCTAAACAACCATTTAGCCCATTTTTAATCAATATTTCAAGCAATATTAGGCAGGAATTGGAAGTTTAAACTGGTTAGCTTGAACACGACTGTGGAACTTTTGGGTCTCGCAGATCCATCAATAAACTTAAAGTTTCTTTTCCCTTTCAAGTCAAAAGACTTCTAGATCGATCTTGCACATGCACAATCACCAAGCTTTGATACCATGTTAGATTTAGCAGGGAAACTGAGATCTATAGATCATAGATTCGCCATTAAAGGCGAAGATTATAGATTATGATGTACAGCCGATTAGACAAAGAAATAACTTGAAATAGATAGCGAATAACAAAGTTAAATGAACAAGAGCTTAAAGCAAATAACAACAAGAACACATTACACTAGATATAAGTGGAGAAACCCGAAGGAAAAACTCCACTGGTAAAGCATTGTCTTTTATTAAGAATCTGATACAATTTTACCCAACACTTCCACTTCGCTCCTTAGCTATATTTCACATCTACAAAGCTATGTATCACTTTTGTTCAATAGCTAAAACATTGATTAATCGACCTGTCCTACATACACTCGCGAGCTTCCTTAATACAAGCCTGCGCATAGTCGTAGATATCGGATAGTCAATCCTAAGAGGGATCACCCAATAAATTGGGTGGGTGAATCATCGATCCGCTTTACCAATCAGACCACTTCACTCTTTGAGTGTGAAAGACTTCACACATTAAAGTTTGATCCAGATAAATCAGTAATCATGTTCAGGGGCATGCCCAAGTGGTTAATCCCACTTGACATTATCACCCCAACAGTGACATGTAAATTACATACAAGAATATACAAGAATTAAATGTTTTAAGTTTTCAGCATGTCCATGTACATGAGTATTTGCATCTGTAATCGTTGTATGAAGTTTACAAAACCCTACGTAGTTGAAACTAGTACTGGGGACCCAATACTTCGACAATTTTTTTTTAGAGCTTGGGTATGGCTTTGGGAAGGACCATATAAAAATATCAAAATAATTTAAATATAGCCAAATAAACAAAATTAACCATATAATATGCAAAGTAAACAAAATAATATAAATAACCACAAAACATATTGATAATTCAATGCCAAAATGTCATGATAGTCATTGGTCATACCGAGAACAAGTACATTGTGCAAATGTTCAAACGTAAACACAAAAATCAAAACAATTCAACATATTCATTATTTCATAATCATAAAGCTCTCTGGTGTGTTCATTGAGAGCATCATTAGAACTATTATGTGTTTCATTGGAACCACCAGAATGTAAAGTGTTTCTCCCACTCACTCGATCATGTAAAGTCCTGGGTTTTCTAATGAAAGGTTGGAAATGGATGCTTCCAAGTTCAAATTGTACATCCTAATACTTTGATTCCCCTTGCATGTACCCATGTTGCTTGTGCTAGAAGGCACAGGTGGAATGTACAAAGGGCCAATCCTCTTCCTTTTCCACTCCCAACTTGTGCGGTTAAGCGACTAGATAAAAAAGCATGTACCCCGGTTACGCTCACCTGAAAAACAACTCATAGCCTTTTGAGATAAGCTGTAATTCAATGCAAGATATAAATTAAAATTTAGAGAAGCTAAAAGTTAAAATGAAACGTAGAAAAGAAAGTTATAAAAATTAGAAATTAAAAACTTACTTAGCACATAATTTTTACTACAAGTGCCTAGAGGTGAGGGTATGCTTTCCCATGATGGTATCACCATGTATAATTGTTCATCTTATATATCTCATGAAGAGTGCTAAAAGAACAATCCTTGGAGGAAATGAAATCCACAAACTCCTTCCTAACTATGTCATGCACTTATGGATTGTAGAAGAGTCTAGTCAAGGTTGCCTTGTGTTGGCTATATTTTCTACATAGCTAAAAACCTAGGCAGTCATGAGATAAATCTCCCTCATTTACCGGTGAGGCTCCCATGTAAGATTTGTCAATAAAGTATGCTAGTATCTATTTAGGGGTTTTACTTTAACCATGCAGCTCATGAACCATAGCTATATAGTTTTGCAGCAAGTAAGCATTGTTTAAAGAAAGGAAATATCTAAAGAAGGAAGTAATAAAAACATAGGAAAGAAAGAGGGAAGATGTGGAACCCAATCAATAGATTACAGAGTTGATTGCATGCACATAGACAGGACCAATAGATATTAACACTCAGAATTTTAAGCAAAGGCAACTTTCAAATCTAGATCTAAGATAACACAAAGTTTATTAGAAGATTTAAGATAGAAAGCTAGAAACAAAATGCACCGTGACACAAAGTTCTTCGGAAACCTGCTCCTTTATATTCCTTTGCTTCAAGTGGCTATCGGGGTTTGACAAAAAGTCTCGGAACACAAGAATGATACTTAAAAATTCTGATCATTAACCCAAAGGTTCTTCTTCTACTTATAGAATGTAGAAGGAAAAGTACAAATGGGAAACTCAATTGAACTGAAACATAAACAAGAAGTAAAGATGACATCGGCAATCATCCTCCTCTAACTTCTCCTCAAGTGACACATCTATCACTTAACTAATAGAATCGTTCCACATAACTTAAAGCAATGGTTTCAAAACCAATAACTTTAAAGTTTTACAATTTCATCCGGGAACGTGGAAAATAGAAGAAGAAAGAATAGAAGAAGAAAGTCATGCCAGCTGTATAATTTATATCTTCTTTTTGTTCTGATATTGAATATACTTGTCGAACATGTAATTCAGCATCTTCCCATCTGTCTTAGCCACAACTTCTTTTTCTGTCCTGAACTGCAACAAGCCTTCATTCAATACTCGATACATGCTTCCACATCCTCCAAGCTCGGCCCGAACTTCGCAATGTCCGACTGCAGTGCCACCAGTCTGCTGATGGAATTCATCATGAAAGGCTTAGTAGCTCCATCAATTCTCCCCTGCACCATCAGAAGAGACCCTTCCAGGGAATTAGGCACTCTGCTAGGAATGATCCATGTGTATGAAGTAACATTTTTGACCACTTCCTCATGAGTGAAAGAAATGATATTGTTTGGCAAAGACGATGCCATACTCTCAAGTGCCTGCATCCTCTACAACATAATTCTGCAGATCTCCAAACAGAAAGATACTGCAAACTCTAGTTGCTTCCCCTTCTCAACTGATCCATCAGCACAACTGTTCCGCAACCAACACTTCTCCTGATAACTTATTGATTTCGGCCAAAGTACTCAGGTTACTCTCAGCAACTGTGTTCATATCTACTATGCTTGTCACCAGTTGCTTCAGCTGATCTGCTGCATCTTTCATAACCTTCAGGCGGGCTGGCACCTCTCCGAGTTGTACAGAAGCTTGACGAATGATCAGACTTTTCCATTCGTCGATAGCTTTCACCTGGTTGCTTGCATCTTCCATTTCCTGCATCAGATGATCACTCACCTGCTTCTGCGCTGAAATGGGTTGAGTGGAAGATTTAGCAACCTTGGCAATGATCTCGCACAACTGAGATACCTGCTTCTGAAGTTCAACTTTCTCCGCCTTTTCTCTGTCAAGCCTAAGGAATAGAGCATCTATCAATGTCTGCGTGTCCTGCTTCAATCCTTCTGTGGTGGCTTGACCGATAGGTACTCTGGTTACTGTTATGTCTTCTACCATGAGCTCATCCTCTTTCTTCCCTTCCTTCGGAACTGACATCTCAGCAAACTTCTGCCCCGACTCCTCGATGATCAACCTTGAAGTTACCTTAGCAACTTTAGGTTTTCTGTCTTTTCCGCTTAGATTCAGGAGCAACTGCAAGTCGTGTTCCTCCAAGTTGATTTCTTCTCTAGCCTCTGGAACCAACTGCGAAGTCAACCATTCTGAGAAATTACTTCTCGGAGAATGAGAAGTTGTTGAGTGTACCACTATCTCTCGCTCTGATTCCTCTCCATCTGAAACCGCTACAGTGTTGTGGTTGTCATCCTTTGAATCATCCAAAGACAAAGCTCTTTCAAACTCTATCATCTGCAGCTTCAACGTTTCTTCAAGAACAGGTGCTGAACGGAGTGGCTGAGGAGAGAAGATGAATGTTGCGATTCAATTGAGGAATGGCAGTGTCCTGCTGAGGTGCAACAATGGGTGAAGTACTGGATGCTAGAGAAGCCGGAACTAACGTCATAGCCATGGAAGTGATCTTCTCCTTTGATTGAGACCTTCTGTGCACTTTCATCTTCTCGGGTCTTCTTGCTTTCTCCTCCGTGCTTCCTCTTGAGGGAATCCCCTCTTGAAGTTGCCCATGACTTGATTCATCAATGCTTCATCAAGGCAGTATCCCTTCGTCAGCAACCAGTTTGAAGTATTCACCAGAACAACGACAAACCTTTCCTCAATCGTATGGCAGCCCCTACGTTCTCCTAAAGTACAACTCTATCTCCTCCCATTTGATGGTATGTGTCAAGTAACACAGTCCCATCATCTTTAAGATCCGCAAGTATCCGTGCTAATCCAAAGTCGAACACTTGCCGTGCTGATAGCCTGCTGAAATCTTTCTTTCTAACCTCGTACTCACTTTTGCACTTCATCCAGAAATCTTCTAATGAAGGCACATGTGCGTACTCTTGGGAGATCGTCTTCCTGGCTACTCCAAATGGATCGAAGTTCAGCCGTGCTGGGAAGAACTCTTGCTCGTACTCAGAGAACATTTCCGCTTCCATTCCTCGAGCTTTATGAATGCTCTGGCAGCTATAATGGCCCACAGTGATTGGGAAGAAGCCCGTAGACTTGTGCCGTTTCGACTGAAGGTCGTGCATCTCCACAAGTTGTCTGCTCAGCTCCATGGTGACCAATCTATCATTCGGATATCTGGGCAGCTTAACCGGTTCTCCAGAAAAGCCGGTAACCCTGAGGTATGTGAAATCCGCAAACTGAATGAAGAGACTGCCAATTCTGGACACAACTTCCCACGCTTCCTTGCTCACCCTGTTGGCCTTTAGGTCCCTGTCCAGCCTACAAATGAATTCGTAGAAGAATCCATCATTGACCACTTTGAAATCTTTCTGCACGCAGGTACAGTAAGTTGTGGGTAGCACTCGAAAATGGGGTCCTTGGAAAGAACACCACATCTATCCAACTTGGAGAAGATGCCTTGTGAAGTCTGCTGCGTATACCAAATAGGAAGTCATTTTGAAGCTGAAAGTATGCTTCACGTTCCGAGTTGCTCACCAATGTTGTCGCTAATGATTTCCGACCAATTGATTATTGAATCCGCTTTGTTGATTTCAATGGTCCTGATGAAAGCATACATCCATGTGTAGAAGGTGTGAGCGTTTGCTTCGCCATTTATCCCGCAACAATTTGGCAATATCATCTACCTCTTGTACCAAATTGGACCGCGGAAGAGTTCTTGGGAACTTGGAAGGAGATCTGGGCTTCTTCATGTATCTGTTGTTCATTATGTTCATGCAATCAACTCTATGCTTCTCCCACCTACTGCCGGCATCCTGTATGCTAATAGAAGTCACCACCTTTCGTGCCGGAATCTTAAAACAATAATTGATGAAGCGCAAGGCCCAACCGGATTAATGTTTTCCCCGTAGCATCTCGGACTGATCTGGATGATGGATGGTAAGACCTAGCACATTCCATAATAAAATCTGGCAACTCGGTTGTGTATGGAAACGTTGCAGCTAAAATAATTCCACTGCTTTTGACTGCACGCATGAGGGAAGTCTTTCCTGCTCTAGATTTGTCAATCAATTCGGAAAGAGGTTCAGACCTAGATCTGTGTCTCCGATGTTTGCAAATTTAGAAGTGATGCATGACTCCGTTGTGCTCTCTTTTTCATCCCTCTTTGCCATGGCTGTGTCTATCTTTGTCTGAACAATTCTTTTTCTCCTTATTCGGCCGGAATTCTTCAAAACTGGTGCAGATCTGGATAATTCTTCAGATTCGGAGGATATGTTCAATGTATTGGACATTGATTTAAGCTCCCTTTCTCTTATAAAAGCACCTGTAATGAATTCCTGCAATTAATTCAGACAAAGATGGCAACTAGAACATGAACAGTGGATTTTAATCATAAAAATCTGCATAATTCAAGCCTGCTGCCCCAAAATTTGATGTTTTATTTGCATGCAAAGCAAGCATGAATTTTACCAACTTCACCTGAGCACCTGTATCACTTATGCAAACAATTATCCAGACACAAATCAACCTCCTTCAACCTGTGCGCCAAAATTGGAAGCTTCCAGCATTAATTACACCTTCTGAGCAAAAATCCTCTTCAAATGGGGCACACTTTTTGTCTGGGCTGCACTTCTCTGCTTTTGAATTAATTAATTCATCCTTATGGCAGCCCTTGCTTATATAATTCTCATAATTTTATAATTAATTAATGCCTTTCTTATTCCTGGCAGTTAATTAATTATTAAATAAGCTTTACTCTTCAAATGGGGCGCCTATTTTGTGCATGCTCATGGCTGCCATTAAATAAATTTAATTTATTTAACTTTAAACTTCTGCTTCTAGTTCACTCAAGCCTCACAGTATGCTTTGACCTTAGCCACTAAAAATAGGAATTAATTAAATCATTTAATACTTAAAAATATTATTTCTCTCCCAAATGGGGCACACTTTTTGACATGAAGGGGCTGCATTAAATAAATAATATTTATTTAATTTTAGAACTGTCTATTTCAACTTCCTTTTGTCCACTTTCCTTTGTTGACTTTTCCACAAGCCTGGGCGCCAAAATTGGAGAAGAAATTAATTAAATTAATTAATTTAAGGCTGCCTTTCTTTCCCTAAAGGGGTCGCACTTTTTGGAATAAGGAATTTCTATTTTTAAAAGTCAATTGGCAATGGGATTATTTACCCTGCAAGGCAGCTCCGAAAATCCCATGATTCACTTAAGTTGTTTGACTTTCATAATGGGATTATTTACCCTATCAGGCAGGCAATAAAATCCCATCAATGCCTTAAGTGATTTTTCTTTTATTTCACAATGGGAATTTTTACCCTGCAAGGCAGGTAAGAAATTCCGCCCTGCCTGTTGCCTCTAATTTTTCCATTGTGACTTAAGTGACGTTGCTTCCATGGGAAAAAGTACCCTACTAGGCAGGTACAAAATTCCCACCTGCCATTGCCGCTGACAAAAATCCCATTGTGGCTTCAAACCCTCTTTTTCCAAAAATGCAGCCAGCCAGAAGAAGCTTTTTGGTGCACGACTTCATCCTTTCCGAGAGAACCAGACCTCCGATGGCGAATTCCTTCTAGCACAACGTGCATAGGTGATTTCCAGATACTCTAGGCCAAACCGGCAAAGGAATTGATCCAGAGAAATTTCATAGAAAACGAAACGGGAAAACACAAAAACACAAAATGTTGCCAGAAGTCACAAATAAAGCCCAGGATTCATTCCTGGTTAAACGGTATATGGGAATAATGATATGTACGATCACAACAGAGTTAAACTGGAGCACAAATTGAAACAAACGGGCTCAAAATAATTAAATACAAATTTCCGTAGGCAAACCCCAATGACAGAATAAAACAATTTTGGGCATCTGGGTATTTGTTGAAAATGACTTATATGGCTCCTTGGGAATATCTTGACACATTATAGGAACTTTCTGGCAATAAAAACACAAAATGACCCATTATTTTAAAAGTACGATTTTTTTTTTTTTTTGAATAGGGTAGTCTCGATTTTAGGATGAAATGGGATACCACCTTGTACCCCTCACTTACTCCATATCCTTATATGTTTTGACCTCTGCGGGAAAAGAAAGGATCTTTGTGGTGTAGCATTTTGGAGTCCAGGGAAAAGAAAGAAGATGAAATCGGGCGGTCATTTTGTTTTTCCCTGTTAATCGATGCGGTTGCATTTCTTGAAGCAACTCTCTATAATTCTATCATTTATGATGGAATTAATCGACACACTCATTGAGTCAATTCCATCATAAATCTCACCAAAACATAGATGATCCATATCAACAAATCTAAGAATACTCTTGATGGGCTTGGTAAATGCGGCGAGTACTCCACACTATCCCACCACCCTTCATTGAGGATCAACACTTTCAACTTTGTGGCCCTCTTAATATTTGCATTGCCTCCACGCACCCCAATTGACATTGATAATCATGCAACCCAATGAATCTTTCATCTTCGCAAGTCATCTCAAGATGAGCATAAGAGGAAAACCTAGTTTCAAGAAAGACCTAATAAGAAATAAAAACATAAAATCTTAAAAACAAGTCAAATGTTTAAATATCAAAATTTTACCAATAATAAACTTACAAATTTAATTTAAGATTATTTTTTAAAAATATAATTTCCTTTAATGATTGCAACTTTGAGAAGCTCCTAAAGATGGCTTGGGACGTATGGTGGTTTTTAATGAACATTGGATCTTATTCACCTCCTCATAGACTTGTTTGATCCAAGGATTTTGGTGCCCAATTTTGTAAAATTGGGTTAAGGAAATAAACGGAAAAAGGTGTCCAAATATGTGCACATACCTTTCCATGACCAACATCCTTGTAGCTCGCAGTTTTTTCATTGTTTGTTATAACTTAGACAACATTTTGAGGCCCCCACCTCAATGGACTCTATGAGGATTTTGACAATGAATTGTGCATCCTTGACCTGCCGCTCGCAATCAACAACCCTCAAATACATTGCCCCTTCATGGCACACTTGCAATGATATTGATCATGATGAATCCAAAAGTGCAATAATTTGAAAACACACAAAATTGTATAGAAAATTATTGACCAAAAATAAGTCAATTCTATTCTTCATCCCATTAAGAAATGAATAATAGTCTTTAAATAAATCACAACTCAAAGGTTGAGTTGTCATGCACAACTAAAAACCTAATAAATGCAAACCAAAAAAGCTATCCTAGAGTAAAGAGAATTTGCTATTTTTGGAGCTGGTTTTTTTGAAACTTTGCATGCAAGCACGAATTGGCCTACTAAGTATCTCTTATTCTTTACATGACTTAAAAATATCGAGGGTGACTTATAATGCAAGTTCACTCCCGATACAAACATATAAAAATTGTAAAATCCTTAAAATGTTGAAAATAAAATTAAAAAGCAATTTCCAACCTTCAAATGATTAATTTTGGCACGCAAATTGTCAAAAACACCCTTTAGAAGTTATCTACGTAAAGATCTTCAAGATCTTTGTTTTAAAAATAAGGGGATCAATCACGTTCTCGGACCAAAAGTTGTGGCCTCCACAAAATATGCCCCTACATCATTCTCCTTCGATTGAAAAGAACTTGGCTCCTACGAGTTGTTTCTGATTTTACTTATGTCATTTTTCTTTGTCAAGTTCTTCAATTCCCATTCTAAAGTCCAAGTGTTATCTGCCTAATGTAATGTTTCCCACTGTACCAAATACTTGACTAAATTCCTTGCTTAGTATTCACTCTTTTCTTATCCAAAACCGGTGCTATCTTTTATTTCTTTTCTTTGGCACCTCTTGCTCCAATCCACTTCTTCTTCCCCTTCATTATCCTCTCCATGAAATGCATATAAATCAGAAACATTAAATACTGGAGAAATATCAAAATTATGTGGTAAATTTACCTCATAAGCATTATCATTTATCTTCTTCACAATCTTCCACAGACCAATCTTCATGTACTTGAATTTGTTATAAGGAAATCTTTCTTTTCTCAGATATACCATCACTAAATATCCTTCCTCAAATACCTTTGGCCTTCTTGTTACATATGTTGTTGCCTTATACTTGTCATTACTTTCTTGTAGTTTCCTTCTATAAATGCGTCAGCATCATCCTTAACCCACTCTACAATTGGTAACAACAGAAAATATTATACACCTGTAGGTTGTCTGCCATAAACAATTTGGAATGGTGACTTTCCTATTGACCTATTCACTGAACTATTATATGCAAACTCAGCTTGTGGTAATGCCAAGTGTCATTGTTTGGGCTTCTCTCCAACAATGCATCTCAACAAATTTTCCAAACTCTTTTTTACTACCTTGATCCATCCCTTTGGCGAAGAATGGTATGCACTACTGAATTACAGTTAAGTGTCCATCTTCTTCCATAGAGTTATCCAAAAATGACTTAGAAATTTTGTATCTCTATCTCAAGTAATGGTTTTGAGAACACCATGCAATCTAACATCTTTCAAAAACAAATGTGCTCTCTAGTTTCATCATTGGTTTCTTACATGCAATAAAATAAATCATCTTAGAAAAATTGTCTACAACAAAAAAATTGAATCATGACATCATTGCATGTTTGGTGGCCCCAATACAACATCCATACTTAAATTTGTTCACATTTCTTTTGGAACAGGTAGTGGCATGTATAAACTTTTCTTTAGTGTAAGGCCTTTAGCCACATGAGATATTTTGCATCTTGACACATACCTTGATACATCTCTCCTTATCTTCAGCCAAAAATACTTCTCTCCCACCAAAGATATGGCCTTACCTTTACCTAAGTGTTCGCCTAAACCATCACCATGAAGTTCCCTCACATTCTTGTCTCTAATAGACCCAACTAGAATACATAGTTGCTTTCCCTTAAAGAGATAACCATCCTACATGACACAATCATGCATTGTTCTACAATCTCCACTAAAATCTGGATTTGAATCATAGAAGACATTAATAAGCTCAAGTCCAACTACTCGACTCACCATAATAGTTAACAACGCCATATGCCTACTCAAAACATCAAATACCTAATTTTGTTTTACTAACATATGCATCAAAACAAAAGTATACCTCTATAAAGAAAATGCCATAGTTACGCTGGAAACGCGCCCCCCCAAAAAACATGAAGTCCGGGATGTCTCAAACGTTTTCGGGATGCCAGGACGGGGGGAAACATTTCCCCCACATTTCCAAAGAGGCAGGGGGCGGAGGAAACGTCCTCGGGATATTTGGTGAGTAGTGGAGACATCTCGGAGATGTGGGGACGGTTCGGGGATGGCAAGGACGCCCGGAGGTCCCCGGGACGGTCGAGGTATGCCCCGGGGACGTCCAGACGTCCCCGCTGTCCCCTGCGGCTTTTCCATGCCTTTTAAATAAAAAAACACATTTTAAAGACTTTTAATTTTTTTTTAAAATTGAAAAGTAATTCTAACTTAAAACAAACATCCTAACCCTAAAAGTGTCATTCTATGTTATAAAATGACTCTATGGGCTCATTCCATATTCACACTAAGCAAAGTGAGCAAAGTGAAGAAGAAAGAGCAAGAGCAAGAGCAAGAGCAACAACAACAACAAGAGCAAGAGTGACAAAGAAGAGCAAGCAAGACGTATTTATAATTTTATTTGCTTACAATGCTTGTTAATAGTCTCTAATTTTTTAAAATTTAGATTCTATTTGCATTTTTTAGGGGCTGTTTTTTAGTTTTTGTATCTACATTCACAATGTAATCATGTTTATAGTTTTTAGGATTTTACAAAATGCATATTGCATAGGGTTTGGTTGTAACTGGTTAGTTTTTTTTTTTAAATTACATTTTTTATTCCATTTTAAAATTTAGATTCTATTTGCATTTTTTAGGGGCTATTTTTAGTTTTTGTATCTACATTCACAATGTAATCATGTTTATAGTTTGTAAGATTTTACAAAATGCATACTGGTTAGGTTTTTTTTAATTACATTTTAAAAGTTAAAAATAAAACATAAAGCTCTTGATTGTAGAATCTAGATACACAAATGAAAAACTTAGTAGTGAATACTCCTACAACAATGAACAATATTTTTGTTTTTTTAATATTTGTGCATATGGTAACCAATTATGGGCCGAGTAGCATGTAGTTTTTATTCATTTGAATAATAAATATTAATATAGTTATAAGTATAACTTATTAAAATTTAAATTATAATCATTGCTTATACTTATAGTTATCTTTTTTATTAATTAATTCATTACATATAGTTATGGTTGTTTTTTTAATTCATTGCAACAATCATCACCATGAGTTCTTTTGAGTATGAGTATGAGCCATAGGAGAGGGTTGAACTTGAGATAGGTGGAAGTGGTGGTGACGCCACAATGGGGGAAGTGGAGAAGGGAGACAAAATGTAGTGGCAACGGCAACTGGTAGTTCAGCTGGTAGTGCTACCAATTGCCCCTCTCAAATGTTGTCCAAATTTTCCATTGGACCATTTGATAAGAAGAAGCCATTGCAACAATTTGCTGAGATACTTGAGAACCCCAAGTTGGAGGGGGAATAAACTATGGAAGTGCAACATATGTGCACTGACTTCGCATGACAGCATTACCAGGACCAATGCACACTTGTTACACCTTACAAGAAGGGGTTTGGCCTTTGTAAGGCCCTTTCACTAGAGCAAAGAGCAGAGATGGTGAGAATTTTCAATGGAAATACCACGAACAATGTTCCATAAGTTCGTGGTACTAGCACTGCGGCTAACACACCTTTGAGCTCTCATAGGACTGACAAGAATAGTAATACTTTGGCTGGTTCTAGTTTTGGAATGTCAGAAGTGGAAAGCAGAGGGAAGAGAAAGGCCGTGGGAGCAACCCCAATCCAGTTGTAGACATGTTTGATTCAAAGGCAAAGGAAGAGGCAGATGATGCTATTGAGAAATTTTTCTATGTTGTTGGGATCCCATTTAATGTCGCTCGCTCTCCTTATTACAAGGAGGTTATGGCTAAGGTTGCAAAAGAAGGTACAATTTATGTGCCTCTTGGAGACACCAAACTGAGGACAACAATCTTGGATAGAAACTATTCCAAGGTTAATCTACTAATGGAGGAGATGAAGGTCACATGGATGCAGCATTATCATGGATGGGTGGACGGATATTAGACACCGTCCTCTCATCAATATCATTGTCTCTTGTAAAGATGGATTGTATTTCTTGAGAGCAATTGATTGTTTTGGGAAGTGGAAAGATGTTGAGTTCCAGTTTCGGATATTGAAGGATGTCATTGAGGAGGTTAGACCTTCAAATGTTGTACAAGTCGTCACGAATGCAACTTATGTGCACAACAAAGCAAGCTAGTGGAGTGAGAGTATAGTCATATTTATTGGACCCCATGTTGTGTGCATGCCATGAACAATGCACTAAAAGACATAGGGAAGATTCAGTGGGTCAACCAAATAGTGAATGAGGTCAGGGACGTGCAAAAGTTCATATGCAATCACCACACATCATTGGCACTCTTTCGAAATTTTTCGAAGAAGGAATTTTTGAAACCAGTTGACACTCGCTTTGCATCCTATTTTATTTTGTTGGAGAGGATGTTTGAGTTGTAGGAGCCCCTGCAAATTATGATTACGACACAAGATTGGACTAGGTGGCGTGAGTCCAAGACAGAGCAAGGGAAAAGAGTGAAGGAAGTGGTGTTGAGGTAAATATTTTGGGTTGATATGAAATACATCGTATCAATCATAGCTCCAGCTTTTTTAGTGTTATCAAATATGGGGATTCTACCAGCCCCAATTTGGGTGAGATCTATGAGTGCATTGACATCATGCTTAGGCAAATAAAGGCAGCTATTTGGGTGAGGGACCCCACTTTGGAGTTCTACAATGAACATATACAACTCATTATTCAACAAAGATGGGAGAAGTTGAACACCCCTCTTGATATGGCTGCGCATATGCACTGAATCCCAAATGGTATGTGGAGAGGCCAAGTAGAGTTATCACTTTGGATAATGATGAAGTGAAGAAGGGCATTATGAAGGCCTTTAAAAAAATTTATAGTCCACATGAGACTTCACAGATCAAGTTGGAGTGGTTCAACTTCACTGAACTTGATGGGTACAAAACATTAGCAATGGTGGACAGGGTAACATTGGCATAGGAGAAGCCAGTGAGTTGGTGGCGATTGTATGGACTTCCAGGACTGCTGCGACCACTTTCCATTCGCTTCCTTTCCCAAGTTTCTAGCTCCTTTGCCTCTGAGAGGAATTGATCTACATATGGTGGATCCACTCTGTTAAGAGGAATAGGCTTACCTTTGCGAGAGCGAAGAAGCTTGTAGTTGTACATAGTGCTTTTGCGTCTTATGGATCGCAAGACACCTCAATACAAGGAGACCCCAACATTACGATGGGATGTAGATCCGAGGAGCCGAGGCAGGTTGAAGAGGACAATACTGTGCAACGGAGATTGATTGGGCTTACCTTTGAGGACGAGGATGATAGTTCCAGCGAGGAGGAGTTCATGGATGTTGCTTCAGATGTTGATTCTGATTTTTAGGCTGATACTTGTCCTCTTCTTTTTGTAATATTGATAATAGACAATTGTTGGTGTATTTGAATATGAGATTAATGATATGAATATCAGTTATTGTCACTTGATCAATCAGAAATTAGAATGCTTTTATAATTAATTTCAGCTTATTTAATTTTGAGTCTCAAATTCAAATATGAAATATGACATATGTAACTTACATATTGATATTATGAATTTATGATATTAAGGAATGTATTTGATGTTTATGAGTTCAAGTTTCAACTTATTTAAATCTCAAATGGTTTTATTTCAGCTTATTTATATAGTTTAGTCACTATATTTTTATATTTTAAATATTTATATATATTTTAATTAGCTGTCCCCTCGCCGTGCCCAAAATTGAGAATTTTTTTGCTGTCCCGGAAACCTCATCCCGTCGTCTCAGAGTCTTAGGTAACTATGGAAAATACCCACTTTGCATGGCTGCTATTTAATTTCTTTTGAGTGTTAACGAGACATATAGGCCCCATGATTCGTAAATAGAATAAGCACTTTTAGGCACCAAATAGTGCCTCCAACATCTCAATACATAGTTTCTTTCCCTTAAAGAGATATCCATCCTACACGACATAATCATCATAAATAGTACATGTCTCATCTATTAGTAGATTCATGCATTGTTCTACAATCTCCACTAAAATCTGGATTTCAATCTTAAAAGTCATTAATACGCTCAAGTCCAACTACTCCACTCACCATAATAGTTAACAATGCCACATGCCTACTCAAAACATGGTGTCCCCAGATTTCACCCTGAAATCTGAGACTACCCTATTCAAAAAATTTCGTACTTCTAAAATAATGAGTCGTTTTGTGTTTTTATTGCCAGAAAGTTCTGTATTGTGTCAAGATATTCCCAAGGAGCCATATTAGCCATTTTCGCCAAATACCCAGATGCTCAAGATTGTTTTATTCTGTCGTTGGGGTTTGCCTGTGGGAAATTTGTATTTAATTATTTTAAGCCCCATTTGAGGCAATTTGTGCTCTGGTTTAACTCTGTTGTGATCGTACATATTATTATTCCCATATACCAGTAGGGTTTTAACCAGAAATGAATCCTGGGCTTTATTTGTGACTTCTGGCAACGTTTTGTGTTTTTAGTGTTTTCCCGTTTCGTTTTCTATGAAATTTTTCTGGATCAATTCCTTTGCGGTTTGGCACGGAATATCTAGAGATCACCTATGCACATTGTGCGGAAGGAATTTGCCATCGAAGGTCCGGGTTCTCTCGAGAAAAGATGAAGTTGTGCACCAAAAAGCTTCTTTTGGGTTCCGCATTTTGGAAAAAGGGGTTTGAAGTGGATCATGGGATTCTTTGGAAGCAACGGGCGGTGGGAATTTTGTACCGCCAGCATGGTATTTTTTTCCCATGGAAGCAACGTCACTTAAGTCACAATGGAAAAATTAGAGGCAAAGCAAAGCGAGAATTTCTTACCTACCTGCAGGTAAAAATTCCCATCATAAAAAAAAAAATCACTTAAGGCATGAATGGGATTTTATTGCCTGCTCTGGCAGAGTAAATAATCCTATTATGAAAGTCAAACAACTTAAGTGAATCATGGGATTTTCAGGGCTGCCTTGCAGGGTAAATAATCCCATTGCCAATTGACTTTTAAAAATAGAAATTCCTTATTCCAAAAAGTGCGACCCACCTTGGGTGAATAATAATGCATTAAATAAATATTTGTTAATATTTATTCACCCAATTTTGGCACCTAGGCTTGTGGAAAAGTCAACAAAGGAAGTGGACAAAAGGAAGTTGGAAATAGATAGTTCTAAAATTAAATAAATATTATTTATTTAATGCAGCCCCTTCATGTCAAAAAGTGCACCCCATTTGGGAGAGAAATAATACTTTTTAAAGTATTAAATGAATTAATTAATTCCTATTTTCAGTGGCTAAGGTCAAAGCATACTGTGAGGCTTGAGTTAACTGGAAGCAGAAGTCTAAAATTAAATAAATTTAATTTATTTAATGGCAGCCATGAGCATGCACAAAATAGGCACCCCATTTGAAGAGTAAAGCTTATTAATTAATTAATTAATTGTCAGGAATAGGAAAGACATTAATTAATTATAGAATCATGAGGATTATATAAGCAGGGGCTGCCATAAGGATGAATTAATTAATTCAAAAGCAGAGAAGTGCAGCCCAAACAAAAAGTGCGCCCCATTTGGAGAGGATTTTTGCTCAAAAGAAGGTGTAATTAATGCTAAAAGCTTCCAGAATTGGTGCACAGGTTGAAGGAGGTTGATTTGTGTCTGGATAATTGTTTGCATAAGTGATATAGGTGCTCAGGAATTCATTACAGGTGCTTTTATAAGAGAAAGGGAGCTTAAATCAATGTCCAATACATTGAACATATCCTCCGAATCTGAAGAATTATCCAGATCTGCACCGGTTGTGAAGAATTCGGCCGAATAAAGAGGAAAATAATTGTTTAGATAAAGATTGCTCCAGCCATGACAAAGTGGGATGAACTAGAAAGCTCAACGGAATCATGCATTACTTTTGAAGTCAATAGGCCCAGATCCAGATCCAAATCTCATAATTGCAAAAGCTTTCGGCACAAAGGCTTTATCCTCTTGTTTCGAACGCAGCCCATGAATAAGTCAGTGCGTGGAAAATTCCTTCCAGGATCTTGTGCATGTGTTTCCAATCTTCCAGTTGAAGCCTTCATTGAAGTTGCATTCACCGAGTGCTTTCCTGGAATTTTTAATTGCTCATATGCAATTAAAAATAAAAATGATGAGTTATTTACAGTGAACATTGCACTGATGCATGTACTGGAGAAGAACTGTAAAAGCTTCAAGGATAAGAAGGAAGACATGTCAAAGGCAATACCCGCTAGCAAATCACAGTCACTTGCTTCCAGATCCAATCACTTCCAGATCTAGCTGCTTCCAAATCCAGTTTGAATCAGCTGCATGCAGAATATGAAAAAGAACAAGACCGCAGCTTTCCTCTTCCTTCTTCTTTCCTCCGACAAAGTAATTGAGCGATCAATTAAATTATAAAACTTAAGTGATTGGTTTAAAAGCCATTACTTGAAGAAGTCAACTACTTGGAGATAGGTGGCAGACGTGTAAAATAGAAGGTTCTATCTTCAGTTGCAAATCATGCATGTCATGCAAAGAGGAATTCAGGAGGGAGATTGCTAGTTGTTTCTTTTCCCACTTCCACATGTGTCAATTCAACTAAAAGCTTCCGACTTGTAATTGCCCCTCTACATTTTATAAGTAGAGGAAGAACCTTTGGGTTAATGATCAGAATTTGTAAGCAGCATTCTTGTGTTCCAGACTTTGTGCTTGAAACCCCTGATAGCCACTTGAAGCAAAGGAATATACAGGAGTATATTTCCGGAGAACTTTGTGTCACGGTGTATTTTGTTTCTAGCTTTCTATCTTAGATCTTTGAATAAAATTTGTGTTATTTTAGATCTAGATCTAGAGCTGCCTTTGCTTATAATTCTGTGTTGATATCTATTGGTTTCTTCTATGTGCATGTAATCAACTCTGATATCTATTGATTGGGATGCACATCTTCCCCATTTCTTCCCTGTGTTTATATAATTCCCTTCTTCTTTAAAGATTTCTTTTCTTAAACAGCTGCTTACTTGTTGCAGAACTGTACAGCTATGGTTCATGAGCTGAACAGTTAAAGTAAAACCCCATATAGATACTAGCATATTTTAATTGACAAATCTGACACGGGAGCCTCACCGGTAAATGAGGGAGATTTATCTCATGATTGCCTAGGTTTTATGCTATGCAGAAAATCTAGCCAACAAAACATCAACTACCTAATTCTGTTTTACTAACTTATGCATCAAAACAAAAGTATACCCCTACAAGAAAAATACCCACTTTGCATGTCTACTATTTAATTTCTTTTGAGTGTTACGAGACCTATAGGTCCCGTGATCTCGTAAATAGAATAAACAATTTTAGGCACCGAGTAGTGCCTCTAATGTCTATATGCTTGTACAAAGGCATAAAATTCAACATCATATGGAAAATATTTCTTCCTTGCTTCATTCAAATTCTCACCGTAATATGCTATTGACTTTCCGACTCAATATTGCAGCACAATCCACCTCAAACACCTTGCTAAAATATAGTAAAGTTAAAACAAGGGTCTCTGTCACCTTCTTCGGCAAATGAAAACTTTTTGGTGCTTCCCTTGTCCACAAATTCTTTTCCTCAGGCAATAGGATATTGGTGCAACAATACTACTAAAATTCCTAATGAATTTTATGTGATATACTACTAAAGGTTGTTAAACCATGGAAACTTCTTACATGTGATATACTTCTTGGAGTAGGCCACTCAACAATTTCCCTTATCTTTCTTCATCCATTCTTACACCATGTTCTAAAATCACAAATCTCAAAAATACCGCTCTTTTCGCATAAAGTTGTACTTCTTCAATAAAAAGAGTTCTTCTTTTCTCAACAATTTTAGTATCATTCTCAAATGACTGTGTTCTTTATTCTTATCGAACACCAAAATACAATCAAAATAGACAACTAAAAATTTACAAATATAATCTTGTAGTTGTGAGATTGTTCTGCGCAAGGATCAATCTGTAATCAGTGCACATCAAAGAGGTTACACTTCAATGATGACGTGAATGATCAAAGTAATCAGCAAGAAATCAAGCAAGCATGGAAAATCATGCATAGAATAAACAAGTCTACTCATTCTTGTAGATCAAAATAAAAGGGTACATATGGGAGTGTTGTGTAACTCCCGTGCTTGGACAATCATTCCCTCCAAGAGCAAAAAGGAGTTATGATTCCAAAATGGAATGTAACTCCTATGATGTCACTAACGCATATGACAATGAAAGATTCTATGACGGAATCTGCCATGTGTCATATAACTCCTAAGACCTATGATCTCGCTAAGCGAGATGACTCACCACATGATGTGGACAAGACCCCGAGTGATGACAAGGCAAGTCACACACACCAACACCCCCTTCATCGAAGTTGAGGTAGAGGTCATGGCAAGTCAAAACAAAGAGAACTCCCCTAGACAACTAAGAAAGATGTGTCAACAGGGCCCAAAAACTAAAGGCCTGATAAGGTTACCATGTACAAACATCTTTCCAAAAAATAAGAAGAGGAGAAGAGGACTAGAAAGCTCGAAGAAGATGGTGGTTGTAGCAAACCTCACCAAAGAAGAGACCGCAAGTGAAGAAACTTTGCCTCAATGAAGGGCTTGGTGAAAATGTTTGCAACCTGATCAGAAGTTTGACAATACTGCAAGTCGATGATGTCTTCATGTATCAGCTCCCATATGAAGTGCATGTGGATCTCAATGTGCTTTGTCTGCTGATGCTGAACCAGATTTAGGCCAATCGAGATGGTACATATGTTGTCACAGTAGATGATAGTAGGCCACCGAAAGTGAATACCAAACTCTATCAAGATACCCTGCAACCAAATAACTTTCGTGGATTGTTAATTGCTCCTTTGTGGATGATATGGCAATTGCATTCGCTTCTTACTATACCAACCGACAAGATGACTGAACCAAGAGAGAAACTGTAGCCCGAGGTAGATTTTCGATGATCTAGATCACCGCCCAATTAGCGTCTGTATATCCAACCAAGTCAATTTCTATCCCTCCTAGATAATGAATGCCATTAGTGTGAGTGCCACAAACATAGTGAAGGATCTGTTTCGCTGCTTTCCAATGCAACTCATGAGGCTCCTGCATAAATATGGACACGATCCCAACAACATACGAAAGATCCAAACGAGTGTGATTCAGGTAAATCAAGCTCCCCACCAACTGTCGATAAAGGGTACCATCAACCATAGGAGTAGAGCAATCAAAACCAACTTAACCCGGAAAGGAAAGGAGTAGGAGAAGGCTTACAATCGAACATGTGAAACCGAGCTAACAAATCAAGGGAGTATTTAGGCTGCGAAATTACAATTCCCGAGTTAGATTGTGAAATTTGAATCCCAAGAAAGTAATGAAGCAAGCCCAAGTCGGACATGGAGAACTTGTTGGCCAAGGCAATCTTCACAGAATCGATGATAGAGGAAGAGCTGCCCGTTATCAACAAGTCATTGACATACGGAACGAGGATGAGCATGGAGTTGTCTTGCCACGAGAATGTAAACATTTGGGTCGAGTGACACCGAGTGAACCCCGACGTAAGTAGAAAGGATTCCATCTTGGCAAGTCAATCCCGAGGGGCTTGTTTAAGGCCGTAGAGAGACTTCTTTAACAGGAAAACAGGAGAGGGATCACGGACATAACCCGGAGGTTGTTCCATGTAGATCTCTTCCTCTAGGTTCCCATGAAGGAAGGCACTCTTAACATCCATCTGGTGGAATTCCCATTTGTTCACGGCAGCGATGGCAAGGGTCAGTCGAATGGAAGTCATCTTCATAACCGGAGAAAAGGTTTCCGAGTAATCAACCCCAGCTACCTAGGAGAAACCCTTAGCTATAAGTCGCACTTTATACTTCTCGACTTCTCCATCGACACCATACTTTGTTTGGTACACCCACTTACACATGATTTTTCTTCCTTTCGGAAGAGGGGTGAGATCCCAAGTATCGTTCTTCATGAGTGAGGAATACTCCTCATCCATGGCAGAATCCCACTCAGAATCCCAGAAGCCTCTCGAAAATACTGAGGGTTGGAAGTGGAGGCGAAGGAGTGGGGTCCAGTGAACTCAAGCGGTTCCATCTCTAGTTCGAAGGATCTATAATCCACTCTCCAAAGACTCTGCAAAGTCTGCCTAGCCCAATGAGGACCAGGAGGTGAGTCAGGCTCAGAATCTATAGCTTCACTCGAGTGAGAAGGGACAAAGTCCTCATCATCACTACTGTCAGAATCAAGACTCCAAAGCATGAGGGTCGGGAGGAGCAGGAGGATCAGGAAGATCTCGTAGGAAGAGCACGCTCCACATCATCGTTTGAAGAGTCAGAATCAAAATCAAGAGCAGAAGGACCTCAAAGGGTGGAGAAGTAGAATTCGAAGATGACTAGTCAAAATTCACACTTCTCTCAATATAAAGTTGATGAGTAGTAGGGTTCAACAATCTATAACCCTTCACGCCATCAGGATACCCTACAAAATTACAAGGTTTGGACTGTGGTTCCAAGGCCTTGCATTTCTTTTTGGGAATCAGGTCATAGGATTGGATCCGAAGACGTGAAAGTGCTCGACATCAAGTTTGCGTCCAAACAAGGCTTCAAAGGGTGTCATCCCTCTTACAATCTTGTGTGGAACATGGTCTGAATGTAGCAAACACAGTTCACTGCTTTAGCCCAATACTGTGGAGGAAGGAATTTCAAGTGAACCATACAAGTGACCATCTCCTTAACTGTTGGTTCTTTTTCTGTCCGCTGGTTTTGTGAAGGGTTGAAGAATCGTTCACCGCAAAGAAATCCCTTCGAGTTTGAAAAATTTAAACCTAGTGCTCACATACTCGCCTCCATTGTTGGTTCAAGAACCTTGATAGACCTTTCAAGCTTGTTTCTCAACAAGAGCCTTAAAGTCTGAAAGTGATCGAAAACTTCAGACTTTTGCTTAAGAAAATACACCCAAGTGTAACACGAAAAGTCATCAATGAAGGTAAGTATATAAAGAGCTCTAGTAAACGAAGGAGATGGGAAAGGGCCAGAAATGTCACTATGAACAAGATCCAAAAGACGAGTAGCTCTCAGGCTTTTCCTTTGCCAAAATTTCTTTGGGGTGCTTCCCGAGGGCACAACCCTCACAAAGACCCTTATAAAATTTGACGTGGGGTAACCCATTGACCATTTTGTTTTGGCTCAATTGTTCAAGGTAATGATAGTTAAGATGGCTAAAATGCTCATGCCATAACTTGTTAACCTCATCTGCATGAGTGAACAAGGCAAAGTGGGCGTCGAATTAGAAGTAAAGAGGGAGAAGGTATACAATCGATAAACGGTGATCCGCCTTTCCTCACCCACAATGAAGTCGAGTGAAGCTCACGAATAATCATCGAGTTAGGACCAAATTCCACTCACATTCATTCACCAAGGTGAGTGATTTAGTAAACCGATAGGAGATTGGTAGAGAGATTAGGAACACTCAACACTTGGTTAAACATTCCACCATCCATCTCTACCGATCCACTATCGGAAATCGATACAGTAGTATCATCACCCAACGTGATTTAGGACATGCCACATGGTTCGATGTTGGAAAACTCAACATGTGAAGAGGCCATGTGGTGCGAGGCACCGAATCAATAATCCACGTCGATGAAGGAGTTGCTCTAGCTACAAGGGCCTTTCCATTCTTCTCGATTTAGACTCTTTTTCTTTGGAAGACTCGGCCTTTGGAGCATTTTGTTTAATAGACTCAAGAACACTTATTTTATTCTTCTCAAGTAAATGAGTTAAGTGATCAATTTGTTTTCTCATACATTGATGTTCTTCATGGCCATCTTGTTGCAATAGGAACACTTACACTTTTCCTTCTTCGCTTTAGGCTCAAAAGTAGAAGCATTTGTGTTAGGTTTGGTTTGGGCTTGGTTGGTCTTGGTTTCCTTCTTCGGTTGGTCCTTTTTCTCTTTCTTTTTAGTTTTCTTTCCCTTACCATTACTTGCTACAAGGGCATGTGACTTGGATTTGAGAGTCCCCATTTGAATGAGTTTGTCTTGTTCTCGAATGAGTTGGGATGAAAAATTGTCAAATGAGGGCATTTTCCAAGTACTGCCCAAGGTGGATTTTGTGGCGTGAAAATTCGAAACGAAGACGAAGTATTCGCAACCTAACTTAGAAAGAATCGACAAGATGAACTAAGAATATTTCTTATCCACTTTACATTCCTTTATAAACAATCTAGTGTGGACAAATTTGAGAGAAGGCCTGTAGGTTTTCAAAGTCACTAGGATTTAATCCTAGTAGTTTGTTTTCCAACTCATGCGCTCTCATGTCATCTTATTGTCCAAACATATTGTTTAACGTTTTCCATGCTTCATCAGGTGTTTGGACAACTCAATGTGGAAGAGCAAGTCAGGAGAAACAAACATACAAAGAAGACCTAAGGCTTCGTCACATCAATTCAGCCACTTAAATTTTTGGGCTCATCATCAGGTTCAATCTCAGCTCCCATGGTGATGCGAAATAACCCTTTACCCCTTAGTTTCATTACCATTTTTGATCTCCATTTGAAAAAGTTGAACGATGAGAAAAGGAATTGAAAGAGCATCCATCGTGAAGAGAGAGAAAGAAGGAAAAAAACACAACCACCCCAAAACAATATTATCACCCCCGATTTTGGCTCTTTATATTTTAATGCGTTGATTACAATTAGGTGTGAATGTGTGTCGTGAAACAATCAGTCACTCACCTTACAATCAGCATAATAATGCACGAGAGTGAAGACCACAATCAAGTTCCAACGATTGTGAAAGTTCGGCACCATAAGGAAGCACGAAACGAGCTAAAAGCAAGAGAAAGGGAGAAAAACATAGTCTTGTGTGAGAAATAGCATCTCATGTCGCAGCAAAAACTTCCTTTTCACATGACTCGTGGCGGACACGCTCACTAGTCTACAAGCAATAACAAGGGCGATACAATGCAAAAAGGGGCTCAAAATGATTCGAAATGACCTTTGGAACGCAAGAAAAGATTCCGGAAAGGCGGAAAAGAGCTTGGAAGAGAGCTACACACTCACAAACAATCAATGGAAAAAAAGTCTAATAACACTATACGCCGCACTTTTAGTTTTCCCGATTAATTTAATTTTAAAAATTAAAGGGTTAAAAAAATGTGAATAAACTATACGTTAAAAAACAATAATTAATTTATTAAAGCCCTTAAATTAATAGATCCCCTAATTAAATTAATAAAGCCTCCCGAATTAATTAACGATTTTAGCGGAAAAGAAACGCCTAATAACGCTATATGTCACACTTTCGCTTTTCCGATTAATTTAATTTTAAAAATTAAAGGGTTAAAAAAATGAGAATAAACTAAAAAACAATAATTACCACTAATTAATTTATTAAAGCCCTTAAATTAATTAGATCCCCTAATTAAATTAATAAAGCCTCCTAAATTAATTAACCACCCTCTAAAATGACCACCTTTTAATTAGATTACTAGACCCTAAATATTAGGACCTAATAATATTAATCTTTTAATTTAGACCTTCCTTTAAAAAAAATCGCCACTGCTTGATAAAAAAATTAAACTATGTTTAAAAAGCAAGGGGCAAGCAAAATTTGAAGGGGAGGTCGAGGTCAACGAACCTGTCCAGGCAGAGTGGACGAGCAGCTCGATGAGCCACATGGGTGAGCTCGTGAGGGATGGCAGGGAGGCAACACAAGGCTCGAGAAGCAGGGGGCATTGCAGAATGCAAAACGGCCCGAGGCAGATGTAACACTCGATGCAAATGCCAGAGAACAGACGGAGGACTCAAGTAGGCAAAGTGAAATGGCCGTCAGTTACGCCTAGCAGGTTTGTCGAGCTCGGAATGGTCAAGCGAGGCGAGAGACGCAGGGTAGACTCGAGCATAACAGATCAACGAGCAACAGAGGAAACAAGGTTAAGGCCAAGCACGAGTGCGGCAGAGCGACGGGTCGGGATGGCATGCAGTGGCAACCAAATGGCTAGAGAAAACAACCAACTCGGTGTGAGGCGGGCGGAGGGCAAACAATCGAACCGAGCATGAGTAGGCCAGTGTGGTCAAGCGTGTAGAGCCAAGGGTTGTTTGCAAACGTGCAACAAGGAAGAGCTCGGGTGCAAGGATCAACGAGCAAGGAGGGGCCCGAGTGTCCAACTCACCAAGGTAACACGCACACAACTTGGTGGAAAATACACCAACTCGCCAAGCAAGGGAAGACCATGAGCCAATAGCAATGCAAGGCAAAACAATAAGGACCCAACCACACCCAACTTGGAGGCGTAACCCAACCCGAATCGCAAGGGTAAAATCCAACTCGTCAACAATGCAAAAAAACAAACTTGCAGAGCTCGAGCTCATTGAGCTAGAAATGAGCTCGGCCAAGATTTGGGTGAAGGAGGCAAAGCAGAAGGTAAACCAGAGATGCAAGACAACAGAGAAGGAGGCAGAAAACGGGTTCCAAACAGAAATTTTCCAGAAAATTTAAATAATTAATGAAAAAAAATATGATAAACAAGAAAACAAAACCTACCTCCAAAGTTAGTTACAGCTAGCTAAAGTTAGCAGAGAAAACCCCGAAAAAAACACATGCACAAAACCCAAGACAACACAAACTCCAAAAGCACAGATCATGTTAAAACCATTAGCAAGATTCCAAAAAGGATCGAAAAACTTGCATGAGAAGAACAAATAACAAAAGCGGAAGTAATTAGCAACCAGAATAAATGAGTGCACATTTACCGAACAACTGTTCTGATACTATGTGAGATTGTTCTGCAAGGATCAATACAGAACCCCGTGCACATTGAAGAGGTTGCACTCCAATGGTGATGTGAATGCTCCAAGTAATCAACAAGAAATCGAACAAGCAAGGAAAATCATGCATAGAATAAACAAGTCTACTCATTCTCATATATCGAAATAAGAGGGTACATATGGGAGTGTTGTGTAACTCTCGTGCTTGGACAATCATTCTTTCCAAGAGGGAAAGAGGAGTTACGATTCCAAAATGGAATGTAACTCCTATGATGCCATTGACGCATATGACAATGACAGATTCTATGATGAAATCTGCCATGGTCATATAACTCCTAAAACCTATGATTTGGCGAAGAGAGATGACTCACCACATGTTGTGGACAAGACCCCGAGTGTTGACGAGGCAAGTCACACACACCAACAAAGAGTACGGTATTCATCGTCCACATAATTGTGTTGGATATATTGGACAATCCAAATGGCATCACCAACCACTCATATAATCCATCCTTCGTCTTCAATGATGTCTTCCATTCATCTTATTCTTAAATCCAAATTTAATAGTAATCATTTTGTATATCAATCTTATTAAAATATGTAGCTCCTGCAAGTACAACCATCATGTCATCTAGGTAGGGAATAGGAAATGTGTATTTAATGGTTACTTTGTTAATTGCTCTACTATCTACACATGTTCTCCACGTCCCATCCTTATTTAGATTCAATAACACATGAGTCGCACATGGACTCATGCTCTCCTCACTACACCCTTACCAATTCAATCACCTACATATTCAACTCTTCATGTTATATTGGGCCAATACTATAAGTTGCTTGATTAGGTGGAGTTGATCCTGGGATTAAATCCTATGGTGTTGACTATCTCTCTTTGGCGATAAATCATTTGGCAACTCATCAAGTATAACATCAACATACTCTTCCAAAATTTTGGCAGCCTCTGTTGGTATTTTATCAACTTCTACTTCTTCCTTCTTTGCCATTAATGCATAACAAAGTTTTATCATCTTCATCTCCTTGATAAATTCTTTTATAGACATGTTTTCTACTTAACCTTCTTCCTTCAAAGGTAATAGAACTACATGTGAACCATCCTTCCAAAAAGTGTATGCGTTCTTTTCTCTATCATGGACTGTTTTCCTATTATATTGCCATGGCCTTCCTTTTAGCATGTGGCATGCATTGGTTGGGACAACATCACACCATATTTCATCCTTATAAGTATTTCCTATGGAAAACTTGATTAAACACCTCTTATCAACAGTACTTTATTTCCCTTTTAAAACCATGAAATACAATAAGGATAAGGATTCTTTTCACCTTACAGACTTAGTTTCTCTATTATTTCTTTAGAAACCATATTTTCACAGGTTCCACCATCAATAATAACCTTTCATACCTTGCCTTATGAAATGCACCTTGTTGAAAAAAATATCTATATGCAGCCATGAGTCATCACTATCTTTATCTTGCACTTACTCTTTCCTTGGAACAATCATTGTGTAATGTCCCTTTCTAGGCTGAAACACACAAACAAGGAAATCACACAAACCCCAAACTGAATGCAATCTGATTTTTATAACAGCAGATCCAATATTACTTGAAACCCTAGCAACAAACTGAAATTTGCATGTTAGGGCATCAAACACCCATCAAACAAGCTGAAATTAAATATACCAATGCTTCTCCAAATTATATATAATTAATGGAACCATTACCAAGCCAAAACATGTGCCAAATCTGAAATAATACCCAGCTGCAATTTATTTTAGGACAGCAGAAGTGCAGTCCACAAAAATAGCTAAAAATGAGGTCTCCAAACCCCAACAATTACAAAATATGGAAAATACCAGCCTTATAAATTATGAAAAATCTGAATATCAAATAATAATGAAGTTTTGTGCCCTAGAAGGCACCCAAAAACACTCTAACCCTAGTCACTCCCTAGGAGAGGGGCTCCAAACAATGCAAAAACTCTTGAAATGACTTCTCCTTGATGCCCTAGTTGCAAACCAGTAAGATGGTCTTCAATATTTTCCTTCACACCACCAATTTGGAGAGTTTTCGTTCTCCAATATGCCACAAGGAAGGGTTTCGTCCTCCTTAGATGCCACACTAATGGATTTTCGCCCTTTAATGGAGTTGGATTAGAGCAATCAACCCTAGAACCAAGTAGAAAAGTATATATGTCCAAAGTGATGATGAAAATGAGCCTATGTGACTCCTCTTATACCCCTTTGGTGGTGCCAAAGGTCTAAGGGGTGAATTACCCCAAGACCAACCTCTTAAGAAGCTTGTTTTATCTTCTATTTTCATTTTGGGAGCTCTCCAACCCAGCCGACCTGCCTTAGGGAGGAAAATACAAAAGAAAAACATTAATAACAATGAAAGAAAACATAAATGAAACCCAAGGACTTCCCTTGTTCAATTTCTTCTTGGCCACGAGAAGAAAAATGGCAAGAAGTCTTCAAATGGGACTAATTTGAAAAAGGGGCATTACAAATTGTTCATCTCATCATAAGATTCTCTCCCGCATCTACAACAACTTCTGGATTTTGTTCTTGCATCAGCGTCACAACCAAATTTACTCTTTGTTGACCCCCTTGCCTCCTTTCTTGTGCATGATAATGTGGACATTCAAATGCTTTGTGCCCTTCTTCACCACATCTACAACAAACATAAGGTCTTCATGGAGCTTTCCAATATCACCACCACAACCATTGATCTCTAAAATCCTCTTCCTCTTTGTTCATTCTAAAACCCTTGTATAGTTTCTTTATGTTTCTTCTCCCCACGGATGATTCTCTTCTTAAGGGATTAAATACACCTCATCCCCTTAATGGAGATGATGGTCCTCTCTTCAACCCAAACAATCTCTTAAAATATTGCCTACTTTGCTTCTCTTTTACCTTCAAAGCTAACTAATAGACATCTTCATGTTATTAAATCTATGCATACATAACTCTTTTTAGATAAGGGTAAAAGGGAGTTTTTGATTGGGACTCTACCCAGGTACAAAAAGGGTCTAAAACCAAGATTTAGCAATATAAACACTAGAGCAAACCAAAAAAACAGCCAAGCTGCAAGAAAAACACCCCAACCAGAATGCAAAAACAACCCCAAAAAGGGGGAGATAGACAACAAACAACAAACTACTTGAGGATTTTAGAAAAATTATCTTGAATATAAATTTTAAATCATTACATACCTTGAGCCATTTGTTCCGTGTTTCATAATGCTCCACTCAAATGGACAAAGTGTAAATTTTATCGTTGTAGTCCCATACGATGTACTCATTTTATCTCTGCTTTCTAAAATCTTCTATACAAAGATTGTGCATAATCCACGTGGATAAATTACTCTCTCAACTTCTCCATCTTAATCTAGGTCTTGATCTTCTCCTTACCCTTCAACCGCTTTCTTTCTATAAATGATCCCACCAAATCATAAAGCATGACCCTTCAAGTTGTTACATGCGAATTTTACTTTCTTTTCCTCTGTCATACTTTTCCAATCAAAAACTTATCCATACTATTGAGAAAATCTATTAGCTCCTCTGGTTTTAGATCGCCCCGTATTCGGAACTTCAACCTTTATTCGCTCAATCTTTCCTTTTGTTGCCCTAGCCATCATTTCTTCGAATGATTGTGGCTCCTTTTGTTCTTCCTACTTGTTGGCTAGATTTTTTGCATAGCTGAAAACCTAGGTAGTAATGAGATAAATCTCCCTCATTTACTGGTGAGGCTCCTGTGCAAGATTTTGTCAATTATATATCCTAATATCTATTTGTGGGTATTACTTTAACTATGTAGCTCATGAACCATAGCTAGACAGATTTCGCAACAAGAAAGCAATTGTAAAAGAAAGGAAAAATCTACAGAAGAGGAAAATAATAGGAAACGAGGGAAAGGAGAGAGGATGTGCAACCCAATCAATAGTTTATAGAGTTGATTGCATGCACATAGATTAAAACAAATAGATAATGAAATATAGAATTCAAAGAAAAGGAAACTTTCAGATCTAGATCTAGAATAACACAAAGTTTATGAATAGATCTAGAAATAAATACGAGACGAATGCACCGTTGACACAAAGTTCTCCGGAAATCTCTTCTCTATTCCTTTGCTTGCAGAAAGCTATCAAGGGTCTCAACTCAAAGTCTGGAACACAAGAATGCTGATTACAAATTCGATTCTTTAACCTATAGGTTCTTCCTCTATTTATAGTGTATAAAGGGCAATTACAAATAGGAAGCTTTAAATGAATTCTCGCATGCGGAAGCTATGAAAAAGGAAACAACTGAAAATCTTCCTTCAGAATTCCTCTTTGCATGACATGCATGATTTATAACTGAAAAATAAAATCTTCTATTTTGCATGTCTGCCACCTATTTCCAAGTAATTGACTTCTTCAAGTAACGACTTTTAAACCAATCACTTAAGTTTTATAATTTAATTGATTGCTCAATTACTTTGTCGGAGAAAATAAAAGAAAGAGGAAAAGAAATAAGAAGAAAGTTGCAACCCTCCCAGTCTTGTTCTTCTTCCATATTTTGCATGCGGTTGACTCTTTTGCCTTTGATTCTCACCAAACTGGATCTGGAAGCTATGCATGAATGTGATTTGCTTGTGGGTATTGCCTTTGACCTATCTTCCTTCTATCCTTAAAGATTTTGTAATTCTTCTTCAATACATGCACTAGTGCAATGTTTGCCGTAAATAATTCAGACAAAATTCATCATCTTTTATTTAAAATTGCATATGAGCAATTTTAAATTCTGGAAAGCACTCTGGGTGAATGCAAATACAAGTAAATTCAATGAAGGCTTCAACTGGAAGATTGGGAGCACATGCACAAGCTTCTGAAAGGAATTCTCCATGCAATGACTTCTACACGGGCTACGTTAGAAACAAGAGGATGAATTTTTTCCGGAAGCCTTTGCAATTATGAGATCTGGATCTATCAATTAAATCGGTGATAAGTTCAAGGCCTGTGTCTGTATCATTGACTTGACAAATCTGGAAGCTATGCATGATTTTGTTGATCCTTTCTTTCATCATGCTTTATCATGGCTGGAACAATCTTTGTTTGAGCTCTTTTTCTTTTAATTATGTCGGAATCCCTTGCAATTGGATCAATTTGTGCAGATTTGACAATTTCTTCTGATTTGGAAGATATATTCAATGTACCTGACATTGATTTGAGCACCTGTGATGAATACTTGCAATTTATTCAGACAAAGATGGAGTCCATGGCATGAATACTTGATTTTTATCACCAAAATCTGCATATAAAGCCTGTTGCCCTAAAATTTGAGGTTTTGCTTGCATGCAAAGCAAGCAAAAATATTATTTAATTCACTAGAGCACTTATACCAACATGCAGATAATTATCATAGCAAGAATCAAGCCATTCCAACCCTAGGCGCCAAACCTTGAAGCTCCCTGACAATGAAAAACACTCTTTAATGCAAAAACCTCCTTCCTTTGGCGCCAAAACTGTCCGGGCTGCAATCCTTTGCAAAAAGAATTAATTGCTTCTTCATTATGACAGCCCATGCTTATATAATCCTCAGCATACTATTTTTAATAATTTCCCTTCCTATTTCTGGCAATTTAATTAATAAACAATCATGTTTATTCACCCAAATTGGGCTCCCAATTATGCATGTTGTTGGTTGCTTTTTTAAATAATTTATTTTATTTATTTTTAGCATGCATCCTTGACTTCTCTTTAGCTCATCCACTTGCATTGACTTTCCTTCTATTTATGGCACCAAAATTGGGTGAATAAACCATTAATAAATATTATTAATTGCATTGTTATTCACCTAAGGTGGGTCGCATTTTTTAGCAAGGGTAATTTCTAAAAATAGGAAGTCAACTTTGATGGGAATTTCCACCATGCATTGCAGCTCCAAAAATCCCCTCTTCCACTTAAGTGATTTGACTTTCATAATGAGAATTTTTATCTGCAAGGCAGGTAAGAAATTCCCACGGTGCTTTACGTGATTTTCTTTTATAATGAGAATTTTTACCTGCAAGGCGGTAAGAAATTTCGCCTACCGCCACATCTAATATTTTCATTGCAGCTTAAGTGACTTTGACTTCATGGAAAAAATTACCCTGCAAGGCAAGTAAGAAATTCCCGCTGCTCACACCTAAAATTCCCACTTGCAACTTAAAGTCTTCCTTCCAAAAAGTGTGACTTGCATTAAAGCGGCCTCCTTTGATAAGGTACGACTTGATGGGTGAATAAATCCCTTTGGTGGGAAAAGTTAGCCTGCCATGCAGGCAAAAAGTTCCCATCGGTGCTTTAAGTGATTTTTCTTTATTTTATAATGGAAATTTTTACCCTGCAAGGTAGGTAAGAAATTACCCACCGCTCGCCTCTAATTTTCCCATCGCAGCTTAAGTGACTTTGACTTCATGGGAAAAAGTACCCTGCAAGGCAGGTAAGAAATTTCTGCCTGCCTGCCACTACCAAAAATCCATTGCAGCTTACACTCATTCATTCCAAAAAGTGCGACTTGCCTAGAGAGGCTTTTTGTGCATGACTTCATCTTTTTTGTCAAAAGCTTGCATTTTGAGGCTAATTCCTTCTGGTGTTGTGTCAGTAGATGATCTCCAGATGCTTCAGGAAATTAAACAAATTATACTAGACAAAGAATGACCTAGGGGAATTTCACAAAGAAACTACGGAGAAAACCGGAGAAAAATGCAAAAGAAATAAATAAAAGCGAAAAACATTGCCAAAAGTCACAGACAAAGCTCAATTCATTCTTGGTGAAAACCCTATTGAGATGAGTGAATACTGGCATGCAAAACTTCAACAAGATTCAACCGGAGCACAATTTACTTCAAACGGGCATTATTTATTCAATAAATAATTAAATAAAAATTTCCATGAAAAAACTTGGCGGAGGGATAAAATGAGTTTGGGCATTTGGGTATTTGTTGAAATTGGCTCATATGATTCACTAGGAATATCTTAACGTAATATAGACATCTTCTGGCAATAAAAACATGAAAATACCCGTTATTTTAAAAAGAACAATTTTTTTCGAATGGGTAGTCCTAGATTTCAGGGTAAAATCTGGAGACACCAGTCGGCTCCGTTTGTGGACATCTTTGCCTCTGTCAAAATGACAGGAGTAAAGATGAGATCCCAGCTTCTCTGGTTTCGTATCTTGTCCATTGGGTTCGGGGTCAGGCAAACAAAAACAAAACAAAACAAAGAAAAGGAAAGAAAACAACAAAGTTTTATTTATATACATACATGTTTTACCCTGTTTTTTAATTCTTGAAAGGCTTCAAGTGTTGCCCGTTGAAAGGCAGTGGTAACTCAATTCCATCCTAGTAGGCAAGGAAGAAAGTATCCATTCCGGCCACTCTTTTGATCATGAAGGGCCCTTTCCAGAGTGAATCAGATTTGTTATGCATGTCCTTCGATTCATGTCTCTTGTCCCACAAGAGAACCCAATTTCCGATCTCGAACTTTCTTTCCGTGGCCTTTGTTGTTCTGCAGACACAAAGACCCCTGGATGCAGATCAGGCTTCTAGGTTGATCACTCTAGCATCCAGTGTGATTGCACAATATGGAAACCTCTCTCCAAGTGTGGGGACTTGTGAAACTGAGAGAGGAATCTCCAGATTAGAGGCTGGTTCCTCAAACTCTTCTGATTTAGATCTATATTTTGCAAAACTACAGAGGTTTAGATCCTAATCCTACTCTAACTTGCAAGGAGACAGGGGTAGAAGTGCAAAAATTGAAACTAACTAAAGATGGTGATGCACCAAAAGGAGTGGTGAAACATATTTGTCATGCAAATAAACACAGACCAAAGTTCACAACATAAACCATACACAGACTGATAAGGTATAATTTAGGATCTAAAATGAAGCAAATAATACGAGACAGAGGATCAAAACCCATTCACAGATCTTGCATTATCTTTTCAGTGTCAAAAACACGCATTACACCCTCGAGAGGTAAAAGAAAACTGTTGCATCTTTGGAGAGGTCTCGATCCTTGTTTCACCACTTGCTTTGGAGCTGAAAGAAAAAGTTGCTATGTCAAAAAATGTTCCCCCTTTCAGAAATGAGCCAAATCTGGGTTTTACATTGTATGGGTCGAGCCCAGGGCACAAAAACGTACCAAAACATGAGAGCCCATCCTCCTTGATCAGTGCAGTGCATTAAAACGGCATGGGGGACCTTACAAACCCATACCCTGTCATTTTGACTAGATTACAGGAGAATGCGACCCATTCTGCATTAAATCTGGTCGCTGGAATGTCACTTCTGGCCATGAACACGCGTCAGAGCCGTTTCTCAATTTTCTCTCTCCAAACTGCACCAAAACTCAAGATTAACCCTGAAATCATGTAGAGAATTTCACAAGCTTTCCGTTGATATAAAGAACGTGCAAATCCGAGCTCTGGATCGAAAGATATGTCGATCTGAAGATTTAGGGCACAAAATAGGCGAAAATGCGTTTTGAAATTTTCCCGCGCTCTGCCACCTAGATGACACGTGTCAAGCGCTGATTGGATGCGTAATTCTCTCTCCTTCCCTATCCCGCGGGTTTTCCTACTTCATTGGACACGTGTCCTCTTTTTATTGGCTCGGGTCAGTGCTTGAAACCTCGCCCTTTGACTTTTGGACCTTTTTCCCCTGTGACATGTGTCGTGATTTGATTGGTCCGCGGGTTTGCCGGCTTTTTGCGCCCTTCGTGTCTTTTTGTCCCGGATGTCCTAAAGGTCTTGCTTGGGGATGTAATCCTCCGATCCGCTTCGAAATGGGCTTCCTTGTCCCTTATCCGCCGATGACACGTGGCGTTGCTTGATTGGCTTGCCGGCTCCTGCTATCCGCGCCCCACGCGTCCCTTTGTCCCAACTGCCCTAAGACGAAATTTCTCTATTTCGAGCGAACCGCCGGTTCAAGGCTCTTCGCGCACTCGCGGCCCGGATGTCCAAAGGCGAAAGTTCCCGTTTCGAGGCGAAGCCACCGGTTCAAGCGTCCTTCGCGTACCTTTGTCCCACTTGCTCCCGGACTGTCTGGGACAAATTCTTCCGAACCGCCCGGTTCGGCCGGTTCGCGTCCGCCGCGTACCTTGTCCCACTTGCTCCCGGTTAAAGACTTAGACAAATTTTCTTTCTTTCACTGATTCGGGCATTTCGCGTCCTGCGTGTACCTATGGCCCAGTCGTCCCAATTACGCACTGCTGGATCGCTGGCGGCTTTTCGGCCGGTTCGCGCCCCAACGTCCCAAATGTCCCGACTGTTGCGAGGACTAGGACTTAGCCAATTTTCACAATTCTTTCTGGCCCAAGCTTTTTTTGCAGTTTTTTCACCTTTTCCGAACTTGCTCTTTCCTTCTTCGGCCAGGGGAGTTAGAAAAAATCTGAAGGGACCCTAAAAACATGATTTTTGCCCTGAATCAATCCATCTGCCTGGGACTTGAGAATTCTGATGCATGTTATCGAATTAACCCTGGGGGATGAATTTGGATAATGTACCTTCTTGTCAAATACCTTGGGCAAGTCCTTATCAACTTCATCTGATGGTGGCTCATCCTTTCTTCTCTCTGTGGTGGATAAGTCTGCATCAACTTCCTCCGTTCCCAGATTCACCTATTGCTTCTGAGGAGGAACTATCACCATATTCTTTGTTCTTCTTCAAGTACTCGATCACGCTCGTTGAAAGTCTCCACTAAGGAAACTAAACCCTTGGGGATTTATTACCTTTTGGTTGGATTATTCCACTATTATCATCATAACCCGGATTAGTTTTCCCTATGATTGCTTGACGTGGTGGTGATTTACTCCCTTCAACATACACCCGCCAAAGTTTTCTTGTTCCAGACATGCAGATGTTTGTTTGTTGTCATTGAAAGTTTTCCATTGTTCAACATTATCAGGGACTTTGGGGCAGTAGATCATCTCCACTTTATAGTTTCCTTGTCTGAATATGGACGGTGGTCTACCCGGATTCAATAGTGCAACCGTGACTGTCAAAGAGTCTGCCTTGGAATTCTGATTTATTGGAATGAAGTCAATAGAGAAGGCTACAAAATCGAATGTGGCAGAAAACACTCTATCTCTATAATGCTTCATCTGATCTCCTTTGACTTGATTTTTCCCTTGAACCTGCTTTGCTAGAAGTGTAGCATCTCCTTGGGCTTTGAGGATTTTTACTCCTTTCTTTTTAGCTTGCTCCATTCCTAGCAGCAATGCTTCATACTCCGCCGTATTATTGGTGTTCTCGAACATCAACTTGTGGGAGTATGGGAATATCTCATGATCTGGAGATATTAGTAGAACGTTGCTCCTGATCCAAAAGAACAACATGTGCCTTTAAACTCCAAAGTCCAAACTTTTTCTTCTTCTTTTGTTGGCTCTGGTTGAAGTTCTGGCTCTGGAATGCCTTTATCCATTTCCAAGAAGTATACACCGTGGTCGACTCGAAAAAGAATCTGAGATCTAGGATCTTCAGATTTTGTCACAGTATACTTAGACTTCTTTTCTGGATTCAACTTATGGCTTATTCTTTTGATAGGAATATGAGCACAGGACCAATCCATCTTTACTTCTCCCAGCTCTTTGCAGAAGTTTCTGCTAGCAACATCCTGTAGGAGACAGGAATATCTGCAACTAAGATTGTCATCTTTAATCTTTTATCAGGAAAAGCTACCGGAACAACTAGTGCATCTTTGATTTGTTCGATTAAAGGGACTTGTCTCTCCATGGAGTAGCACCTCTTTATGGTTTTTGTCAAGGTAAGCCCAAGAGCATCTGCAACTTTAGTTGGCATGACATTGTCAGAAGCACCTGAATCTAAAATACAGTTGCTTAACTTGAAACCATTAAACAATAGTGAAACATAGAAAAAGTTCCACTCTTTCAGAAGATGGTGAGGATTTAACAACTGCAGTGTTGTTCTAGGGAGGAGTATCTTTGGGCTTAGGCAAAAGGCCCTTTGATGCATTAGATTGTCCTGGAGATTGTACATATTTGACTAGCCTATTTAACTGCTCAGGAAAGGCTCTCAAGTATTCAGCTTCTGACATTTGAACTCTAGTTTTCTTGGCATGGTCAATAATGTCGAAAGAAGGAATAGATTCGAGATCCGAGTTGCTTTCATGGTCGAGGACGAAGAACTCACATTCTTATCTTTGGGAGTTAAAGAAGAAGGTAAAGGGTTGTTTTCCGTGTTCATCAACTAATGCCTTAGCTTGGCGAGTTTGCGATTTTGTAAATACTGCATATGTATGACCATGATCATCTTCATGAAGCTTCTCATCGTCATGTTCAGATTTGTAGTTTAGGTAATTAATGTTGGAGTCACCACAGACCTACAGTAATCATCATTCTTGAGCTGATCGATTGTCAACTTCCCGATCTTCTTTATTCATCTCCACATTGTTTCGGGAGCAGCTTCAATCGCTAATCTTTGGGAACCAACAATACGGTTCCAAATTGTTGAAATTACGAAAGCAGGGAAATATTGTTGCCCTAAGCCATTTGAGCCATTTGTTTCTTCATCTGCATCATCTCATTTGCTAACTTTTGCAATAGTGAATCGGAGGTAGTAGTAGAGGATGAACTTTCAGCTCTAGAAGTGCTGCTTTTTATCTTTCTAGCCATGATGAGGTCGTCTTCAATTTCAACCGCCATGTTTTGGGCTGCTAACAAATCAACAGGACGTGCTCTTCGTAGTTGATAGCTTACTTCAGGAAGCAAAGCATTGATGAAGAATACCTTTTGATTCTCATCATTCAGAGAAGCAGATGCTAGAATTTTGTAAAGTAATCTTTGGAATTTTGCAATAAAATTTTGCATGTGCTCATGTGGCTCTTCTTCAACTGAGTGAGTTGAGTTATCAATAACTGGAATCTTCGGCTGCCTTGAATCTTTTCAGGAATACATCTCGCATAGTGGCCCAGTTGGTTATGGTGCCAAGAGCTAGCCGGTAGAACCATTCTCCAGCCAAGTCATGTAGAGTCTCTATGAAGAGTCCATGCAGACACATTTTCATGTTCGACAAAGCAAACACTCCACAGATATAAAAACGCAGCTAAGTGGTCATCGGGTTTTGTTTTCCTTCTCCAAAGAATTTTCTTGTCCCTTTAGGTAGATCATGTATAGGAGTCAGATTCAGAGGTCCAAAGGCTGCACCCCATGGAACAGGTGCTGCAGGGGAAGTGGTTGATTCTGCATCATGATGAACGGAGCACGTCTTCTTTGAGAATAGACTTGGTGAATAATTCCAGCTGCCGAATTATGCTGAAAATGATCCGGATCTAGATGAGTTTGCACTCTTCTTCCTAGTGAAAGACTGGATCTGCGGCTTCTAACTTGAGAAAGCTCTGGTCTACTAATTTGTGTTGTTCCCCAGCGGAGTCGCCAAAAACTGTTGGCTAGATTTTCTGCACAGCTGAAAACCTAGGTAGTCATGAGATAAATCTCCCTCATTTACCGGTGAGGCTCCCGTGTATGATTTTGTCAGTTATATATCCTAATATCTATTTGTGGGTATCACTTTAACTATGTAGCTCATGAACCATAGCTAGACGGTTCTGCAACAAATAAACAACTGTAAAAGAAAGGAAAAATCTACAGAAGAGGAAAATAATAGGAAACGGGGAAAGGAGAGAGGATGTGCAACCCAATCAATAGTTTACAGAGTTGATTGCATGCACATAGATTAAAACAAATAGATAGTGAAATAAAGCAAAGGAAACTTTCAGATCTAGATCTAGAATAACACAAAGTTTATGAATAGATCTAGAAATAAATACGAGACGAATGCACCGTTGACACAAAGTTCTCCGGAAATCTCTTCTCTATTCCTCTGCTTGCAGAAAGCTATCAAGGGTCTCAACTCAAAGTCTGGAACACAAGAATGTTGATTACAAATTCGATCCTTTAACCCGTAGGTTCTTCCTCTATTTATAGTGTATAAAGGGCAATTACAAATAGGAAGCTTTAAATGAATTCCCGCATGCGGAAGCTATGAAAAGGGAAACAACTGGCAATCTTCCTCCGAAATTCCTCTTTGCATGACATGCATGATTTATAACTGAAAAATAGAACCTTCTATTTTGCATGTTTGCCACCTATTTCCAAGTAATTGACTTCTTCAAGTAACGGCTTTTAAACGATCACCACAAAGACAAAGTAATTCAGCTCCTTTCATGGATAATCCATGATGAGAAAGATTCTTTGCACCATATATTGCTACAGCAGTTGCTTCAAGAGGTAAACCCGCCACTTACAGTGTTTGGATATGTTTCATATTAGGGAGAATTCCTCTCTTACCTTGGTCAAAGTGTGTAAGGAAGATCCCTATACTCACTGTTTTTTATCAGCAGTTTCATCCAAAGGAAGTTTCACTTGTTTTATGGTTGACACATGCTAACAACTCTCCATTTCCAATTGAGCTTGTTGGCTAGATTTCCTGCATAGCTGAAAACCTAGGCAGTCATGAGATAAATCTCCCTCATTTACCGGTGAGGTTCCGTGTAAGATTTGTCAATAAAGTATGCTAGTATCTATTTAGGGGTTTTACTTTAACCATGCAGCTCATGAACCATAGTCTGTATAGTTTTGCAGCAAGTAAGCAATTGTTTAAAGAAAGGAAATATCTAAAGAAGAAGGAAGTAATAAAAACACAGGAAAGAAAGAGGGAAGATGTGCAACCCAATCAATAGATTACAGAGTTGATTGCATGCACATAGACAGACCAATAGATATTAACACTCAGAATTTTAAGCAAAGGCAACTTTCAAATCTAGATCTAAGATAACACAAAGTTTATAAATAGATCTAAGACAATAAGCTAGAAACAAAATGCACCGTGACACAAAGTTCTCCGAAATCTGCTCCTTTCTATTCCTTTGCTTCAAATAGCTATCAGGGGTTTCAACACAAAGTCTGGAACACAAGAATGCTACTTACAAATTCCGATCCTTAACCGAAGGTTCTTCCTCTACTTATAGAATGTAGAAGGGAAAATACAAATGGGAAACTCAACTGAACTAGAACATAAACAAGAAGTAAAGATAACATCTGGCAATCATCTTCCTCTAATTCCTCTTCAAGTGACATGCATCCGGATCCATAGTCAAACTTATACACATCTGTCACTTAACTTATAGAATCGTTCCACATAACTTAAAGTAATGGTTTCAAAACCAACAACTTTAAAGTTTTACAATTTACATCTGGGAATGTGGAAAATAGAAGAAGAAAGATTCGCTAGCTGTAACATCTACATCTTCTTTTGTTTTGATACTGAATATACTTGTCGAACATGTAATTCAGCAACTTCCCATCTATCTTAGCCACAACTTCCTTTTCTGTCTTGAATTGCAGCAAGCCTTCGTTCAATACCCTGATGCACGCTTCCACATCCTCCAAGCTAGGCCCGAACTTCTCAATATCTGACTGCAGCGTCACCAGCTTACTGATGGAATCCATCGTGAAAGGCCTAACAACTCCATCAATTCTCCCTTGCACCATCAAAAGAGATCCCTCCAGGAATCAGGCACTTTGCTAGGAATGATCCTCGTGTACGAAGAAATGTTTCCGACCACTTCCTCATTGGTGAAAGCAATGACATTGTCTGGTAAAGATGATGCCATACTCTCGAGTGCCTGCATCCTTTTCAGCATAATTCTGCAGATCTCCAAACGGAAAGATACTGCAAACTCAAGTTGCTTCCCCTTCTCAACTGATCCATCGGGCACAATTCGTTCCGCAATCAACACCTCTCTCGGCAGCTTATTTATTTCGGCCAAAGTACTCAAGTTACTCTCAGCAATTGTGTTCATATCTATCGTGCTCGTTACCAGTTGCTTCAGCTGATCTGATGCATCTTTCATAACCTTTAGACGGGCTGACACCTCTCTGAGCTGTACAGAAGCTTGGCAAATGATTAGACTCTTCCATTCGTCGATAGCTTTAACCTGGTTACTTGCATCTTCCACTTCCTACATCAGATGATCACTCACCTGCTTTTGTGCTGAAATTGGCTGAGTGGAAGATTTGGCAACCTTGGCAATGATCTCGCACAACTGAGATACCTGCTTCTGAAGTTCAACTTTCTCCGCCTTTTCTTTGTCAAGCCTAAGGAATAAAGCATCTATCAACGTCTGCGTGTCCTGCTTCAATCCTTCTGTGGTGGCTTGACCTATGGGTACTCTGGTCACTGTTATATCTTCTGTCGTGAGCTCATCCTTCCTCTTCCCTTCTGCTGGAACTGACATCTCAGCGAACTTCGCCCGACTCCTCAATGATCAACCTTGAAGTTACCTTAGCAACTTTAGGTTTTCTATCTTTTCCGCCTAGATTCAGGAGCAGCTACAAGTCATGTTCTTCCAAGTTGATCTCTTCTCTAGCCTCTGGAACTAACTGCGAAGCCAACCATTCTGAGAAATTACTTCTCGGAGAATGAGAAGTTGCCGAGTGTACCACTATCTCGCGCTCTGATTCCTCTCCATCTGAAACTGCTACAGTGTTGTGGCTGTCATCCTCTGAATTGTCCAAAGACAAAGCTCTTTCAAATTCTGCCATCTGCAGCTTTAACGTTTCTTCAGGAAGAGGTGCCAAATGGAGTGGTTGAGGAGAAAAGACGAATGTTGTCGGATTCAACGGAGGAACGCAATATCTTGCTGAGGTGCGGTAGTCGGTGAAGTAGTACATGCTGCTGGAGAAGTTAAAACTAACACCATAGCAGTAGAAGTGATCTTCTCCCTCGAATGAGACTTTCTGTGCACTTTAATCTTTTCAGGCCTCCTGTTGCTTTCTCCTTCGTGCTTCCAAAGTTTCTCGTGATTTGATTCATCAATGCTTCATCAAGGCAATATCCCTTCGACAGCAACTAGTTTGAAGTATTGACCAGAATGGCTGCGCAGACCTTTCCTCGATCGTATGGCAACCACCTATGCTCTCTTGAAGTACAACTCTATCTCCTCCCATCCGATGGTATGCGTCGAGTAACACAGCCCATCATCTTTAAGGTCCACAGGTATCCGTGCTTGTCCAAAGTCAAACACTTGTTGCGTTGATAACCTGCTGAAATATTTCTTTCTAACCTCGTACTCGCTTCTACACTTCATCCAGAAATCTTCCAATGAAGGAACATGCGCATACTCCTGGGAGATTGTCTTCCTTGCCACTCCAAATGGATCGAAGTTCAGCCGTGCTGGAAAGAACTCTGCTCGTACTCAGAGAACATCTCCGCTTCAATTCCTCGGGCTTTATGAATACTCTGGCAGCTGTAATAGCCCACAGTGATCGAGAAGAAGCCTATAGACTTGTGCCGTTTTGACTGTAGGTCATGCATCTCCACGAGTTGTCTGCTCAACTCCATGATGACCAATTTGTCACTTGGATATCTGGGTAACCTAACTGGTTCTCTTGAAAAGCCGGTGACCCTAAGGTATGTAAAGTCCACAAACTGGATGAAGATACTGCCAATCTTGGACACAACTTCCCAAGCTTCCTTGCTTACCCTGTTGGCCTTTAGATCACCATTCAGCCTGCAAATGAATCCGTAGAAGAATCCATCGTTGACCACCTTATAATCTTTGTAGCATGCGGGCACAGTAAGTTGTGGATAGCACTCAAAAATAGGATCCTTGGAAAGCACACCACGTCTATCCAGCTTGGAGAAGACACCCTGTGAAGCTGCTGCATATACCAAATACGAAGTCATTTTGAAGTTGTAAGTACGCCTCACATTCCGGAGCTGCTCACCAATGTTGTCACTAATGATTTCCGACCAATTGATTATTGAATCTGCTTTGTTGATTTCAATGGTCCTGATGAAAGCATACATCCATGTGTGGAAGTTGTGAGTGTTAGCTTCGCCATTTATCCTGCATAACAACTTGGCAATATCATCCACCTCTTGTACCTGATTGGATCATGGAAGAGTTCTCGGGAACTTGGATGGAGATCTAGGCTTCTTCATGTATCTACTGTTCATTATGCCCACACAGTCAACTTTATGCTTTTCCCATCTGTTGCCGGCATCCTGTATGCTAATAGTAGTCACCACCTGTCGTGCTGGAATCTTCAGACAATAATTGATGAACTGTGCATCCAACCGGATTATTGTCTTCCCCGCAGCATCTCGGACTGATCTAGATAATGGATGGTAAGACCTAGCACACTCCATGACGAAACTCGCAACTGGGCTGTGAATGGAAATGTCTGCAGCTCGAATGATTCCACTGCTTTTGACTGCACGCATGAGGGAAGTCTTTCCAGCTCTGGATCTGTCAATCAATTCGGAAAGAGGTTCTGGACCTAGATCTGTATCTCCAATGTCAGCAAACTTAGAAGTGATGCATGACTCTGTTGAGCTTTCTTTTTCATCCCGCTTTGCCATGGCCGTATTTGTCTTTGTCTGAGCAATTCTTTTTCTCTTTATTCGGCTGGAATTCTTTACAACCGGTGCAGATCTAGAGATTTCTTTAGATTCGAGAGGATATGTTCAATGTATTGGACATTGATTTAAGCTCCCTTTCTCTTATAAAAGCACCTGTAATGAATTCCTACAATTAATTCAAACAAAGATAAAGAACGAACATGAACACTTGATTTTAATTATAAAAATCTGCATATATCAAGCTGTTGCCCCAAAATTTGATGTTTTATTTGCATGCAAAGCAAGCATGAATTTTGTCAACTTCACCTGAGCACCTGTACCACTATGCAGACAATTAATCAGACACAAATCAAGCTCCTTCAAACCTAGGTGCCAAACTTTGAAGCTTTCTGGCAGTGAAAACACCTTTCGAGCAAAATTCCTCCTTAATTGGGTGCCAAAATTGCCTGGGCTGCACTTCCTTGCTAAAGAATTAATTAATTCATCCTTATGGCAGCCCATGCTTATATAACCTTCATCATTCTATAATTAATTATTGCCCCTCCTATTCCTGGCAATTAATTAATTAATTAACATGCTTTTCTCTTCAATTTGGGCACCTATTTTGTGCATGCTCATGGCTGCCATTAAATAAATTAAATTTATTTAATTTTAGCTTTCTACTTCCAATCCACTTTGACTTCACAGTGTGCTTTGACCTCATGCACCAAAAATAGGAATTAATTCCATCAATTAATACTTTAAAAAGTATTATCTCTCCTCCATATGGGTCGCACTTTTTGACATAAGAGGGGGCTGCATTAAATAAATTATATTTATTTAATTTTAGAATTCTATTTCTAAATTCCTTTATCCTCTTCTTCCTTGTTGACTTTTCCTCATGCTTGGGCGCCAAATTTGGAAATAGAATTAATTAATGAATGCAATTAAAGTTGTCCCTCTATTCCAAAAGGGGTCGCACTTTTTGGCATAGCCCATTTCTATTTTTAAAAGCCAATTTTCAATGGGATTATTCACCCTGCACCGCAGCTCCAAAAATCCCATGATCCACTTAAGTTGTTTGACTTTCATAATGGGATTTTTACCCTGCAAGGCAGGTAAGAAATTCCCATCAATGCCTTAAGTGATTTTCTTTTATTTCACAATGGGAATTTTCACCCTGCAAGGCAGGTAAGAAATTCCCACCTGCCTGTTGCCTCTAATTTTCCCATTGTGACTTAAGTGGCTTTGCTTCCATGGGAAAAAGTACCCTGCTAGGTAGGTACAAAATTCTCACCTGCCTGTTGCTACCAAAAATCCCATTGTAGCTTAAAACCTTCCTTTCCCAAAAATGCGACTTGCCCAGAAGAGACCTTTTTTGTGCACGACTTCATCTTTTAGAGAGAACCAGACCTCCAGTGGCAAATTCCTTTTGGCATAACGTTCATAGATGATCTCCAGATACTCCAGGCAAGAAATCAGACTAAACCGGCAAAGGAATTGACCTAGAGAAATTTCACAGAAAACAAAACAGAAAACACCAAAAACGCAAAATGTTGCCAGAAGTCACAGATAAAGCCCAGGATTCATTCCTGGTTAAAACCCTACTGGTATATGGGAATATTGACATGTAAGACCACAACAGGGTTAAACCGAAGCACAATTTACCTCAAACGGGGCTCAGAATAATTAAATAAAAATTTCCCGCAGGCAAACCCCAGTGATAGAATATAACGATTTTGGGCATCTGGGTATTTGGCGAAATTGGCTAATATGACTCTCTGGGAATATCTTGACACAATACAAACACTTTCTGGCAATAAAAACACAAAACGACCCATTACTTTAAAAGTATGATTTTTTTACATAGGGTAGTCCCAAATTTTAGGGTGAAATCTGGGACACCAGAGCTAGTACAAATCATTGAGGAGTAGATTTCCACTATGTCACCATGTCAAAGAAGCTAAGAAAGACCCAAGAAAGGAGGGCATGGAAGTTGAGATTGGTGGACTCCTCTTCGCCATCATGAACATTCCATACCAGCTTGGATATCCATGAAGAAAAGGTATGTGGGATGACTGATCTATATGTTGTTGAGTATGATAGAAGCACTACTACTTCCCATATTTGTTTCCCCCCTTTGTGTTCAAATCTATGCAAGTTGGAGATGTTATGGGAAGGGTTCCAACTCACAATTTTCAGATGTCTTGCAATCCTATGCATACTTTCCATGATTCTTATAACAATAGTGATTGGTATTCAATGAAATATTTTTGGCATGAAGGAACTTGTGTGTTCATGTTGGAAATTAGAGCCAAAAGAGGGGCTCTTGAAAGGGGAACAACTCCGCTAGAATTGGTTTTGTGGAGGCAGCCCAAAACCACCCAAATGCAACTCCAAATCACTCATGCTAAGGGGTCTAAAGTGGAGATTTGTTTTTAGATCAGTTCTACAAATGTGCTAGAAGTATTTTCCAAACTTCCCTCATGGTACATAGAAGCATGAGCAATGAAGGAGAAGCAATAGAGGGAACTTCAAGCATGAATGAGAAGATTTTTATGACAGCAGTGAGCCCAAGAACCAAATTTGACATTGTTGTCCCTATCATTTTCAGTTTCCTTTGCATACTTTGGGTTGAGAAAGAGGAAGGTTGGGTCACAAGAATGATGCTCCCGGATGTTTCTAAGGCATGGGCAGCTGTTTGGCAACATGTTCCAACCACTTTCAGGCTGAACCATGAGGAGGAAATGCATAGCTACAGCCATGTATGGGGCAGCCATCAAATACATGAAGTTTGTGGAGCTTCCACAAGCAAGAATGGGGAGACAACTCCCATAATTGCAGGGCCTAAGGGAGTGTTGTTAAACACTCATGTTTTCTTTAATATGTTTGTTTCTTGTGTAGGTACAAACATAAAGATCATGGAGCAATTGAGATTCATTTGGGATCCGGGCACTTGTGATTGCTTGGGACAAGCAATTTCGAGAGGGGAGGATTGTCATGTCCCCTTTTCCGAGTTAATTCCAATTGAAGACCTTAACCCATTTTCTCCCGTGGGTTTAAGGAGAAAGCAAGGGGAAGATCTGAACTTTGTAATTGCATCATTATTTTGATAGTTATTTCATTTGTATTTATGTATTCCTATTGGGCGATTAGCGCTCCAATAGATGGCTATGTAATTAGGAAATAAAATAAGTATTTGTGGCATGTAGGCCAAATACTTAATGAACTTTTAAAAGATCCTCCCTTAAGGGGTCGGCCTTTCTGGATTGCATTGTAATAAGCACCCCTTATGTCTATATAAGGAGGTCGCTTAGTCATTTGTAAGGATGTTTTTGGTGAATCTATCTTATTGGTGAAGGTTGCTTGTTGAAGCCCTTTCTCCACCTCATTCAAGGATGAAAACCCTTGAATTGAGTACCTCCCAAGGACGAAAACCCTTGAGAAGATAGTGTGGATGAAAACCCACATTATCTCATTTGTGTTGATCTCATTGCTGGTTATAACAGATTTCTGCCCTAAACGACTTGCTTAGAGGTATGTTTTCAAGGATATTGTTGGTTTCTATGTGATTTCTTTGCATGGTTGAGCTCCCTATGATTTATAAAGGTGAAATCTTCCATTTTATCAATTGTTGGTGCAAATTATATTTAATTTCAAGAGGGGCGACCTATATTGGAGTGATGTTTTGGTATGTGTACGTGACATTTTGGCAAATCTGGAATTATCATCTTATTCTCTATATTTTATAAGGCCAATATCTCAAGTTTCATGATTTTTGGTGCTTTCTATGTTGAGTTATGAATTTTTAAAGATACACTGCAGACAAGGGTTTTATGAAATTCATATCTTCATATCTAGGGCATTAAAAATCAGATTTCTTGCATTACATGATTGTTGAGGTTATAACATAATTTTAGAAATTCAAGTGGGGTTAATTGAAGGGTTTTGAAGGCTCAAAGGTGAAGTTGAATTCCACAAACAGTTCGCTGCCCTAGAATATTGCAGAAATCAGATTACTTTCAGTTGGTTGGTTTCTAAAATCAGATTTGGAGATCTTTGGTTTTGAGCTAATTACCTTAATTTTCAGTTTTATTTCCTAAAGAGTCATTACAAACATGTTCCATGCCCAAGAGAATTAATTTCCAAAAGATGCATATACTCCTCCATGCCAAGCGACCCCTTTTTATAGCTAGATCTCGGCACCAAAACCAATCAAAATCTTCTAAAGAGGACTGACCTCCTTGGGGACATAATAGTGTTGGTCCGAAAACTCATCGCTAGGGCAGTCGTGGGGAAACAGTTAACAATGTTCGTGGCATAGCCCTCTTTGAGACAGCAAAGCGAAATTGGTTTATTGCTAATCTATCAAGGAATCATGTGCAAATCTACAATATTCTAACAGGGGTTTGGGATCTCATCCCGGTGAGGTAGTAGTTCTATGTAGAAGGGAAGGAATGGAGGAAGGTAGATCTGAAGGAAGAAAAGAAATGAATTCCAAGACAGAAAGGTCAGAAGGTTTATGCTTTGGGCTGGTAGTAAACAGAGCCAAACTTACTTGCATAAACAAATAAAACAATACTGATGAACATATGACGATAATAAGAAGGAATCCAACAAAACAAAAACATAGATCTAACTTAAGAAAGATCTGATGCAAATAACACATATATTGAGCACAAAGTCTAAACATATATATTAATATTTCTTCTGTTACAAGGAAGCACAAAGTCTTTCTCTCCTCACTTCTTTTTTCATACAAAAATGTCCACTTGGAATACAACAAGTATTCTAGTATTTATAGAAGGAGAAGAAGGAAGAAGACAAAAACAAACCAACCACTATTTACAAAATATCTTACAAGATATTTACAAAATATCTAAAAAGTCAAAAGTTGACTTTGGGCAAGTTTTGGATGGCAACATCCCATGGTGCAACATGGATGATGTCATCGTAAATGCCAACATACTTTTAAAATATTTTTACAAAAATGATCAAAGCGTACACAAGAGGAGAAACTACTCCTCATCATCTCTTTGCTTAAACGGAGTGTCTTGCTTCTGATCAGGAGAGGCGATGTGACACTGAGCTCGGTATTCCATAAACTTGTTGATCATTGTCTGAAGTTGATTATGATCTGGACCCTTGAAATGGTCGCCAATGACTTTGCAAGTTTCTTTTTCATTCTTGAGCTTGTCAGGTAGCGGTGAATTCTTCGCATGCATCGATCAAGAAGCCAATGAAATCATGGCAAGCCAAAAGGTTATTGATTGATTCTTGGTCAAAAGTGACCTCTGGTGCCAAACCTTGAGTGACTATAGCCTTAAAGAGCTGGAATGTATCGTTTGCTTCCTCAAGGTGAACGATTCACTGAGCATCCCTGGAGACATCTTTGTAATTTTCTGCTCCATGTTGAATCGCATCCAGGGCTTCATCCTTGATTTTATCTATCCTCTCCAGGATATATTCCATTTGATCAACCCGATAATCTAATGCAACGAGAGCTTTATTATGTGCTCGCGGGTGATCGATGACGCCGACCTTTAATAGGTCATCGGTTGAACAGTTAGCCATTGCTTGGAATGTTTCATGTTGCAACCTGGCATTGTCCAACTCCTCGGAGAGGGAAACTGCTATTGCTTGTAGCTCCTTATTTGCCTGATCAATATCCTGGTAGAGCACTGTGAATTTCTTGATCATTTCCTCACTATCTCTGAGGATTCGCTCAATCCAGAGGGATATCGCGCGCCTTGTTTCCAATCTTAGCATATTCATTTATCTTATCCTAACTGAGAACTTCAGTAGGTTTGGTGGCAGTCACAGGAGGAGCGTTGCCCATTCTCTGCAATGCTTGGAGGAGATGTTTGTTTTGCTCCTTGAGTATTCTCTTCTCCTCTTTTGCTTCTGAAGCTTTTACAGCAAAGAGCATCTATGCAAACATAAGGCTCCTCCTTGTAGGCTTTCAGATGAGGTTCCCATTGTGACTTGAGTCACTGTGAAATCTGTAGGAGACAGATCTTTCTTTTCTTTGGTGGGATCCGGATATGCAATCTCCATGACTCTCTCCCCGAAGTGCTCTTAGAGAAGTGAGTTATAGCTTTCTACTTCTTGGGTCCCTTCTTTGGAATGACGGAGAAGTCCATGGGTGCTATGGGAACCTTTCTCTTGTGTTGACCCAGATGGTTAGAGATCCAGCTAGGACTTATGGGAGAGGGAGTAGAGGGAATAGAAGAAGAAACGGGGGTGAAAGGGGAAGCAACTGAAGAGGCCGTAGGGAAGAACGTTGAGACACTTGGTGGTGGCATCGACAAGGAGTCCAATGCGCTGCTGCTTGTGGGGCCTGGAGTTACTACAGGGGAAGAAAAGGACATGGAAATGGAAGGGATCTGTAATTGGATGGAGGGAACACTGGGTGACAGATCTGCGAGAGAGGAGAAGATGGAAGAGGTGGGAGATGGAAGGGAGGAAGGGAGAGAAGAAGAAACATCCATAGGAATAGATGCTTCAATGACAGGGGAGGAGAAGGAGCGGAAGAAGGAATGGTGGGTACCTCAGTAGTTGTAGCTGTGATAACATCCTGGGTGGATGTATCCATTGAAACTTCGGTGGTCTCTTCTTCTTTACCTGGAGACACCAGGTCGACCACTTGTTTCTCAAAAGTAGTAGGAGGGCTTTGAGGAGCTTCTTCTTGCTTGCTTGATTCTCCCTCCTTGTCTTTCCTTTTCCTTTCGGCACTTGGGCCGGTCTTGGAGGTGCTCTACCTGAAGGAGAAGTAGTGAAATCTACCCCGAGGTAGGTGAGACCATTCTGTTTGCACCAATGTTCGGTGCACTGCAACGTGGGCTTGACCCTTTCTGAATGGTCTTTGGCGCCTTGGCTCTATCGATCTCCGCAAATGGCCAATCATCCCCATATCGTGTCAAGGTAAACCTGATCAATTTCTTGATCAGGCTCTTGGAATCCCTTTGGAACGATGGCTACGCCATAGTGGACGATCTCCTCCAGAGCCAGCCGGGAGTGATCCTTTCGCCTGATATCTATTTCATGTGTCAGGTCGATCCAGATGTCCTCGATCTCAGGAACATGGATGGGATCAATTTTGGCCCTTGGGAGGCAACTCCGGCAGTCGAAGGTAGGCCTTGCTGGGAAGTTGTGCTTCAAATTTAGCAATTCCAGCTCGGCATACATTTCCCGTGCTTTGGCCAGTGTGGTGCAGGTGTATCGGCCAACTATAAGGGGGAATGGAGTTCCTCCTTTCTTTCTCTTCATGCACTTCTCATGGTATGTGATTAGTTGCCTTGACAACTCCAAGAGAATCAGCTTTGGCCCTGCATACCTTGGTAGCTTCGTCGGTTCCCCTCGAAATTCACTGCTCTGAGATATGTGAATGTGGGGAACTATGTGAACAATGCTCCCCATTTCTTCGTGGCAGCAATCACGCTCGGGCTGGTCCGACCGTGTCTCATATTCGGCCTCAGTAAGTAGATCACCTCATAGAAGAAGGCATCGTTAATCTTGGAGAACTGGGAGATGCTAGCCTCGAGCTTAGCTCTGGGTAGTATTCATATATTTTGACCTGGGGCCATACCCCATTTCGAGCTAGGCCTGTGAAATCTCTCGTTGATGTTGCAGCGTATACAACGTAGGAATTCATATAGAACTTCCCAGTTGTTAGGACCTGTTGAAGCTGCTTTGGGAGATGGTGTCATTGATGATTTCCCCCAGCCAAAACGCTGATTAGGCACATTCTTGCTCATGGTCTCTAAGTACCTCAGCATCCATTTGTGGAAATAATGGGCATCAGGAAGCCCAAATACTCTATTAAGGAAGGTGATTGTATCACTCAATTCCTCATTGAAGTCACTACGGTGGATGGTCTGTGGCCATCTGCTCACCAACTTCTTGTTCTTTAGGTAAAGTTCATTCATCATTTGCATACATTTATCCTCATTGTCGTCCTAGGCCTTCTTATAGTCTTCTAGACTTATGGCGACATATTTCCTGTGATGAGGAATGCCTAGGTTATTTCAAAATGACGGGTGTGAGGTCGATGATCATCTTTCCCTCCTTATCTTCGACACATCTAGTGTCCTTGTTATAGCACCGAGCCACCAACATGATGAACTCATTATTTACAACACTTATTGGCAGCCCAGCTACAAAGTGCAATCCACTGCCCACTAACTTGTTCATCCATGGGCCACTACTTGCCGAGTTGGTTCTCGCCCAGAAGTCATCCATATCAATATGCCCAACTCAGAGTCCCTGATGTCGAGGTCGCTCTCTGCATATGAGTTAGGCATCCTGACTTTCTGATATTTGTACTTCATCTCTTGTTTTGTCAGCTTTGCTTTTCCTTTAGACTTTGTTGGTTTTTGCTTGATGAAGACATGTGTGAGCTCGAGGATGGTTGTTGTTGTTCTGCAAGAAGGATCAAGGAGGTCCAACACAGAAGAGCCATGTCAACCGTCATGTTATTCATAATGAAAGCTTGCAGAAAAGAAGAATGAGCAATTATAAGGCTTAGGGCTGCAAGGCGCGGGTTCACAGCATGCTGCAGAGGCTTAAAAAGGCTAGGTGCACTTTTGAGGATGTTGACATGAAAAAATGTGCGCAGTGTTGATAGGAGAAAAGTTGCGCCAAGTTTAGAAAGGGTGCACTTTTGAAAGGTGTGCATGACGGAAAGCAAGTGTCAAAGGGTAAAGCGTAGGGCATGGGTTTACAACATGCAACATGTCATGTTGATGTTAAGGAAATGCGCCTGTGCCTTAGGGAAAAATTGCTTTAGTGGGGCGCTGAAAAGATTGTGTTGCATGGGTTTTAAGTGCACCCAATGCAAATTTGGAATATGTTGCAAAGGAAATCAATGCGCCAAGGAAAAAGGCATTGGCGCGGATTTGAAGCACACAACATCCTATGTTGATGTTGTGCAGATGCGCCCTGCGCCTACAAAGCTCAAAAGTTGCTAAGTGTTATTAAACTGGGCGCGGGTTTAGGGTTTAGTAAGGACAAGTGCGCCAAGGCTGTGAAATGAGGTGTAACATAAAAGAAAAAAGTGTGCAAGGTTTTCCATGATTTTTGCAATTTCTTATATTTCTTCTCTCTTTTGGTTTTTTCAAATGGTAAAGAGAGGGTTGCAACAAGATAATAAGCAAGTGAAAAGGAGGCCTTAGGTTTTTTAGAGGCAGGGGCCTTCCAGATTTGCAGATCTGGAAGGAGAGGAAAAGGGGTTTTCAGTTGATTTATAGATTGTTAAGTTATTCATTTTTAGATTTAACCTTTTTAGATTTATAACAACCCTAAAACCTAACACAACCAAAAACAAAACCACAACAAAAACAAGGATGACAGAGCCACTTACCCGGTTTTATAAAGGACGAAGGACGACGTTGGGGTCCACAAGCTCGAAAAACGCACGCGGGGGTGACAAGGATAGCTGACAAGCGCAGAGAAAACACTTTTCACAATTTTCAATTCGTGAAAATGACAGGTGTTGAGCACCTATTTATAAGAAAAGATGGCATTTATTATTCCACCAACTTTCTTTAGCGCACCTTTGAGAGTGTCGACACCACTCTTCCAACGCCTTAAGCGCACATTTTTCGATGTTGACATGATACTTTTAGCGCCTTAGCGCACATTTCATGGTGTCAACACACCATTTTCCGTGCCTTAGCGCACATACTTGGCGCATGTTTAATGATGTTGACACGACATTTCTTGCGCTAAAGGGTTTTCTAAGGGGCGCACATTCCTTGATGTCGACATGACATTTCTTGCGCCTAGTTCAAAAAGGCGCAATTTTTGGAATGTTGACACATTAAAAACTGCGCCGAGTTAAAGAAGCTGAAAATGGCTAAGTTCTAAAAACTTGATTTTCGGAAGGGAGTCTTAGGCCATTTTGAACGTTAACAAACTTCCTCGGGGACCAAAACAGAAATTTTGGTATGGTTACCTACAAAATTTCCCTTGTCAATTTTACAGATAATAGCTAGCTCTTTCTAGGGACTATCTTTAAGTGAAACTTAAGGGTAGAGAATCCCAGATTTCTACGTGCCTATCCATTGGGTTACAGAGAGTCAAAAACAAGGGCGACCAAAAAAAGGAAGAAAGGGAACACACAACAAACAGAAGCAAACACACAATAAAAGCAAACTGTACAAAGAAGAGAGCAAGCTCTACTTCCTGAAGATCTTCAGGTGCTGCCCGCTATAGGGAAGTGGGAGCTCGGTTCCGTCCAGATATGAGAGATAGAAACTATTCTCTCCATTGAGTTACTTGATCTTGTATGGCCCTCTCCAAAGAGAGTCAAAATTTCCGTGCATACCTTTCGGTTCTCTTCATTTGTCCCACAGAAGAACAAGATCTCCCAATTGGAAATCTCTCTGCCTAGCTTTCTTGTTGAACAACCTCTTAACTTGATTCTGATGTTTAGTGATATTGTCGACCACTTTCACTCGCTTTTCTTCAAGTTCCATCAGGTACATAATCCTCTTTTCAAGAGAATTCTGAAAAAGGTTTCATCTTCAATTGCTCGAGCCAAGCGCAGAGTAGGAAGTTCTATGGAGATAGGGATTTCAGCATCGATCCCATACAACACCTGGAAAGGTGACATGCCAAGAGACCTCTTGGGAGTAATACGATCCGCCCACAAAGCATCGTACAGTGATTTGTGCCAGGACCATTGGTTTTCATCAACTAGCTTCCGTATGATAGTCACTAGGTTCTTGTTGTTGGATTCTACCTGACCATTTCCCGAGGATAATAATCAGAAGCATGAGCCAAGGTTATTCCATATCCATAACAAAAACCAATAACTTCCCATGAAGAGAAGTTGGAAGCGTTGTCAACAACGATCTTGTGTGGGATGCCAAATCTCACAATAATATTTTCCTTGATGAAGTTGCAAACAACTTCAGAAGTGGCATGTTTGACAGGTATGGCCTCCACACATTTCGTGAAGTAATCTGTTGTTGTTAGGACGTAACTATGTCCAACACTCGATTGAGGATTGAGTGCTCTAATGAAATCAATTCCCCATTGCCTGAATGGTTCGTCAATAATGACGGGCCTGAGGGGAAACGCAGCTAGCTTTGGTTTGCCAACGAACTGTTGGCAAAGTTCACACTTCGCTACCTGTGGTCAGTATCCTGAAATAGCCAACCAATAAGTACTCGCCCGAATGATCTTATGTGCTGTTACGGATGAGGAGAAATGACCACCGCAGGCGGAATCATGAAAACTCTCCAACAATTTTATCTGCTGGCTTATCAACACATCGTAGAAAAATGCCGTCAATTCCGCGTTTGTACAATCCATCATCCCATATGACATATTTTGCAGCTCTGAGCTTTACCGCTCGCTTTTCCTTAGTGGTTAGGTGAGTTGGGCACTCTCCATAGGTGAGAAAGAATGCGATGTCAGAATACCATTCGTCGTTAGTTGCAAACAGAACCATGGGTAAAGAATCGCTTTCTCCAGTTCACTTTGTTCTCCATCAACGTGAGCAGTTTGCTTCTCAGGTACCTCTGAGTCTTTATTTTCAGCCATTAGCTGACATAGGCCTTTACCTCTTACCAACTTGGTTGGTCTGATGTCTAGATCGTATTCTTGGACCTTTGCGATCCAATTTCCTCGTAAGCTCCCTAACTCTTGTTGAGTCAGGATAGACTTAACAGCCGTGTCTGGAACCAACACTACTGTATGAGAATTCAGAATGTAGTAGCGGAAACTTTTGACTGCTTTTACCATGGACAAAGGCATGTTTTTCCAGTTGTGACATCTTTAGTTCATGAGGCTTAAGAGGAGAGCTCATGAAAGCAATCGGGATTCAATATCCTTGGAATTCTTTTGCATCAAGATAGCCGATACCGTATGCGCGGATGCATAACTCTACATGATGAAATCTTTGCTGAAGTCAGGACACACCAGAATAGGAGCATGAGCGACGGAGGTTTTATGTCTTCGAATGATGTCCTGCCTTCCTCACTCCATTGGAATGTTTGGGACCCTTTCATCATATTAGATATATGACGAGTCTTCTCAACAAAATCAGGAACAAAGCGTCTAAGAAAATTTACCTTTCCGAAGAAAGAGTGAACACCAGTCTTGCTTGTAGGCAAAGTGAGGCTCTGAATAGCCTTGACTCTTTCAACATCTATCTTAGTTCCTCTCTCTGCTGACAACATGTCCTAGCAGCTTTCCTTCAGTGACCCCAAAATCGACTTCTTGGGATTTAGTGAAATCCCGTGCTCTCGGCATCTGATCAAGACTTGTTCTAAATGATCGCAGTGATCACTTCATTTCTTGGAGAACACGGTCAGGTCATCTAGGTAAACCACGATGACCTTTCCCATCATACCTTTGAATGCAAAGTCCATTGCTCGTTGGAAGGTGGCACCGCATTGATCAAACCGAACGGCATCCTGCTGTAGGCGAAGGTACCCCAAGGGGTGGTGAATGCTGTCTTGAACTGATCTTCAGGCGTGACTTGAATTTGATTGTAACCTAAAAACCGTCCAGCATAGACAACATTTCTGAACCGGTTATTACCTGTAGCACTTGATCCATTATCGGTAGTGGATAGTTATCTTTTAAGGATGACTGGTTCAAGTTGTGAAATTCCACGCATATGCGTATCTCGCCATTCTTCTTCCGTACATGCACAATATTTGTAACCCAGGTACTGTGATGAATTGGAAAAATGATTCTTGCATCCAACATCTTCTGAATTTCAGCCTAGATGGTACCTGAGATTTTGGGGTTGTAATGCCTTTGCTTTTGACGAAAAGGCTTGACATCATCCTTGAGTGGAATGTCGTGCCGAATGTCCTTTGGCTTGAAAGACTTCAGATCAACATAAGACCATGCTAATACATCCATGTACTTTTTAGTAACTTAACGAATTTTCGCTTTTCCTCGGGTGTACAACACTTCCCGATATTCACAGAACGAGGATGTTCTGTAGTACCCAGATTGATGGATTCAGTTTCTGGAGAAGAGGAAGGATCATCCTGTTTCTTTTTCTTAACAAAACGGTCATGATTATCAAATAATCGTTCTAAGGAGACCAAGCCTTTCGGGATCTTGTTTCCTTTGAGTCAGTATCATTGCTTTTTTTTCAGATTCATGTGCTTGACCGATAAGAGACTCACGACACGTAGAAGTTGATCCATTCAAGTGAAGCTCTTTGAAATTGTCAGCTTTCTCCAAAAAGCGATAAGTTGGTTGTCATCATTGAACACTTGCCAGTGTTGTGAATTATCTGGCACACTCGGGCGAAAAACCACCTCAATGGTATAGGTATCGTTTTCAACCCTAGGTGAGGGAGCATGAGAGAGGCTGAGACGGCCAATGAATCAGCCATGTCATTTTGAGCTCGTGGAACTGCTTTGATTGAGAAAGCATCAAACTCCTCGATGCTATCCCATACCGCATTGCGGTAGTGTCTGAGCGGTCATTCTTTACTTGATATATCCCTTTTACCTGATTGACAATTAGCTCAGCATCACCTTGTACTTTTAGATTCTTGATTCCTTTCTCTTTTGCAGCTTGCATGCCAAGTAACAAAGATTCATACTGCAAAGTATTATTCGTATCAAGAACTGCAACTTGAAAGAAAAAGGGAAAATCTCCTCTTCAGAGATATTAGAACAACCACAAAGACCGCATCCACTTGTTGCATAGCTGCCATCAAACTACAATGTCCATACTTTGTTGAGATCCTCTTTCGCACGAGAACGTCCATTTTATCTAAGTCGGTGGACAGAAGTAGTTTCCCATCCCGACGATTCGAAAAGAATCGAGCCTTGGGGTCGTCGAATTGGCGACTAGATATTTCTTTTTGTGATTCTCGGTTCCAACATCTCGCATCACTCATTTGACAGAATCCCGGCTTTGGACCAGTCCATATGAATTTTCTCCGACTTCTTTCTGAAGCTCCTCCCTAGCAAGTATTCCATAGGCCGTTGGAATATCAGCTACGAGAATAGTCATTTTTACCCTTTTCTCAAGAAATGCGAATGCAAACTGCGCATCCTTGATCTGACCAATCAATGGTACCTGCTTGGTTTCCATGGAGTAGCATCTACCAAAAGGTTTAGTAAGCATGAGGCCCAAAGCATGGGCGACCTTTGTTGGCATAACATTATCAGAAGCTCCAGAATCAATTATACAATTGCTTAGTTTATGACCATTGATCAGGAGAGATAGGTAAAAAGGTTCAATTTTCTCCGACGCAGAAGTCGAGGCAACGTTTACGTGAGACATAGGAGGCATGGGAAGAATTCATTTTGGGGAGGCGGGAGGAAGGACGGCAGCCTGGTTTTGGATATACTTAGTTAATCTTACAAGTTGCTCTGGGTTGGACTGAAGGTACTCAACTTTAGACATCTGGATCTTGGTCTTTTTGGCATGATCAATTATATCAAATGCGACCAAGGGTTGCACGCTAACGAAGGAATGAGTCCTTCGTTTTGCATTTGTGGAGGAGGATTACTAGTCTTTATGGAATTGGAGGAAGGCTGGATTGGAGGAGAAACAAGAGGAAAAGATTTCTTTACAAAAGGTTTAACCGGAGGTTGAGTAGGAAGGGGATTACCTCTTTTAGTGATCGTTGGCGGTGGAGCTACCACAGCCTTTTCCTTTTGTTTTTCAAGTAGCAACCTTTGCTTTTTTCCTTGCGAGCGAGTAAAAACTATGTATGATTGTCTGCTCGCATACCCTTGGGTACCCTCTTCTTCATCAGATTCCTCGTCTTCAAATTCCATATACCCGATAGTAGAGTCGCCAGTCGGTTCACCAACATCTTGATCATCTTTGCCTTGCGACAAAGGTTCTTCGTAATTTGTATCATCTTCTTCGATCTCAACCAAAGCATTAACCAGAGGGGCCTCAATTGCTAACCTTGGAGAGAAACAACAGCAAACGCGGCCTTTGGGGGGCGTTGTTGGGAGTGAAGTTCCTCCGTGGGATATCCCAGTACGGAGTAGTAGACGATGTTTGAGCCAATTGCTTCTTTAATGAGAGCAAGTCATTTGCCATCTTTTGGAATGCTGGATCTGATGAGGTAGCTTGAGAAGAAGTTGAAGCCTTTGACTTTGACGGCTCTCGTCTTAACTCACCAGATATAAGGAGGTTATCTTCTATCCGAATGGCCATAACTTGAGCAAGGACCAAGGTGGGTATCTGTTCTTGTAAAAGTAAGAAACTTACTTTCGAACTCATTGCGTTCACAAAGAAACACTTTTGATTTTCTAATGTTGGCAACATGGCAGGCGACACACGGTTGATTAGTGAATCAAACCGTGATAAAATCGCGCATGGTTTCATTGGCCTCCTTCATGTGAGTGATTCGCAACAATAATGTGAATGCATCTTCTGAAGGCTTGTATCTTTATTCAAATGCAATCCGTAATGTGGCCCAACTAGTGATGGATCTGCAGGTGGTAAATGCCGGAACCATTCTCGATGCGAGCCCTTGCAAGGTCTCAAGAGAGATGCACAGATACGTCTTCATGAGTCATGTTCAGAATACTGCATGACATAATAAACGCAGCGATATGCGCGTCGTGCTTTGATTTCCGCTCCCATCAAATTTCAGGAAATTCTTGCGATTTCCGTTGGGAAGGGGGTGTACTGGATGCGGCAGTGCTAGAGGACCCATGGCATTTCCCATGGTACAGGTAGATTTATTGCCATTTGAAAAGTGGGAAAAAGAACGCGAGCAGGGAGTGTGGTTCCACTCAAAGAAAAGGGCACCGCAAATGGATGTTGAGGCACCTGTGAAATCCGTCTCTTTCGTGGAGGCGAGGCACTTCTGGCTGATCGATCCGCCGAACTTAGTGATGTGAATCATGCTGGAGTGATACTGAAATTGTGCCTTTGAAGTAGATCAAATATTGGATCAACTTCTCCACGAGCTCTTCTGCCACGAGTAAATTGTTCACCGCCAGTGTACCCATTCAAATCTGCAACAATTAAGAGTAGATTTACAACAATCTTTTGTTTGTACTTGCTGATTTTCTGATTTTTCTGGCAAAAATCAGCAGCATGTATTTTTTTAATATTTAAATTTTATCCTCTTTAATAACAACCGATTGCGGTTTTCTAACAAAGATTAATAAGGATAAAAAGTGGGTCAATTTAGAAAGCTAATTTTCGGATCTTTGACTTGAATTTTGCAAGGTTTTGAAAATATCATGAAATGTCAGAATCTCATATCTACTGAAATATACAAGTTTTTGTAAAAACTCAGCGAACTAAAAGCTCCTATCTGGTCCAGATCTATGGATTTGCATAAGGAAATTTTCAATTTTGATCACTTCTGCAAAAATTTGATTTTTAAACAAGAGTTAAAATTTGCAATCCGGTAGTGATTTTTACAGTTTTTTTAGTTATTTCCTTAGTTCGATCCCTAGTGGAGTCGCCAAAAACTGTTGGTCCGAAAATTGTCGGTTAGGCAGGTCATGGGGAAACAGGCCAACAGTGTGCAGGGCATAGCCCCTCTTTGAGACAAGAAGTGAAACTGGTTTATTGCTAATCTATCAAGCAGGAATCTGTGCAAATCTACACTATTCTAACTTAAAGGGTTTGGGATCTCATCCCAGTAGAGGTAGTTCCAACTGCAAATAGAAAGGTAGGAGGGAAGGAACAGAGGAAGGTAGATCTGAAGGAAGAAAAGAAATGAATTCCAAGACAGAAAGGTCAAAAGGTTTATGCTTTGGGCTGGTAGTAAATGAGCCAAACTTACTTGCATAAACAAATAAAGCAATACTAATGAACATATGACGATAATAAGAAGGAATCCAACAGAACAAAAACATAGATCTAACTTAAGAAAGATCTGATGCAAATAACACATATATTGAGCACAAAGTCTGAACATATATATTAATATTTCTTCTATTACAAGGAAGCACAAAGTCTTTCTCTCCTCACTTCTTTTCTCATACAAAAATGTCCACCTGGAATACAACAAGTATTCCAGTATTTATAGGAGAAGAAGGAAGAAGACAAAAACAAACCAATCACTATTTACAAAATATCTTACAAGATATTTACAAAATACCTAAAAAGTCAAAAGTTGACTTTGGGCAAGTTTTTGGATGGCAACATCCCATGGTGCAACATGGATGATGTCATCGTAAATGCCAACACATTTTTAAAATATTTTTACTAAAATGATCAAAGCGTACACAAGAGGAGAAACTACTCCTCATCATCCCTTTGCTTAAATGGAGTGTCTTGTTTCTGATCAAGAGAGGCTATGTGACATTGAGCTCGGTATTCCATGAACTTGCTGATCATCATCTGAAGTTGATTATGATCTGGACCCTTGAAATGGTCGCCAATGACTTCGCAAGTTTCTTTTTCATTCTTGAGCTTGTCAGGTAGCCCGGCGAACTCTTCGCATGCATCAATCAAGAAGCCAATGAAATCACGGCAAGCCAGAAGGTTATTGATTGATTCTCGGTCAAAAGTGACTTCTGGTGCCAAACCTTGAGTGACTATATCCTTGAAGCGTTGGAATGTATCGTTTGCTTCCCTCAAGGTGAACGTTTCACTGAGCATCCCTGGAGACATCTTTGTAATTGTCTGCTCCATGTTGAATCGTGCATCCAGGGCTTCATCCTTGATTTTATCTATCCTCTCCAGGATATATTCCATTTGATCAACCTAATAATCTAAAGCAACGAGAGCTTTATTATGTGCTCACAGGTGATTGATGACGCCGACCTTTAATAGGTCGTCAGCTGAACAATTAGCCATTGCTTGGAATATTTCATGTTGCAACCGGCATTGTCGATTCCTCGGCAGGGCGCAGTTTACAACATGCAACATGTCATGTTGTCATTGAGGGAAATGCGCCTACGCAAAGGGAAAAGATTGCTTAGATCAAGGCGAGAAAGATTGTGTTGCATGGGTTTTAAGTGCGCCCAAGGCGCAAATTTGGAATATGTTGCAAAGGAAATCAATGCGCCAAGGAAAAAATCATTGGCGCGGATTTGAAGCACACAACATCCTATGTTGATGTTGTGCAGGATGCGCCTGCGCCTTATAAAAGCTGTTAAGTGTTATTAAACAAGGCGCGGGTTTAGGTTGTGCTTGCAGTTAAGCAAGGAAGCGCGCCAAGGCGTGATGTGGGAAGTAATAGGGAAAAAGCAAAGTGTGCCAAGGTTTTCCATGATTTCTTGCAATTTCTTAGATTTCTTCTCTCTTTTGGTTTTTTCAAATGGTAAAGAGAGGGTTGTAATAAGATAATAAGCAGTGAAAAGGAGGCCTTAGGTTTTTCATTAGCAGGGGCCTTCCAGATTTACAGATCTGGAAGGAGAGGAAAAGGGGTTTTCAGTTGATTTGCAGATTGTTAAGTTATTCATTTTTAGATTTATAACAACCCTAAAACCTAACACAACCAAAAACAAAACCACAACAAAACAAGGATGACTAGAGCCACTTACCCGGTTTTATAAAGGATGAAGGATGACGTTGGGGTCCACAAGCTCGAAAAACAACGTGGGGTGACAAGGACAGCTGACAGGCGCAGAGAAAACACTTTTCACAATTTTCAAATCATGAAAATGATAGGTGTTGAGTGCCTATTTATAAGAAAAGATGGCATTTATTGTTCCACCAACTTTCTTTGGCGCACCTTTAAGAGTGTTGACACCACTCTTCCAGCGCCTTAAGCGCACATTTCATGGTGTCAACACACCATTTTCCACGCCTTAGCGCACATACTTGGCGCATGTTTAATGATGTTGACACACGGCATTTCTTGCGCCAAAGGGTTTTCTAAGGGTGCACATTCCTTGATGTCGACACGACATTTCGCGCCAAAGGGTTTTCTAAGGGGTGCACATTCCTTGATGTCGACACACGACATTTCTGCGCCTAGTTCAAAAAGGCGCAATTTTTGGAATGTTGACACATTAAAACTGCGCCGAGTTAAAGAAGCTGAAAATGACTAAGTTCTAAAAAACTTAATTTTCGGAAGGGAGTCTTAGGCCATTTTGAACGTTAACAGACTTCCTCAGGGGACCAAAATAGAAATTTTGGTATGGTTACCTGCAAAATTACCCTTGTCAATTTTACAGGATAACAAATAGTTCCTTTTTTCTTAGATTTTTCATTTGGTTTTTCTCCTTTACCCATCCGATCGACTATACTTAGAAAATTGCTAAAAAAGAATGCAAAGCTCACAAAGACAATGAAAAACATGACATTGACACGTAATGTTCCCACTTTCCTAGTCGATCACTCGGTTGATGAGATTTGCTCGTTATCCATCTCCGTAGGTAAATTCAAAGTGGATAGGGATGATTCCGTGGCATGAGATGTTTTTCCACACTTGAGTCGGGCACCAGAATGGTTTATTTAATGAGCAAATTATATTATTTTAATTAAAGTGACTTTATTAAGTGGGGTTACAAAGTTACTTTATAACGTCATATTATTAAGTCGGAAAAAGTGACTTTATAATATTTAATTATGACGTTAAGTGGAATTTTATTTTTATAAAGTGGAATTAGTATAATTCCACACTTGGGCGCCCCCTTTGGAATTGAAAGGCAAATAAAATAAAATTAAAGGTGGTTTGGATTCCAGGGTTTGGGTTTTTATAAAAAGGGTTCATTCTTTCATTTGGGGAGGATCATCTATCATTTTCAAAGACAATTTCAGAGCAGCTCATGCTTATTATTTTCCGAGGACGAAACCCCTTGGAGGATTGTGGATTGGACGAAAACCCAATTCATATTGTGGGAGATTCATTCAGGATTTCCATTTGTGCTTCATTGAAGGATTCAATCAATTGCAATAGCTGTTGTATTATTGCAATTCTGAGAGCTAGCTAATTGGGTGCAATAGCTGATGTATTATTGCATCTTATTGAGAAGATTGTTGAGTTGCAACAGCTGAGGTATTGTTGCAAATATCATTTCTTTTGGCACGGCAGCTGACGTATTGTTGTGATTCAATCGAAGGAAGTATTGAAGATATTTTCAGTTGTTTTTGTGGGCAATATTGAGTATCAATTTAGTCATGGGGGACGATCTGATGATCAGAGTGTGTGAGCAATAAACAGAAGGAAATCTGTGCAGCATCATCTCAAAATCGTGGCATCCAAGCAGGTCTATCAGCTAAGAGGAGGTCGATCATTTGCTGCATATCAGGTTCTTCTATTTCATATCATTTTTATAGGCTACATTGCATTGTATTAGTTGCTGCCATATAGTGGCTGTAGTTGCATGAATATTTGGTATAGGACATTGTAGCAACATTCATTCATGATTCGATGTAAGCCAAGAGTCTTGGCATTGCACTCAGATTGTAAACAGCATTTGATAAGATTGAAATAAGTCTATGCATTCAATAAAGGAGAAATAAGGTTGCACAACAAATGTTTGTCAATATGTCATTGTTGTAGTTACTTATTTCAGTTCATATTCAATCAATAGTTTACATGGCAAATGTTTGTAATAATGTCCACTAAGTTGTAGGTGCATTTCTCATGTCATTTCAGTCATATATTGATTGCATATAGTTGTAGCATTGCGTTCCCTTTATTTCAGTCATTTAAATTACTTCTTGCAAGTCCTTTGCAATCATCAAAACAAACCAAAACACCAAATGAAGAAACTACAACAGCAAGTACAAACTTGCAAGCCAAGTGTTTGACAATATTCCTTGGAGCTCAAATCACCAAAACAGGGTCGGATTTTCAAGGGATACTTCAGTCCCTTGTTCATTCCCTTTATGCCCACAGGAAGTGGAATGGGCTCAAGGTCTTCAAAGTGAACTAGCATTGAGAAGGGGACATTATAGTCCTCCCTCCCAAAATTGTTTGCCCTCAAGCAATTGCAAGCTCACATGCCCAAGTACCATGCCCAAGAGATGAAACATGTTGTAGTGCTCCAAAATCCTAGATCCCATGCTTGTCAAATGAAAGAGCTCTTGCAAAAACAAGCTCATACACCTGTTGTCTTCATTTTCTTCTTCAAAAACAGCACTAGCAAATTTGTTATTTGCATACCTGTACTCAAAACCTTCCAAACTGTTGTAACCTCAGACATAGAGCAAAGAATTGATGAATAATCAACAGCTAGACAAGCTAAGTCATATTCTAATATGGCATCCTCGCTCTTCGTTCTAATGAATGCAACTGAAATAATGTGGTGGCTGCCAATGATTTTGCAGGCTGTTCCTTTTAATATCTGATAAAAATCAGATTGTAGATGGGTTGGAAGTGAGTTACAATGGCCACAACACACTTGGGTTTCCACCCAACTAAGTACCTTGGTGGTTGTCATAAAAATTGTCTTCAACTGAACCTTCTTTCCAACCTTTTTCATCAAGGATTTTTCCTTAATTTGTGCAAACTTACAGTTGTCCTTAGCTGGGAACAGCAGTCCTATACCTGTTATTTTCATGCCCAACAACATGAAAAAGGTACAACAGATACCAAAGTGGAATTTTCTTGCAAAAATCAACAACTTAGGCAATGTAGGGGTTGGGAACAGCCATGCAAGCATTGAAAATCCCATATTAACCATCACCAATCGAAAAGAACTCCTTCCTGTGTTTGAAGGAACTTGTAAACTCCTTTGTATGAGAGCAAAATGAGTAATCAAGTGGCTGGTGAAGGTGATGACAGCAATACCAAAAATCACTCTCATTGCTGCCCCAAATGTGTCAAGCAACTCTTTTACCTTGGTTGCCATATCAACTTCTTTCGGTGTGCTTCTTGGGCTTGTGGAGACATCTCTTCATCTTCTGCTGCAATCTCATATTCATTATTACTTGCTTGGGCTGATAACAAACTCAACTGCTCTTCCTTGTTTCCTTCTTTCTTCTCCATTCTTGGGCTTGCACATAGAACAAACACATTAAAGAAAACAAGAGTTTTCAACATCCCTCCTTCATGCCTCATAGACATGATGACAAGTTCTCTTTCATTCCTTGTAACCACCTCCCAATCTTTATTCAAGTGTGGATTTTCAAAAATTCAATCATGCTTGCCCCAAACACAGCTGTAACCATGTATTTCCTTCCTCAAAATCGAGATGACAATGACTAGAATCCAACTTATGACGACATGCTTCAAAACCCATAAATCAATGCTCCTACTACAAACAATCATACCATCATTGTCATGCTGAGTTATAATGCTTTGGACAACAAGATAACATCCATCTTGCTCACTTCCAAATGTTGATTTCATGAACTCAACATCTACTTTTATCGGAAGGCTTCTTCTAAGAGCATGTGCATTGATTAGGAGCTGAAAATTCCTATGAAGTGACTGTTGTTTTAAAACTGAAAGTGGGGAATTTTTCTTACCATGTGCTGCCCATATGTCTTGCCTTTTTGCGGAAATTCTTTCCATCCTTTTTGCTGTAGCAACTTGAGGAGCTTTATTTGTCATGCCTTGAAGCACAACCTCTTGGCCATCAAGCTTGAATCTTAACTTCATAGATCGGTAGTTTTGGTTAAATTCACTCAAGGAATGCAACCATTGTATCTCAAGTACCAAATCCATATCTCCAATACCAACAACATAGAAATCATTACTTACCATGTGCCTTCCCAAGGTGAGCTTGAGTTGTTGGATCCTCTTGGTGCAAGGGATGATGAAGCCATTTTGTAGCATCTCATCCTTCACAATGAGGTTCGAATGTACAACAAAATTTATATGCATTCTCATAATTTTCCTTCCATTCCAAGTGCAAGAGATGACATTTACCTTGATCCTCCGAAGACCACCCATGCCAAAGCAATCTTGGCCTTGAATAGAAGAAGCAACATGCCCATAGCTGCAAGTTGTCCCTTTGGACCTAACATGCTTCTTAAAATATTTTTCATGATGACAAAAATATGGCAGCAACATAGGAGGAAACAACAAATCGAAAATATGGTCATCACTGTCATACCTTGGGCTGCCCACAAGGAGCTCACCCTCCTTTGCCTTCACTTCTTCAACAAGTGAAGATCTTCCCGCCTTGACTCCTTCCATATTTTGTTGACACATGTATGGAACATCATCATGGTTCTCGCTGAAGTCAAGAACACCATCAATTTGCTTCTTATTGATTGTTGTTCAGAAAATTCCAACAAGCTGAACATCATCATTATCAACCAGAGATTTGGCTTCAACCACCAAATTCTCTCCACAATTTTGCAAATCGAATTTTTCTTCTTTCCTTGGCTCATGCTCCATGATTTCTTCCTCTTTCTTTGGAGATTTTGTTGCATCTAAAACCTTTTTTGGTTCTTCATCTAGCAACACCTCTCCATGTCCTTCAACTGTCACATATGGCTTCAACTTCTCTGAACATTGAGCAATAACATTTTTAGCTAGTGTATGAGCAACTAGTGAGGCTTCCTATTCAAAACCAGCCATTAGTAAGGATAACAAATGTTGTGAAGTATCATCACTCTCATTCAAGACCAAAGTCATAATGGTTTGCATTGTGGCTACTACATTTTTTGTATGATTTTTATGGACAGCAGCAAGGAAATGTTCAAACATATGGAGGATAAGATCATCACATTCTAGATCTAGCATTAGCACACAAGATCTGATTTTTGCCATAGTTTCTAGGATTGTGACCCTCTTAGCAAAAGGACTTGTGATGTCATCAAGACCCTTAAAGTTCTCCACCATCAACTGAAATATTTCCTTCATGGTGTTGTTACTATATGGTTGTTTCGGAGCTGTTATCCTTGTAATTTCACTAATACAAGTGATAACTACATCCGAGTGTCTCAAAAGCTTGGGCTTAACCAGATGAGTCATTGATGGATTCACCACCCAAAACATAGATTGATATTCTGATTGTCTTATCTTGGACAAACAACTTGCCACATCCTCCAAAATATCGAGTAGAACATTTTTTGTATAAGATGGCTGCTCCAGTTTCCTTCTACTTTGCAAAGCTTTGTTCTCAAATCATCTTTACTCATTAACTCCATGCTTCCCAACAGCTGGCAAGATCTATGCTTTGATACCACTATAATGCCCCTTTCCGGGCTCTAACTGAAACAAAAGGGAAATTGCACAAACCCCAATAGATAGTAAACTGAAAATTATGAGATAACCAACTGAAATTGATGACAACAAGGTATGGCAGTCTGATTTTTATAACAGCAACAATGAAAATGCATCATTTACACCATCCAAAGCATGTAGGGAACCTTAGAATATTTTAGAACAAATATAAACCAAGAAATAAGCCTTCAAACCCTAGCTGGAATTTATTTAATTAAATTTAATAATAGCAATGAACACCCTTACAAAGATGGCTGGAAATGAAGGATTCCAAGCCCCAAATTGAAGTCCAAATGTAGATTTCAGTTGCTAAAAAAATGGAGAAACACAATGATGGTTGAGTTTGATGTTGTCATGCCCTAGAAGACCCCAAATGCCACCTTAGGGCAAGTCGCCACCCTAGGAGAGGGCTGGAAATGCCTTCAAAACTGAAAATAACTCCTTATGAGATCACCTTGTTGCAAGCTTGAGGGGTTTCGTCCTCAAACCAGCCCACTATTGAGAGGTTTCATTCTCAATAGGTTTTCCAAGAGGGTTTTCATCCTCAATGGAAGAGAGAGAAAGCAAACATGCTCCAACATATCCTCCTCCATGCCAAGCGACCCCTTTTATAGCTAGATGTGGTGCCAAAACCAATTAGAATCCTCTAAAGAGGACTGACCTCCTTGGGGACATAATAGTTCCTTTTTTCTTCTATTTTTCATTTGGCTTTTCTCCTTTACCCAGCCAACTTGACTATACTTAGAAAATTACTAAAAAGAATGCAAAGCTCACAAAAACAACTGAAAAACATGATATTAACTTCCCTTGCTCATTACTTTTTGCCACGGGAATTGGAATGGGCTCAAGGTCTTCAAAGTGAACTTGCGTAGAGAAGGGGACATTAAAGCATGGCATACTATCCCACCAAAAAGGAGAAGCATTGTAGTCCAAAAGACACACAGAAAAAGGCTTGGTATGTCTGAACGGAATTTAAAATGTTCAGTGGTGATGGTATGTCTGAGCAGAATTAAAAATGGTATGTCTGAACAGAACAAAGTTTGGTATGTCTTAACAGAATTAAAAATGTTTGGTGGTGATGGCATGTTCTTTCAAAGTGTATTAGACACATCACTAAATTCTAGCACAGAAAAGAAGATTACTCTCTAAAGGAGAACTATAAGAGTAAACAGAATGTTAGCTTAGAAACAATATCAATAGATCTAGATAAACGTGAAAGTGCACAAAAATGAAAAATTCATGAGGGTGATGAAATTTGGCCTAGGAACAATGTATATGAATCCAATCAGATTCAAAAGCACCTGATGTACAAAGGACTTTTAATCTCAAATGGAATTTGCCTCAATTCCAACACTGTCCTAACAAAGAAACCTTAGCAAAAACTCTAGGCCAAGCCTGTCAATGATTTGGGCTGACACCAAACCACATAGGCCAATCCACACCCATCATAGGTGGAACCCAAGTTGCTTGAGTGAAGGTCTAGCCGATCAAGCCAACCCCTGTCCATCTAAGGGAATTTTAGGCCATCAAGACCCACTTTTTGGCCATGACAAGCATCTATTGATGTGAGTAGGCTGACAACACCTAAAATCTAATGTTGCATATCCAAAAATCAACAAATTCAATCAAAACCAAACAAATAAAATGGTTTGATCATGAAATCTGCAAATTCCAAGAAAATTTATTTTGGTGCTACATGGTTAATTGGCTTTAATTTCCCAGTTAACCATAGTTATTTGGTTTCAGTTTCCCAGTGCTAGTATTATCTACAGTCAAACCCTATACCTAGAATCCACTGTACTTGTTGATTGTTGTTGACAGGATGCCCCGCTCTTCTGATGGGGGTAGATATAAATGATTCTTATAGTAACACATTTATCTATGCTAAGTTATTGACTATAATGTATAGTTTAATACATTAGTGATTATTCATTATACATGTAACGTACTCATGGCTCCTTTAAATTTTGAGATTGGTGGCAGTTATGGTAAGGTTACGAGCAGACCTTTGAGGTTAATCATTGCAACTTCCAAGCTCTTTCTTATATGTACTAGTTGGGTGAATATATCCAATGACCTCCATCCATGTGTCAGTTCTGACTATTTTGAGGATCATGTGCTTTGCATAGAAGAATGAGGAAAACATTCTTAGTTGTCTGATTATATCTGCATATGTATGTGAATACTGTTTGGTTCATGTTTTCTAAAGTAGAATTAGAAAACTACATCCTAGCTTATTGGCCAGATATTTCTTCTCCGGAGTTTGATAGTCATACTCTTATACATATTTTTGTGGTCGTTTTCAGGTAATGAATGAATACTCTAATATTGCTCTTTGAATGCAATCCCGGTTAATGCAAGAACACACATGCTTGGAACCACAGTAGTTAGTAATCGCACCATATATATTCATGTCTTACAATTGACAATCAAATCCTTAGGTCCTAGCTATAACACCCCTGGGCCACAAATCCTCGTATGTAAGTCACTTTTAGCTTAGATGCATAATTTTGAGGAAGTACCCTATACGTTATATCTTTTCAGTTTCTTTTCATCGCTTTTGGCTATCAATTAAATTGTAATATCAATTCTATTCATCCTTTGTGTATGTGCCAACAACAATTAGTATTGGATAATTATTATAGCAAATTATTTGGTGAAAATTCTGCTACACAACTTTAATCCAAAATTGCATTCAAAAATGAAATTTGTTTTCTTATTTACATTAACTCGTTATTATAAAATTCCAAGATGAGTTTTTATTTACATATAGGTATTGGGCTAGTGGAGTTTAATAACTAACCAAAATGGATAGGGTAGGACTCAAACTCAAACCCTCCCAAATATTGTTCTAGGTTTGGTTACTTGGTATTTAATAGCTAGCCAAAATGGACTAGCTAGGACTCAAACCCAAGACCTCCTAGATAGACCTTTTCATAAGATTAACATTTTCAATTTGTAAGCTACAACCGCTTCATATAAAAATGGTGGTGTAATATCCCCTTTTGGGAATATTAGAAATTTGCAACACTCTTATAACCCAAATCGAACTAGAGGGATGAGATCCTTTTAGATCTACCTCAAATAACCCAATGTCAGCGTTATTACAACCCAAAATGGGGTTGGAATAAGCCAAGGTAGTGGGTTAGATGGGAGAACCAATTGGAAACCCAATCTTTTCCAGATCTGATTTTATAACAGCAGATAATAAATAAATATGGCACCCAGAACAATTGAAACTTCAAAAATTAATATCTCACTCAATACTTCATATTTTGCCACGAAATAAAGTGCATAATAAACTAGAAATTAAGAGTTTTCCAATGCACTATAGATCTGAATTTTCTGAGCATTAAAACCCCCTCAAAACAGCCCCGAAATCTGAAACCAAGTTGCTAGGGTTAGAATAAATTATATAAATAAATTCCAGCTCTTTCTACCCTTCCAAACACTTCAAAACATCAGCCCTTGCTCTGAAATAATTAATTAAACACAGCAGATTATAGATCTAGCACAAATGATCTCAAAACATGATAGAATAAACCCCAATCCAAGTCGCTTTGGCCCTAATAAATTGCAGTAGTGATAATAGACACAAAAGTACCCCAAACCCTTCACCAACATGCAGATTTATCCTTCAAATAATTGCGCCAACACCCTAGAGCAAGTCGCCAATGCTAGAATGGAGAAACCATGCATAAACACACTCAACACAAGAGAACACAATGAAGAGAACAATGGAGTCTTCAATATCTTCAACAATGGATCCAAATGAAGCTTACAATGAGAGAGCACAATGCAAGAGCTAGGGCATACATCCCATTTCTCCAAGCATGGAGTAAATTCAAAAGTTCAATCAACATAACCCACTAAAGGAAATGCGACCTCCTTTTATAGAACTAAGGGGTGCAATATCCAATGACCGACCTTTTCCCTTTTGGAGGGAAAACATAAACTCTCATTATAATAAAATATTTAATAAACTAAGACTATGTGCACTTTATTTATTTTCTTAATTTAATATTAAGAAATTGCTATCCTATGTGCACATTAACCACTAAGAGACAACTCCCCCTTGTAGTGCAAGGCATGCCAAGGGGTCACAATGCAAAGTCGACCAAAAGATAGCTCTTAGGAATGTCCTAGAAAAGGGGACATTACAAGTGGTGTTTAATACCTAGTCAAAATAAACTGGCAAGTACTCGAACTTGAGACCTACCAAATACTAGTCTAGGTATTCCACCAATCAAACTTTCAATCATTTTTGGGTTCAAGATTTGGAACTATTCCTTTCATACAAGCAACATTTGGAGTTTTCTAATTTCTTGATATCATCCACATAAATGATGTTTTGCTAAAGCACCCTACCCTTGATTAGAATTTGTAAATGTTGAGAGACATTGATCTGACGGAGGATGGATGGCAAGTAGAAAGTAAAGATATCTGGGAGCCAAGAGAACTCCCCCCACGCCAGTCCCCTGCAACCTTCTACACACACATCCCCCACCCCCAACAACAAAAGTAACTATATATTGATCCCCCATGTCAATTCCTTCCTAGAAAAAAACAGTTGTCTCCTAATCCAATCCTATTAGAACAATATAGGTTCATTGACAAATTATAAAAATAACTATGGTATCCTTACCTATTGCATGTGTCCATATGTCTAAACTGACATTATTCCACCCAACAAGATGAAGATCGGGATGGTGACCTGCAGAAAACATTCAAATATTGATTTGTTGATTGATGTATCCAATAATTAATGAATGTCAGACTCTATATAATCAACTGAAGCTACATACAAGAAAAGAAAAATTCTTCTTCAACTTCGGGACGTGCACTTTCACAAGAAAATATGTGAATCACATATTGAATTCTTTATTACAATGACCAATCATGAATCATATCAAACAACTAGTCCTAAACATGACAGAAAAACCTTGCAGACACTAAATTCAAACCCTTTTGGCCAATTCATCTCTGATTTGCTGGTACTCAGTTTGGGATAACCAAGCAATCTACATTCTGAACAAAAACCCATTCATCGTGATAGGCTCAATTATATTATGGGAACATTAATGTCATATGCAAGTGTAGAGACATGGCAATTCATCACATTTCAAAGAAAAACAGATCTTGATTGAAAATGCTGGATTAACAATTATAGTCTCCTCTCTTACAAAAACTTATAAAAACAAAGAAAATACAGTTGGATTCTTTAGGACGAATGAGCAAAGGGAAACCTATCGATCTAATTCGGATATATTGAAATTCTTTAACTAGAAAGATATCCAACTGAGACTGGATTCAAGTAATACACTGACATCAATTTAAATTTATTGAACTTCAAAAAAATACTGAAAATATTTAGATAACAGCCCAGTTTATGAAAAAAGGAGTGCAATATCTTGTATCATCATCCTCTGTTCATGAGATATGGCAGTTCTCGACTTGTAAGACACTCTTCTTTTTCTTGCAATAGATGTCCCTTTAAGATGATTAACAATTGGTCGATATAACTAATATAATAGATATGGCTAGGTCTCTTTGGCAGCAGGATAGATATGGATTGAGGCAGTATGTGCAACTTCAGCATTGTCAAGAGCAGAGAAACCACTGACACTTCTCTATGATGGTTAATTAGGGAGGGTGTTGAGATATGATTACTTGCGTTTTGACCATGTGGCACAACATGGCTGCAAAGGGAATGAAATATAGGTATGAATTGTTAAGAGATATTGCAAGAATTCTTTGGCACCACCTGTAAATATGGATTTTGACAATGCGTGCAACCTCAGCAGTGGAAATAACAGTGAAGCACCAACACTTCTCTTAGGTTATTATTTAGGGAGGATGTTCAGGTTATTAGTCACTTTAGATAATGGCTTTGTACATTAACAATGATCCTTAACTAGGATAGATATTCCATTGTTCATTCACTTGGTGTCCTATGAGAATTATGCTTAAAAACAGGTTTATCCTTAAAATTATGATGCTTCAAGTGCTGAAACTTGATGAAGTTGTTGCACAACATGAACAATAAACAAGTAAAGAACTGAAACAATGCATGAAAAGAAGAATCAACACGAATGTAATGTCCCTTTTTTGAAATTAAAGCAGAACGAAGACCCTTAGCCTATTTTATTGTTTCTCACAAAGGCTAATGGGATGAAGGAAAGGGAACATGGTAAGATTAAAACTAAGTGAGCCAAAAAGTAACTTTATGTCAGCCACTTATGTTTTAATAAGAGTACTTTTCTAATTTAAGTGGGCTAACACTTAATTAGAAATTAAAAGAAAGGGAAGGATATAAAAAGAGGAGGGGTTCATTTGTGGACATCTATCATCTTGATTTTATGAAGTCGAGCACTTGTGCTTCTACTTTCAGCTATTGAGGACGGAAACCCTCTTAGCATCCATCACTTGAGGACGAAAACCCTCATTGTGATCAGATTTTGGGGACAAAAACCCTCAATATCTCCTTGGTGGTTTCATACGGAGATCACACTTGAGCTCATACAAGATTTTTAGAGGAAAAGATCAATTTTTCAGCTAGGGTTTCAATTGCAGATCAAAATTTTAGTGTTTGTGGATCAACCACTAATTTCTGTGATTTATTTGGGTGGTTTTGAGCACTTTCCAAGCTGGGCGACTTCTATTGGCTAGATTTTTCGCTGAGCTGAAAACCTAGGTAGTCATGAGATAAATCTCCCTCATTTACCGGTGAGGCTCCCGTGTAAGATTTTGTCAATTATATTTTCTAATACCTATCTGTTGGTTTTACTTTAACCACGTAGCTCATGCACCATAGCTAGGCAGTTTTGTAGCAAAGTAAGCGTAGTTGTAAGAAATGTATATATGTAGAAGAGGGAAATAATTGAATGCGAGCAGAAAAGAAAGAAGATGTGCAACCTAACCAATAGTTGACAGAGTTGGTCACATGCACATAGACGAAACAAATAGATCTAGAAATGCAGAATTCAAAGAAAAGGAAAGTTTCAGATCTAGATCTAAGATAACACAAAGTTTATGCAAAGATCTAAAAGAAATAAGAAACAAATGCACCGTTGACACAAAGTTCTCCGAAATCTGTCTCCTCTCTATTCCTTAGCTTTCAGAAAGATATCAAGGGTCTCAGCTCAAAGTCTGGAACACAAGAATGTTGATTACAAATTCTAATCCTTTAACCCATAGGTTCTTCCTCTATTTATAGTGTGTAGAGGGGAAATTACAAATGGGAAACTACAACTGAACTAGAACATGAAGAAGTAGTAAAGGGAACATCGGCAATCATCTTCCTAGAATTCCTCTCTTAGTGACATGCATCAGGAGTTTAAGCCAAAATTGTGCACATCTGTCACTTATCTTAAAGAATCTTTCCAAATAACTTAAAGTAATGGTTTTTAAACCAATAACTTTAATCTTACAATTTCATCCGGGAACATAAGAAATAAGAGAAGAAAGAAGATCTGCCAGCTGTAACACCTACACTTTCTTTTTGTTCTGATACTGAATATACTTTTCAAACATATAATTCAGCAATTTCCCATCTATTTTAACCACAGCCTCTTTCTCGGTCTTGAATTGCAGCAACCCCTCGGTCAAAATGTCAATGTTTGCTTCCACCTCCTTCAAACTAGGCCCGAACTTCTTAATATCTGATTGAAGTGTTAGAAGCTTTCTAATTGAATTCAACGTGAAAGTTTTAACATCTTCATCAATCCTCTTGAATCATCAAAAGCAACCCTTCAAGAGAATCAAGCACCTTGTTGGGAATGATTCTTACATTGGAAGAAACATTCCCAACCACTTCTTCCTCGGTGAACGCAATTACATTGCTTGGCAATGACAATATCATATCCTCAAGCAACCGCATCCTTTTCAGCATAATTTTGAAGATCTCCAAGCGGAAAGAAACTGCAAATTCAAGTTGCTTACCTCTTTCAACCAATCCATCAGGCACAAGTTGCTCTGCAATCAAAACATCCTCCGCAGTTTATTTATTTCGACCAAAATGCCCAGGTTATTTTCAGCCATTGTATTCTCGTCCACTATGCTTGTCATCAGTTGCTTCAGCTGAGATAATGCGTCTTTCATAACTTCCAGACAAGTTGGTACCTCCCTGAGCTGTGTTGAAGCTTGGTGAATAATTTGGCTCTTCCATTCATCAATAGCTTTAACTTGGTTACCTGCATTTTCCACCTCCTCAACCAGATGATTACTCACCTGCTCATGTGCTAAAATGGATGAGAGGAAGGTTTGACAACCTTAGCAATGATCTCACATAGTTGGGAAACCTGCTTTTGAAGTTTGGTTTTCTCAGCCTTCTCTTTGTCAAGCTTGAGGAATAAAGCGTTCATTAGTGTCTGTGTATCTTGCTTTAATCCTTTTGTGGTAGTTTGACCTATTGGCACTTTGGTCACTGCTATATCTGCTGCCGTGAGCTCTCCCTTCTGCTTTCCCTCTCTATTGGAACCGATAACTCAGCGAACTTCTGCCCTGATTCTTCAATAATCAACCTAGAAGTTATTTTGGCAACTTTAGGTCTTCTATCTTTTCCGCCCAAACTCAGGAGCAGCTGCAAGTCGTGTTCCTCCAGGTTGATCTCCTCTTTGGCTTCTGGGATTGTCTGCAAAGCCAACCACGATGAAAAATTGCTTCTCGGGAATGAGAAGTCATTGAATGCACCACCATCTCATGCTCCGACTCTACTCCATCCGAATTTTCCATAGTGTTGTGACTGTCACCCTCTGAATTGTCTAAAGACAATGCTTTTTTAAACTCTACCATCTGTGCTTTCAACTTTTCTACAGGGAGAGGTGAAGATCTGAGTGGCTGAGGAGAAAATACAAATGATGTTGGATTCAACGGAGGAACGACAAGATCTCCCTAGGGTTTCGGGGTTCTTTGAAGTGCTATGAGTTGACGTTGGAGAAGCTGGAACTAGCACGATAGTTGTAGAATTGGCCTTCTCTTGTATCTGAGACTTCTTGTGCACTTTAAGTTTCTCTGGCCTCTGTTACTTTCACCCTCGTGCTTTCTTTTGTTGGAGTCTCCTGCGGTAAAGTTACCTGTGATCTGATTCATCAAAGCTTCGTCCAGGAAATACCCCTTTGTCAACAACCAGTTTGAGGTGTTAACAGAACGCGGAAGATCTTTCCTCAATCATCTGGCAGCCACCAATGTTTTCTTGAAGAGAAGCTCTATCCCCTCCCATTTGATGATATGTGTCAAGTATCACATGCCCATCATCTGCGAGATCTGCAGGTATCCGTGCTAAACCATAATCAGACACTTGTTGCGCCGATAACCTGTTGAAGTCTTTCTTCCGACTTCATACTCGTTTCTGCACTTCATCCAGAAGTCTTCCAACAAAGGTACATGTGAGTATTCCTGGGAGATTGTCTTCTTCGCTACCCCATATGGATCAAAGTTCAGTTGTGTTGGGAAGAACTCATGCTCATATTCAGAAAACATTTCAGCTTTGATTCCTCTAGCTTTGTGGATGCTCTAATGCTATAATAACCCACTGTGACCGGAAAGAAACCCATAGACTTGTGTCGCTTTGATTGTAAGTCATGCATCTCCACGAGCTGTCTACACAACTCCATGATGACCCATTTGTCGCTTGGATACCTCGCAACTTAACTGGTTCTCTGAAAATCCGGTTACCCTGAGATACGTGAAGTCTGCAAACTGGATGAAAATACAACCATCTTTAGGATCTGACTTCCCAAACTTCTTTGCTCACCCTGTTGGTCTTCATATCACTATTTAATTTGCAGATGAATCCATAGAAGAACCCATCGTTGACCACCTTGTAATCTTTGTGGCATTCAGGAACTATCAACTATGGGAAGCACTCAAAAATAGGATCTTTCGACAAGTATGCCCCATCTATCCAGCTTGGAAAATATACCCTGCGAGGTTGTTGCATATACCAGGTATGAAGTCATTTTGAAGTTGTACATCCGCCTCATGCTTGAGCTACTCACCGATGTTGTCATTGATGATCTCCGCCAATTGATTATCAAATCAGCTCTGTTGATCTCAATGGTTCTCACGAAAGCATACATCCATGAGCGGAAGTTATGAGTGTTGACTTCTCCATTTAACCTGCAAAGCAATTTAGTAATATCATCCACTTCCTGCACCAAATTGGATCGTGGAAGAGTCCTTGGGAACTTTGATGGAGACTTGGGCTTCTTCATATATCTACTATTTATTATGCCCACGCAATCGATTTGTGTTTCTCCCATTTGTTGCCAACATCCAACATGCTAATTGCAATCACCACTGGTCGTGTCGGAATCTTCAGACAATAATTAATAAATTGTGCATCCAGCCTGATTATTGTCTTTCCCACAACATCCCGAATTGTTTTGGAAAGAGGATGATATGACCTTGCACACTCCATAACAAATTCAGGAAACTGAGTTGTGATTGGAAACGTTGAAGCTTGAATAATTCCAGTGTGTTTTATTGCCCATATGAGAGATGTCCTTCCGGCCCTGGATCTATCAATTAATTTAGAGATGGGTTCAGGCCTATGTCTGTGTCATTGATATCAGAAAATCTAGAAGCTATGCATGATTTTCTTTGATCCTTCTCTTTCATCACACTTCATCATGGTTGGAGCAATCTTTGTCTAAGATCTTTTTCTTTTAATCTTGCCGGAATTCCTTGTAATTGGATCAATTTGTGCAGATCTAGCAATTTCTTCAGATTCGGAAGATATATTCAATGTACCTGACATTGATTTGAACTCCCTTTCACTTATATGAGCACTGTAATTAATACCTGCAATTAATTCAGACAAAGATGGAGTCAAGGCATGAATACTTGATTTTTATCACCAAAATCTGCATATAAAGTCTGCTGCCCTAAAATTTGAGGCTTTGTTTGCATGCAAAGCAAGCATAAATATTTTTAATTCACTGGGCACTTATACCAACATGCAGATAATTATCATAGCAAAAATCAAGCTATTCCAACCCTAGGCACCAAACCTTGAAGCTTCTTGGCAATGAAAAACACTCTTTAATGCAAAAACCTCCTTCCCTTGGCGCCAAAACCTGTCTAGGCTGCAATCCTTAGCAAAAAGAATTAATTGCTTCTTCATTATGGCATTCCATGCTTATATAGCCCTCTGCATACTATTTTTAATAATTGCCCTTCCTATTTCTGGCAATTTAATTAATAAATAATCATGTCTATTCATCAATTTGGGTGCCCAATTATGCATGTTGTTGGTTGTTTTTAATAAATTTATTTTATTTATTTTTAGCATGCATCCTTCAGTTCTCTTTGGCTTGTCTTTTTGCATTGACTTTCCTTCCATACATGGCGCCAAAATTGGGTGAAAAAGCCATAAATAAATATCATTAAATACATTGTTTAATGCCAAGGTGGGTCACACTTTTTGGCAAGGGTAATTTCTAAAAATAGGAAGTCAACTTTGATGGGAATTTCTACCCTGCACTGCAGCTCCAAAAATCCCCTCTTCCACTTAAGTTATTTGACTTTCATAATGAGAATTTTTACCTGCAAGGCAGGTAAGAAATTCCCGCCGGTGCTTTAAGTGATTTTTCTTTTATAATGGAAATTTTTACCCTGCAAGCCAAGTAAGAAATTCCCGCCTTCCTGCCACCTCAAATATTCTCATTGTAGCTTAAGTGACTTTGACTTCATGGGAAAAAGTAACCTGCAAGGCAAGTAAGAAATTCCCGCCTGCCTGCCACTACCAAAATTCCCATTGCAGCTTAGATCTATTTATTCCAAAAAGTGCGACTTGCTTAGAAGAGGCTTTTCTACTTGTCTTCATCTTTTTTGGTCAAAAGTTTGCCTTCTAAGACTGATTCCTTCTGGTGTTGAAGCCATAAATGATCTCCAGATGTTTCAGGTAATTAAACAGATTATACAGAACAAAGAACCGGTCCATGGGAATTTAACAGAAAGACAACGGAGAAAACCTGAAGAAAAACACAAAAGAAATAAATAAAAATGAAAAAACGTTGCCAAAAGTTGCAGACAATGCTCTGAATTCATTCTTGGTGAAAACCCTATTGAGATGTGTGAATATTGGCATGCAAAACTTCAACATGATTCAACTGGAGCACAATTTACTTCAAACGGGGCTTTATTTATTTAATAAATAATTAAATAAAAATTTCCCACAGACAAAACTTGGTGAAGGGATAAAATGAGTTTCAGCATCTAGGTATTTGTCGAAATTGGCTCATATGATTCACTGGGAATATCTTAACGTAATAGAGACATCTTCTGGCAATAAAAACACAAAAAGACCCGTTATTTTAAAAGAACGATTTTTTTAAAATGGGGTAGTCTCAGATTTTAGGGTAAAATCTGGAGACACCACTTCCTTTGGAGGTGGGATCAACCACTTTAGCTTGACATTTCCAATAGATTTCTGAAATGTTTGTGGTGCTAGGGTTTTCTCAGACCCTAATTCTGCCCTAGGGTATCATGTCCAGCATTTTATTGATCAAATTTTGTACCAAACAGTCAGCTGTATTTATCTTTCAATTTCAGTTGCTGAATTAATTAAAAAATTCAGAATTTGATCAGAAAAATTATTATTCACCTCAATGTTCTAAGAGGGTTTCTAAGTGTTTTGAACCTTTTGGGTATGTTTGTGTGTGAATATTTGATGAGATAAAATATAATTTCAGATTGTTGTATTTTATGATAAGGGTTTCTAAATATAAATCAGGTTGTTATATTTTGGATAAAGATTTGTGTGGACTTCCAGAATTGTATTAGTTATGCCCTAAGGGTTTCCTAGGAAATCCGGATTTCTCTTATTTGGGCTCTTGCCATCCTATAGGGTAAGAGGTAGAGCAATTTCCTTGCCAATTGTGGGGTTAGAGTTGTTTGTAGTTCCTTCGTCTCTTCCGAAATCGCAATTTATCGGCGATAAATCGTGTGCCAACAAGTAAACGTTTAATCACTTGGAAAATTACGGTTTTTCCTGTGGCGATTTATCTGCGATTTTTGGCGGAAAAACACTTGAAAAATAGTGGAAAATCACGTGGGAAATCATGGAAAACTCTCGTCTACGGTATAAAACGTCCAAACCAAAAAAATGTGGTCATTTCAAAGCATTTTTAGTGTTTTTATCCTCTGCGAATTCATGTGAATTAACCCCACGTTTTGCTAGGGATACGAGTTTCGACTCTTCAAAATTAAAGGAATACCTGCGAATTAATGTGAATTTAGCCTGCTAGGGTTTCAGTTTCACAGTGACAACATTCATTTTTATTTGTTTTCATCTTTCATGATTCTCATTCGTGTACTTAGATTAATACACATTCAAGCTAAGTTTTAATACATATTTGTTATTACATACCTTCATGCAGATTGTAGAGCACTGACAGTCATGAGACTCCCAACACACAAAAATTAAAGTCTAAACTCTTATTCATTTCAATGAAATAAATACTAGTAACCAGACATTAATTTTAAGGTTTCATGAATTTTAAAATGACCAGTCATGTAATAACCCCTTTTGAGATATTATTTAAATCTGCAAATTAATTAACCAAGTCGATTAAATCCTCTTAGCTCGACCTCAAATAACCCAATGTCAGCACTAATACAACCCAAATGGGGTTGGAGTAGGCCAAAGTAGTGGGTTAGATGGGAGAACTAGTTAGAAAATTAATCTTTTCCAGATTTGAAATTTATTGTAGTAGTTAATTAATTAAAATGCACCAAAACAAGTTGAAAACTTCAAAAATTATATCTCACTCAAAACTCAATATTTTTCCACCAAATAAAATGCAGAATATTCTATAAATCAAGGCCTTTCCAAAGAGCTATAAATCTGAATTTTCTGATCACTGTAACCACCTCAAAACAAACCCCAAAAAAAAAAACCAGTCGCTAGGGTTAGGATAAAATATATAAATTACTTCCAGCTCTTAAAACCCTTCCAAAACCTTCAAACAATCAGCTCATTCATCTGAAATGATTAATAAATTGCAGCAGCATGTAGATCTATCACAAACACCTCAAAATATGATGGAATACACCCCAAACCCAGTCGATTTGCCTTAGATAATTTGCAGCAGTGAATAAGAACACAATAACCCTCAAAATATCAGTCCCACACTTGGAAAAATAGGCCAAAACAGATCAGATTGTAAATATTGCTTATTTACCCTTGTAACATGCCAAAACAATACCCAAATCAAGTCGCCATAGCTGGAATAAATGCAGATACAGATCAGATTTAATAATTACTTCAAAAGACACCCAAATGTGCCCAAAACAACCACCCAAGCAAGTCGCTATGGCTGGAATAATTGCAGCATTAACAACAGATCATAAAGCACTATAAAACTCTCCAATACTCATCAACAACATGCAAATATCCTTCTCAAATAATGGCGCCAATCATGGAATGAATATATCATGCAACATTCACTCAATGAAAGCTTAGAAGGTCTCACACTCTCCACAATAATGGTGGTGTTGAAGAACACCTTTATAATGTGATCACATGGGCATACATCCCTCTTCAAGCATGAAGATATTTTTAACAAAATCTCAACATGCCCCAAGGGGTCGCCATTTCTCCTTATATAGCTTTAGCATTTGAAATCTCCAAGTTTCTCCTCCTTTGGCGCATTTTCTCATGTAGAAGGGTCACTTTTAATATGGGTCTCTTTTCCTGAAAAGTCAAACTCCAAAAAGAATATTAATTCCCTCTTTTAATATTTAAAAATAAAACATAAGAGGAGAATTAATTATTTAATTTTAAAATAAAGGAGTAATGACATTTTTCCCAATATTTATCCTTTAATCCATGGGAAGAGTGGATTAAAGGTCTCCCATATTTTTAATTAATTAATGTCCCAAAAAGGGGACATTACAGTCCTCCCTTCCCAAAGATTGCTTGTCCTCAAGCAATTGAACACATGGCTGATCCATTTCTTTTTCCAATTCGTATGGCCTTCTAGAGAGTGCATCTGCTGCCATATTATTCTTTCCCTTCACATATTCAATGTCAAAATCAAAAGCTTGTACCTTGCTTACCCATTTTTGTTGCTGTCATTCAATTCCCTTTGATTAAGAAAGAATTTCAAACTATTATGATCAGATTTGACAATGAATTTGCCACATACCAAATATTGCCTAAATTTACTCAAAGCATGCATGATTGCTAACATTTCCTTGTCATACACACTATACCCCTTCTCATGATCTTTCAATTTTCTACTCTCAAAAGCAATGGGGTGTTTATTTTGCATTAGGACAGCCCCTATACCTTCTCCGGAAGCATCACATTCAACCACAAATGGCATAGAAAAATCTGGAACTGCAAGTACCGGACAAGAACACATTACCTCTTTCATTTTTTCAAAGGCTTCTTGGGTTGTTTTAGACCATTTGAAGGCCCCTTTCTTAGTCAAATTTGTCAAAGGAGCAGCAAATCGTGAGAAACCCTTCACAAATCTTCTATAATAACTACAAAGACCACAAAATCCTCTCAATTGTGTGAGAGAAGTGGGAGTAGGCCAATCCATGATAGCTGCAATTTTTTGTTTATCCACTTGCACACCATTAGCACTAATAACATGTCCCAAATACCAAATCTCCTTAAGACCAAATTCACATTTAGACTTCTTGGCAAAGAAAGAATGCTGCCCCAAAGTAGTCAAAACCAAATCCAAATGCATCAAATGCTCTTCCCAAGTTTTGTTATACACAAGAATGTCATCAAAGAACACTAGCACAAACTTTCTTAAATACTTGCTAAACACATGATTCATGCATGATTGGAAAGTAGCAGGAGCATTAGTTAATCCAAAAGGCATAACCAAGAACTCAAAATGCCCAAAATGACATCTAAAGGCTGTCTTGTGCACATCTTCTTCCCTTACCTTGATTTGATGATACCCGGATTTAAGATCTATCTTTGAAAAATATGTAGCACCATGCAACTCATCAATTAACTCATCAATCCTAGGTATTGGATATCTATTTTTGATGGTCTTCTTATTCAACATGCGGTAATCAATACACATTCTCATAGTCCCATCTTTTTCTTAACCAAAACCACAGAAGATGCAAATGGACTAGAACTAGGCCTTATATGTCCCATATCAAGTAACTCCTTAATGGTCTTTTCTATTTCTTCCTTATAAACTCTTGGGTGGCGGTAGGGGGTAATCATAATGGGTTTAGTACCTTCTTCTAACTCAATAATGTAACTCACTAAAAACATGAGAGTGCTTGTCCAAAATACCTTGTAACTCACCTTGAATAGACTGCTGCTCTGATTTTTCTGTGATAAAACAGCTAGCTGCCCATGCAATCTGCCCTCTTCTAAATGCCCTTTCCATCCTCTTCATTGATACTTCTTGTGGAGCACCATTTGCCAAGCCCTTTAGGATAATTTCTTTGCCATCTTTTGTGTATTTCAGCTCCATAGTCTTGTAGTTTTGAGTGAAATCACCTAAGGAATGCAACCATTGAACACCCAAAACAAGATCAATATCACCAATGTCAACAACATAAAAATCATCAATTACCTTATGCTTCCCAAGAGTGAGGGGAAGTTGTGAAATCTTGGTGGAACATGGAATGGAGGATCCATCCGCAATAGTAACTTTGAAAGCTTTACAATTTGTAGTTTCCAACCCCATCTTTCTTACCAAGCTTCCATCAATGAAGTTATATGTTGAAAGATCCCAAACCCCTTTTCTTTTTTTTCTTTTTTTATATATTGCTCAGGCTTGGAACTATACTGACAATGTCAAAAGAAACCATAGAACACCACTTTCACACTGCATATGCAAATTAAATAAAACGAACCCTGCAAAGCCAGATAAATATAGAAAATGTGCCTAGGGTTTAAACAGACCAATTTCTTCACAAATAATTCAGCCGTGAATTTATATTGATTTTTAATGGCAAATATTTACGGCAAAACAACCAGAAGTCAACAAATGGAATGATAACCAAATATTGCCCAAAACCCTGCCAGAATATATTCAAATCAAGTCGATTTGGTATATATTTGAGGCTGGTAGATACAATAAATAACTAGCATGAAAAATACCTCAGATATTGCATAAAACAACTGTAGAATGAGTCGCCCCACTTTTGACCTACTTTTGTGTTCATTCGTTGGAAATTTAATATATTTATCTTATCTTATCTACCTTTCCATCCTATGTAGGCTTGGGAATCAAAGCATAGCATTATTTCTCCTTCCTCTTGTTTAGGACTTTCTTTCCCAAAACTAGCAAAAGCTTTAGACTATTGTCCACTTCTTCACTTTTACCTTTCAAAAGATTTAAAGTGTATCGTTTACCATCCTTCACCAAAAATATGTATTTTCTCTTTCGGCATGCACACTTTCCCGTCAAAGCTGCCAAGGTCTTCAAAACAACACATGGCATACATCCATGGGCATTATGTCCACAAAACTTCAACCTTGCATGCCCAATCAAGAATTTGTCCAGGATTGTTCATTTAGCAATATTGATGTCCTTTGATAACCCAAGACACCTTATACGGATTCGGGTGTGCAATCGTCTTCAAACCTAGTTTCTCAACCATCTTGGGTTGAAGTGCAATCCATACATTGCTATATTAGCACTACTCTAAAGAGGCCTCAAACCACACGTAGTTCTCCACCTAGAGATGTGACATAATACTACATGGATGCAACTATATTTGATAACCCGGTCACTTGATAATGCTTTGTAATGACTTGGCTTGCTTGTACTTGAGTTGGATTTTAAGGCTCTTGATTTGGGAACCTTGACTCTTGAACATGGTTTATAGTGCTTTAGACCTATGTGGGCACCGCTTGCTCTAATGTATGTTGTTTCTTTAGGGAATTTTAGGAGAGCTTCACTTGTCTTTTGAAAAATTTGTAGTTGATGATCTTTTGAAAGTGTTAGGTAAGTAAATAAGTGTATTAGACTTGCTTATATAGAGTTACGTGGATATAATTTCACATTAAGAACGACCTATGGCGGAGATCTTGACCCATAACAGATATAAAATTGAGAAAACGACCGTTGGATGGCCCTAGATGGGACCTTTTTCTTAGGACCAAATCAGTTTCAGATTTAACCTCCTCAGGTCCAAATCAGTATTTCATCACCAACCTAGAGGATTGGGATCCAATCATGGAACTCTCGAACCTCCCAAGTAGGATCCCTTTCTTCAACCCAATCAAAACTTCTCTTAAACATCGCAACTATCTTATGACATCCCTCTTCGAGATGAATATATCCTCACCACCAACTTTGGGGCAAGACTCCCTCTTGCATGGTTCCTATGAGAGCATACTTCAGCAATGCGAAGAGCTTGCAATCCAAAATTATCTAACCATGGATCAATCTCTCTCTTCACTTTCCTATCAACTCTATGATCCCAGAGGAGTTGCTCTTCCGAGAGGATGATCCTCCTCTCTTCATGTCAATCAAGATAGGCAATGTTCAAGTCAAACGAGCTCTCATTGACGAGGTTTTGGGCACATGTGTTGCTTCTTTAGAATTCATCAAATCTCTTGGTTATTCTACTGATAATCTCAAATCTACTTGTAGAATGTGTCGAGGTACAAAGAAAGGAAAATGTCCCTATAAGTTGCATTTGGATACCCATTCTCATGCCCCTTCACACCGTTGGAGTGAACATTATGATCTCCAACTTTCCTATTTCATATAACATTCTTCTTGGTTGACCATGGACACATCGGATGTGTGCAATTGCATCATCCACTTGTCAATGCATCAAGTTTCCCTATCTAGGCTCTATATTTAAGATTCAAGGCAACAAAATCCTTGGAACTTTGAACACTTTCAACAATGTTGTATATAAGATCCCTCTCTTGAGGCACTTCCTCATGTCTGTTTTGAGAGTATCAACACTTTAAATACCTGTTGATTCCCTTCAAGGATATAGTGGACACCCAAAACTTATCAAGAATATCCCACCTAACCTTCTTGATTTGGATGTGCTAACAAGACCGACGAGATCAAGCTTTAGATCAAAACTATCGACCTTCCTAATTCTAGTATCGCTCGGTTGTCTCCTTCGATGTGACCTTATTCTCGCAAGAAGGCAACCAATGCAATTCTTGTCACTCTTTCTTCTTCTTTGCCTCCTCCTAAGGAGCTACACACTTCACCACCTAGTGAAACAGTCATTGAATCTCTTCACATTGATATCACCACCCTCGAGTATGATGACGGCTATTTCCTTGGTGACTCATTCTTGTTTAGCTATGCCCAAGCTAAGAATGCAATCATTATGTTCTTCTCTCAATATCCGCAATTCTATATCTTCCCCAAAATCTTTATAATCATCTTTCAATTATAACATTAACACCATTCATCTCTTAGAAAAATAAGTCAAAGACTTTGATCTCGAAAAAATGATCCGATGATTGACGAGCTAAGTCGTCGATCACCTTCGATAATAACTCCGACTAGCTCACCTATTTGCGACCTAGGGCCTAAAGCGCAACACAACATAGCTTCTTCGTTTACCCTACTATCCTCGATTCTTCCTTGCCTTCTATACTCACACCCACACCTCATGTCATTAAAACCTCAAACTCGTTGAACGAGTCCGAGTCATATTGCTCGTGGCATGAGATGTTGGGGCATGGTATAAAAGATTGTTGAGCTTATCGATTGGTGTCCCAGATTTCACCTCGAAATGAGACTACCCCATTTTAAAAATTTCGTTCTTTTAAAATAGTGGGTCGTTTTGTGTGTTAATTGCCAGAAAGTGTCTGTGTTGTGTCAAGATATTCCCAGAGAGTCATATTAGTGAATTTTGCCAAATACCCAAATGCCCAAAATCGTTATATTCTGTCGCTAGGGTTTTGCTCATGGGAAATTTTTATTTAATTATTCTCGAGCCCGTTTGAGGCAATTTGCGCTCTGGTTTAACTCTGTGTGATCGTACATATCGTTATTCCCATATACCAGTAGGGTTTTGTGTTTTTGGTGTTTTCCCGTTTTGTTTTCTGTAAAATTTCTCTAGGTCAAATCCTTTGTTGATTTAATCGATTTCTTGCCTGGAGTATCTGGAGATCACCTATGGACGTTATGCCAGAAGGAATTTGTCACAGGAGGTCTGGTTCTCTCTGAAAAGACGAAGTCATGCACGAAAAAGCTTCTTCTGGGCAGGTCGCATTTTTGGGAAAAGAAGATTTTAAGCTACAATGGGATTTTTGGTAGCAGCAGGCAGGTGGGAATTTTGTACCTGCCTAGCAGGTACTTTTTCCCATGGAAGCAACGCCACTTAAGTCACAATGGGAAAATTAGAGGCAAAGCAGGCAAAGGGAATTTCTTACCTACCTTGCAGGGTGAAAATTCCCATTGTGAAATAAAAGAAAATCACTTAAGGCATTGATGGGATTTTCTTACCGCTGCCTTGCAGGTAAAAAATCTCATTATGAAAGTCAAACAACTTAAGTGGATCATGGGATTTTTGGAGCTGCGGTGCAGGGTGAATAATCCCATTGAAAATTAGCTTTTAAAAATAGAAATGGCTTATGTCAAAAAGTGCGCCCCATATGGAAGAGGAATAATACTTTTTAAAGTATTAATTGATGTAATTAATTCCTATTTTTAGTGGATGAGGTCAAAGCACACTGTGAAGCTTAAGTGAACTGGAAGTAGAGAGCTAAAATTAAATAAATTTAATTTATTTAATGGCAGCCATGAGCATGCACAAAATAGGCACCCCAGTTGAAGAGAAAAGCATGTTAATTAATTAATTAATTGTCAGGAATAGGAGGGGCAATTATTAATTATAGAATGGTGAATGTTATATAAGCATGGGCTGCCATAAGGATGAATTAATTAATTCTTTAGCAAGGAAGTGCAGCCCAGGCAATTTTGGCGCCCCATTTGAAGAGGAATTTTGCTCAGAAGAAGGTGTATTTACTGCTGGAAGTCTTCAAAGTTTGGTGCCTAGGTTTGAAGGAGCTTGAATTAAGTTTGATTAATTGTCCGCATAGTGGTACAGTGCTCGGGTGAAGTTGACAAAATTCATGCTTGCTTTGCATGCAAACAAAACATCAAATTTTGGGGCAGCAACCTTGATATATGCAGATTTTTATAATTAAAATCAAGTGTTCATGTTCCGGTTGCCATCTTTGTCTAAATTAATTGCAGGAATTCATTACAAGTGCTTTTATAAGAGAAAGGGAGCTTAAATCAATGTCCAATACATTGAACATATCCTTTGAATCTGAAGAAATCTCCAGATCTGCCTTTGGTTGTAAAGAATTTAATTTGAATAAAAAAAAAGAATTGCTCAGACAAAGATCGCTCCAACCATGGAAAAGCGGGATGAATGAGAAAGATTAGCAGAATCATGCATAGATCCAAATCCAGATTCAGATCCAGATCCATAATTGCAAAGGCTTCATCCTCTTGTTTTGAATGCAGCCCGTGAAGAAGTCAGTGCATGGAGATTTCCTTCCAGGACCTTGTGTATGTTCTCCCAATCTTCAGTTGAAGCCTTCATTGAATTTGCATTCCCTGAGGAGTGCTTTCGAATTTTAATTGCTCATATATGCAATTAAAAATAAAAAAATGAGTTATTTATGGCAAACATTGCACTGATGCATGTATTGGAGAAGAACTGCAAAAGCTTCAAGGATAAGAGGGAAGACATGTCAAAGGCAATACCCACAAGCAAATCACAGCCACTTGCTTCCAGATCCAGCTGCTTCTAGATCCAGTTTGGTGAGAATCAAGGGAAAAAGAATCAACTGCATGCAGAATATGAAATAAAAACAAGACTGCAGCTTTCTTCTTTCTTCTTCTTTCCTCCGACAAAGTAATTGAGTGATCAATTAAATTATAAAACTTAAGTGATTGGTTTAAAAGCCATTACTTGAATAAGTCAACTACTTGGAAATAGATGGTAGACATGCAAAATAGAAGGTTCTATCTTTAGTTGCAAATCATGCATGTCATGCAAAGAGGAATTCCAGGAGGGAGATTGCCAGTTGTTTCCTTTCCCACTTCCACATGTGTCAGTTCAACTAAAAGCTTTTGACTTGTAATTGCCCCTCTACATTTTATAAGTAGAGGAAGAACCTTCGGGTTAATGAGTAGAATTTGTAAGCAACATTCTTGTGTTCCAGACTTTGTGCTGAAATCCCTAATAGCTATTTGAAGCAAAGGAATAGAAAGGAGCAGATTTCCGAAGAACTTTGTGTCACGGTGCATTTTGTTTCTAGTTTTTTTGTCTTAGATCTACTTATAAACTGTGTTATTCTAGATCTAGATCTGAAAGCTGCCTTTGTTTATAATTCTGTGTGTTAATATCTATTGGTTTTGTCTATGTGCATGCAATCAACTCTGTTATCTATTGATTGGGTTGCACATCTTCCCTATTTCTTCCTGTGTTTTTATTATTTCCTCCTTTAGATATTTCATTTCTTTAACAGTTGCTTACTTGCTGCAAAACTATACAACTATGGTTCATGAGCTGCATGGTTAAAGTAAAACCCCTAAATAGATACTAGCATATTTTATTGACAAATCTTACACGGGAGCCTCACCGGTAAATGAGGGAGATTTATCTCATGACTACCTAGGTTTTCAGCTATGCAGAAAATCTAGCCAACATCGACAACACATGAAGAATCTAGAATCAAGAAATTGTGACGAGCACCAATATCAACCTTCTCATCTTACTCGCTCTCCTCAAAGCATTTGTGTTCTCATCATGGTGTCAATTCTCATTCATCTATTGATTTTCATGTACTCTAGAAACAACAAAGCAACAACAATTACCATCTCCTCCACCTCGAGTCAAGATTTATCTAGTCTCCCCTACTTCTCCTATATTACCCACTCCAATCATTTCTCATATGATCAACTCATCTACACATGAATCCTATAGACCAACCGAGGTATTGTATCCTCACATTTATACCCTGCGGTGAAGATACTTTCTCCTTGCATCCCTACCCTCCAACCCACTATGATGGACATGCACTAAGAGATCCTATCTCGGATTTCCATGAGAGTGGAAGAGTCTATAGTGACTACACATCATGAGATCTGTCAAAGGTCTCCCGTGTCCTCGAAGACATTGAGGACACCATGATTAGCACACGTTAAGACATTCAGTGACAGGTTCATGAGGCTATTGAGGACGCTTGCAATTCTCTTACACATGCCTTTTGACCTCATCCACTTGTCCACATACTACCTTTTTTTCTTTCATTTTTACTTTCATGCACTTTGCCTCTTACACTACTCGGTTATAATCTTAGATAAGCAAGTCGGTTAGCCCAATATTTTGGCTACCCCTTACATCCATAATTTACACTAGATGGCTAGTTTGATGATAGCAGCTGCCCCTTACAATCTTATACAATCTACTTATTGCATAGGCTAGTTAGCTCACATATGTTGACTACCCCTTTACATCCTAGTTATAATTTACAACCTCCTTGCGACATGTTTTGCATTTACTTTTGCCATTTGCATATTTTGGATTTACATTTGCCATTTGTTTCTTTCTTGATCTTTTGGTAAGTTGTTTATCCATTTACAACCTTTTACTTACAATTTACAAACTCTGCAACATCCTTTGGATTTACTTTTACTATTTGTTTCTTCCTTGATCTTTTAGTATGGTTTATCCATTTACAACCTTTTATATTCATGCTTTACAAACTCCTTGCGACATCCTTTGGGTTTATTTCTACCATTTGTTTCTTACTTGATCTTTTGGTATGTTATTAATCCATTTACGATCTCACATTATCTTGGATACTATCACCTTTTACACTTTTGTTGGATCTATCATACAATTACACTTACATCTCTTGCCATCCATAGCGATCTACGGTTCCTATATTGCCTAGTCCATCTTTTTTTAACTTATCTCATATGAAGCACCCTTTCTAGCTCCTTATGATCAGCTATCAACTTTATCCATCATTGTATCACTCTTATATCCTTGCAACTTTCACTTATCCCACTCCTCTCACTTGAGGCACACTTAGGTTAGAGATGAGATCACACTCTTTTCTTAGGGTAGGTCTAGAGGTACCTAAGCATCATGGTTTCTAGGTTCTCCTTTGTAGCGATTAGGTGTAAGTTCTCTTGTGTTAGTCACATCTTTCATACCCACTAGATCAGCCTTCGAATCCGTCCAAAGGAACAATAAAAGCCAAAAAAGCTAAAAGTCATGTTATCAAATAAAAATCAATAAAAGACAATTATTAAAAGCAATAAAAGTCAATCACAAATAAAAAAGACATAATATAATCATATTTGGCACATCTTTTATCCTAGTTGAAAGCTCAAACTCCACAGTTGGCCTCGTTATAGAGTTTGAAGTCCTTTGGGGTGTAGTAGGTTTTTTTTGGGGTAAGAGATCTCATATCTATTACTCAAGTGACCCTGTCTTTTCACGCCAGTACCTAATCCTCATAGTAGTCCTATAGCTCCTTAAGTGAGGTCTGGGGAGTGCGGAAAACATCGTGGTAAGGTAGGATACACAATTACTATCATAAGTGACTTGGGATATATCTTTATACTTCATTAGTTGGTCTAAGGAGAACCCGTTTACTCGAGTCCCTTCTCACCTAGATGATGAAAACCCTTAGTCATATCCTTTTGATTAGTGTCTCATCTCCACTAAGGATCTTATATTGCCCTAGTGGCGTCTTACTTCTTCCTCTTTCATGTTCACTCCCTTTACTCCCCTTGATGGATATTACCAATAGTTGACCATGAGTTTATATTCTTTTGATCTTACCTTACATTACTTTTATGTTATGACCCCAACAACATGATTGTCGGACCTTTGGGCCTTCCTCGCAAATATTCACCCATTTTTATCTACTTCATCTTTACTCATCTTATTCATGACATTAGATGGTAGTGTTTTATCTCCTAAAAAATCTAGCGCAAGCATTGATTGTGATCCTATTCATTTTTAATGTTTTGTTTTTATCATGTCTTACGGAAAGAGTGGAAAGTGTGCTTTCCATTTCTTCCTCTTCCTTCTCTTGCACATGCTCACCCACAACCTCATTAGTCCCATTGTTAGCATCATCCAAATCAGAAAATTCAAAATCTGAATCAATAACTTCAATAAAATGAATTTGGCCTTTACCTTTACAATTATGACCTCTTACCCAAGGGGTCTTACAATCAAAACACAAACCTTTCCTTCTCAATTCATCCCTTTCATCCTTTTGCATGTTGTTTTGGGGTTGATTCCTATGTGGTGGCACATAGGGCTGATTTGGCCTTTTTGGGGCCTCTTTTGATGTCCTAAGGGTGCGTGCGGGCTTCTAAAAATCAGACCTTGGCTGCCCTTGATTTCCACTTTTGGACAGTGAATTAGTGGCATTAGTACGCTGTCCCCTTGTTCCAAAATCACCTCTATAAGCTGCACATTCCAAATCTAAAGCTTTAGTAATAGCTTCTTGTAAAGAAAGAGGATTAAATGCTCTTACCAAACCTTTCAAAGGCTCAACCAAGCCTTCCGTGAAGAGGACAACCAATCTTTTCTCACTAACATCCGTCACCATGACTGCAATCCTTTGGAAATCTGCCACATACTCCTCTACATCATGAACTTGCTTGAGTTGTGCAAGTTCTCGGAAGTGTATTTCTGGATCTTTCTGTCGAACCTCTCCATGATTCTTTTGTTAAACTCCCCATTGTGTGAATCAAGTCATGCCCTTGTGTGTGCATACCATGGAACCACCACTCATGTGCCATACCCTCCAAGTGAAGAGTAACAAACTTAAGGGCCTCTTCCTCATGCATGGGGTTAAGGGAGAAGTAGGTCTCCATCTTTTGCAACCATGCTCTAACCGAGATCTTGCTAGATCCATCAAAACTTGGAAGTGAAACTTTCCCCAATCTTTGTTGAAGGTCCTTAGGGGGTTGCTTATGGGCTTTCTTGGCCTTGTTGCCCATCTTGATGCATAAAAATCATCAAATATTAATATAGCCCTTGTGGTCAAATGCAAAGTACCATACTCAATGTTGTAAGATTCAATGGCCTCCACCATTGATGGCTCTTCCATCTCTCTATGAGTATCCTTAGGTAGGAAAGTGCCTTTGAAGAACTTGGGAGGGGGTTGTGTAGAGCCCCTTTCTCCACTATGTAAGTTTTTATTGGCTAGATTTTCTGCACAGCTGAAAACCTAGGCAGTCATGAGATAAATCTCCCTCATTTACCGGTGAGGCTCCCGCATAAGATTTTGTCAATTATATTTTCTAATATCTATCTATTGGTTTTACTTTAATCGCGTAGCTCATGCACCATAGCTAGGCAATTTTGTAGCAAGTAAGCAGCTGTAAAGAAATATTTGCAAAAGGAGGAAATAATTGAATCCGGGAAGAAAGCAAAGAAGATGTGCAATCCAACCAATAGTTCGCAGAGTTGGTCTCATGCACATAGAAAAAACAAATAGATTTTGAAATGCAGAATTTGAAGCAAAGGAAAGTTTCAAATCCAGATCTAAGATAACACAGTTTATGCAAAGATCTATACAGAAATAAGAAACAAATGCATCGTTGACACAGTTCTCCGTAAATCTGTCTCCTTTTAAATCCTTAGCTTTCAAAAAAATATCAAGGGTTTCAACTCAAAGTTTGGAACACAAGAATGCTGATTACAAATCCTGATCATTAACCCGTAGGTTCTTCCTCTATTTATAGTGTATAGAGGGCAATTACAAATAGGAAACTATAATTGAACTGGCACATGTGGAAGTTGTAAAGGAAACAACTGAAAATCTCCCTCCTAGAATTCCTCTTTGCATGACATGCATGATTTGTAACTGAAAATAGAACCTTCTATTTTGCATGTCTACCACCTATTTCCAAGTAATTGACTTCTTCAAGTAAAAGATTTTAAACCAATCACTTAAGATTGCTCAATTACTTTGTCGAAGAAAATAAGAGAAAGAAGAAGAAAGAGGAAAAAAATAAGAAAAAAGCTGCAACACTCCTAGTCTTGCAGCTTACGCATGCGATTGACTCTTTTGCCTTTGATTCTCACCAAATTGGATCTGGAAGCAGCTAAATGTGATTTTGCTTATGGGTGTTGCCTCTAACATGTCTTCCCTCTTATCCTTGAAGCTTTTGTAGTTCTTCTCCAGTACGTGCACTAATGCAATGTTTGTCATAAATAATTCAGACAAAACTCATCATCTTTTATTTTTAATTGCATATGAGCAATTTTAAATTCTGGAAAGCACTTTGGGTGAATGCAAATACACGTAAATTTAATGAAGCCTTCAACTAGAAGATTGGGAGTACATGCACAAGATCCTGGAAGGAATTTTCCATGCACTGACTTCCACATGGGCTTCGTTAGAAACAAGAGGATGAATTTTTGCCGAAAGCCTTTGCAATTATGAGATTTGGATCTGTTAATTAAATCGGTGATAGGTTGAGCCTATGCTGTACCATTGACTTTCAACAAATCTAGAAGCTATGCATGAATCTGCTGATCCTTCTCTTTCACCATGCTTCATCATGCCTGGAACACTTTTTTTCTGAGCTCTTTTTCTTTTAATCATGTCGGAATCCCTTGTAATTGGAACAATTTGTGTAGATCCGGCAACTTCTTATGATTCGGAAGATATATTCAATGTATCCAACATTGATTTGAACTTCCTTTCACTAATATGAGCACCTGTGATGAATACCTACAATTAATTCAGACAAAGATGGAGTCCATGGCATGAATACTTGATTTTTATCACCAAAATCTGCATATAAAGTCTGCTACCCTAAAATTTGAGACTTTGCTTGCATGCAAAACAAGCAAAAATATTATTTAATTCACTGGGAACTTATACCAACATGCAGACAATCAGAATAACAAAAATTAGGCTATTCCAACCCTATGCGCCAAAACTGGAAGCTTCCCGACAATGGAAAACACTCTTTAATGCAAAATCCTCCTTCCCTTGGCACCAAAACCTGTTCGGGCTGCAAACTTCATCAAAAAGAATTAACTGCTTCTCAATTATGGTGTCCCATGCTTATATAGCCATCTGCATGCTATTTTTAATAATTTCCCTTTCCTATTTTTGGCAATTTAATTAATTAAAAGTCATGCCTCTTCATCCAATTTGGGCGCCCAATTCTGCATGTTTCTGATTGCTTTTTAATGAATTTATTTTATTTATTTTTAGCATGCATCCTTGACTTCTCTTTAGCTCATCCACTTGCATTGACTTTCTTCCTATTTATGGTGCCAAACTCAGTTAGAAATACCATTAATAAATACCATTAAATACATGTATTAATATCAAGGTGGGTCACACTTTTTGGCAAGGGTGACTGCTTAAAATAGGAAGCCAACTTGATGAGAATTTCCACCCTGCACTGCAGCTCCAAAAATCCCCTCTTCCACTTAAATGATTTGTCCATCATGGGAATTTTCACCCTGCAAGGCAGGTAAGAAATTCCCATCTACCTGCCACTGTCAAAATTCTCACTGGCAGCTTAAATCATCTCCCAAAAAGTGTGACTTGTATGGAAAATAGCCTTCTTTGAAAAAGTGCGACTTGCATGGGTGAATAAACCTCTTTGATGGGAAAAGTTAGCCTGCTAGGCAGGCAAGAAATTCCCATCGGTGCTTTAAGTGATTTTTCTTTATAATGGGAATTTTCACCTTGCATTGCAATTAAGAAATTCTTGTTTGCCTACTACCTCTAAAATTCTTGTTGCTTAAGTGATTCTGACGTGATGGGAAAAAGTAACCTGCTATGCAGGCAAGAAATTCCCGTCTTCCTGCCACAACCAAAATTCCCACTGGCAACTTAAAGTCTTCCTTCCAAAAAGTGCGATTTGCATGAAAGATAGCTCTTTTCCAAAAGTGTGAATTGCATTGTGACTTCTACCTTTAAAATTGCTTGAAAATTCATCACTGAAGGCAAAGTGTGGAAATTGTGACTGGCATGAAGACAACATTTCTTTCCTTTTTTGGATTTTTGGTGAAGAAAACACAAGTATAGAATAAAATTTGTCATTTTTGGAAAGGGTCCGGGAAGATGTAGCAGCAAAAACTTGCATGTGCCATAACTTTCATTCCGTGGCTCCGTTTTAGGTGTTGTTTTCTCTAAAAGTGCATATTTTCTCGAGCTCTACACATTGATGGCAATATTTTTCTTATTTTCATAGAATCCATTTTTGCACCCTTTTGGACCAAGCAACTTCTTATAATCTTTTGAAAGAATCCTGAGCTTTGATTGCTTGTAGACAGATTAGTAATTAAAAAAATTAGATAGCTTTTCAAAACCCTAGGCCTAGGGAAAGATCTGGCAAGAAGAATGAATAGGCTACGGGAATTGCCGGAGAAAACAAACCAAAACACAAACAAAAAAAAATAAAACAAAAACAACTGCAGGCAATTGCTCGAAAAATTTCTCCATTTAGCTGATTTGCAAAAATTCTTCCCAGGGGTGAATGTTTGGTGGTAATAATGATGGGGTGAAGTAATTTATATAACCTAAATCCTCCAATTTTAACTCAATATATTTTTAAAAGAACTTGATTTATTTAATAAATAAATAAATAAAATTCTCTCAGACAAAACCTGGCGAAGGGATAGAGTGAGTTTTAGCATGTGGGTATTTGGCGAATTTGGCTTTTATGACTCTTTGGGGTTACCTTAGAGCGATGCAAACAACTGTAGGCAAAACAAACACAAAACGACCGTTACTTTGAAAAGAACGAATTTTTTTAAAAGGGGTAGTCCCAGATTTTAGGGTGAAATCTCGGGGACACCAACTTCCCTCTCCATTGGAATTTGGAGATTTGCCATTAACCTAGTCCCAGATTTTAGGGTGAAATCTCGGGGACACCAACTTCCCTCTCCATTGGAATTTGGCGATTTGCCATTACCCAATGCTTCCTTGATGAGCTTGGTCATTTGTTCACTCATAGTTTTTTGAAGCTCCATACCACAACTTTGCATCAACTCTTGAAGGAACTTCACTTGATCCAAAGTGAAAGCCCCGTCCTCCATTGAATCCTTATTTCTCCTTTTGTAGAATAATGGCTCCTTATCTCCTCCTTGCATCTCCCCACAAGAGTAGAGGAAAGATGCTCTGATACCACTGTAATATCCCCTTTTGGGATATTATTTAAATCTGCAAATTAATTAACCAAATCGATTCTAGAAGGATTAAATCCTCTTAGCTCGACCTCAAATAACCCAATGTCAGCACTAATACAACCCAAATGGGGTTGGAGTAGGCCAAAGTAGTGGGTTAGATGGGAGAACTAGTTAGGAAATTAATCTTTTCCAGATCTGAAATTTATTGCAGCAGTTAATTAATTAAAATGCACCAAAACAACTAAAAACTTCAAAAATTTATATCACTCAAAACTCAATATTTTTCCACCAAATAAAATGCAGAATATTCTATAAATCAAGGTCTTTCCATAGAGCTATAAATCTAAATTTTCTAATCATTGTAACCACCTCAAAACAAACCCCAAAATAAAAAAACCAATCGCTAGGGTTAGGATAAAATATATAAATTACTTCCAGCTCTTAAAACCCTTCCAAAACCTTCAAACAATCAGCTCATTCATCTGAAATGATTAATAAATTGCAGCAACATGTAGATCTATCAAAAACACCTCAAAATATGATGGAATATACCCCAAACCCAGTTGATTTTCCTTAGATAATTTGCAGCAGTGAATAAGAACACAATAACCCTCAAAATATCAGTCCCACACTTGGAAAAATATGCCAAAACAGATCAGATTGGAAATATTGCTTATTAACCCTTGTAACATGCCAAAACAATACCCAAATCAAGTCGTCATAGCTGGAATAAATACAGATAAAATCAGATTTTATAATTACTTCAAAAGACACCCAAATGTGCCCAAAACAATCACCCAAGCAAGTTGTTATGGCTGGAATAATTGCAGCATTAACAACAGATCATAAAGCATTATAAAACTCTCTAATACTCATCAACAACATGCTAATATCCTTCTCAAATAATGGCGCCAATCATGGAATGAAAATACCATGCAACATTCACTCAATGAAAGCTTAGAAGGTCTCGCACTCCACAATAATGGTGGTGTTAAATAACACCTTTATAATGTGATCACATGGGCATACATCCCTCTTCAAGCATGAAGATATTTTTAAAAAAATCTCAACATGCCCCCAAGGGGTCACCATTTCTCCTTATATAGCTTTAGCATTTGAAATCTCCAAGTTTCCCTCCTTCCTTTGGTGCATTTCCTCATGTAGAAGGGTCACTTTTTAATGTGTCTTTTTCCTGAAAAGTCAAACTCCAAAAAGAATATTAACTCCCTCTTTTAATATTTAAAATAAAACATAAGAGGAGAATTAATTATTTAATTTTAAAATAAAGGAGTAATGACATTTTTCCCAATATTTATCCTTTAATCCATGGGAAGAGTGGATTAAAGGTCTCCCATATTTTTAATTAATTAATGTCCAAAAAGGGGACATTACAAGTCAATAGTAATACAAAGCCATAGAAATAAAGATAGAATCACATTTAATAGTCGAATTCATGCAACTAGTCATTCTCCAATCAACATTCTATGGGCCTTTGGCATTCTATAGATTCACTTATTGTGTCATTTAACAATGTTTTACATTTAATTTAAGATTATTTTATGAATTTAAATGTTTTTAAAGTAGCGATAAAGGTGCCGATTAATTCCGAGAAATTGCCGATTCCTGATTTCCGAGTCAAAATTTGGCCTGCCAAGTAATTGTCGATAACGATTTTTTAAACTATGGTTCCTTCTCCATGTAGGAAAATGACAGAAAAATGAAGACAACACAGAAGCCATGGAAGAGATGTTGCAAGCTATGCAATAATATCAAAAGGAACTAAGGGCAATGGGTCCCAAGGCATGGATGAAGATGCTAGGGTTAAACCCTAGACCACAAGAATATGCCAAGAAGCCAAAACCAAAAGAGTTTCTCTTGAAAAAGATAAAGAACCAACAAAAGTAACGGATACATCAACACCTCAAGAGGTCAAGGAAGAAATCAGAAAACAAGAACAAGAGGAGCCCAACATACAACTTGAAGGTAAAAATTCTTTGACAATGGATGATGCCTCATTGACTTCTAATGATTGCATGTGGCAACAAAAATAGTGGGAAAGGGTTTACTGGGTGAATGCAAAGAGCTTAAGATGGAGGAATATATACCATCCTTTGAACTTCCAAAGGATGAGCCATTGACTGATTTTCAGAACAGCATTGTGGAGGGACATGTGTTTGAAGAAAATATTGGGAGTCACATGGATAGAAGGGTTGGAGGTATCTCCACAACTCCCAATTCAGCAAAGGAGGGTGAGCTCCTGGTTGGCAGCCTAAGGTATGATAATGTTGATCATATTTCAGATCTATTGATCCCTCCTATGTCGCTGCAATATTTTTGCTATCTTGGACAGCATGCTAAAAAGGGTGAAAGAGTGAAAGGGACAACTTGTAGTAAAGAGCACATAGATCCTTTCGCTCAAAAACAAAATTGTTTGAGCATAATAGTGTGGGATCCTGGTGCTGTTTGGAGACCCATTAAGGGTAGAGTTTCTGATTTCAAAATCAGTATTGCTGATATTCAGTTATTTGATCAAGAAGTTTGTACCAACTTGGGGGAATCAACTACTTTTGAGACGAGATTAGTGGAGCAAAAAGGTAGACATAATGCTGATTCAATTGAACTTGCAGCTGTACATATTTCAGACATGGAAGGAGTTGATAGGGTGTCTAAAGATAAAGAGAATAAGGAAATTTTGACAGCTGAAACAAGGGCAAATTCTACAGCTAGAAAGGATGCAAGTAAGTCAAGTTTAGGTGATGGACTTGTTAGAATCCTACTAGTGTTAGGACTGGAGCAAGTTCTCTTTTGGCGCTACAAGTGGAAGAGGAAATGTGTAGGTGAGATACCTCAAGGTGGTGTTAACACTCATGGGTGTATGCCTAGATTTGGATCACCTGCAAGATGTATTAGTTGATATGAAATCTCCAAATCAATGCTACTAAAACAAAATGGGCTTATGCTGCCATTGTGAAGAGGACAATTATGGGTTCTTTCATTGAATAAAGTGGGTAAAACTCTTCCAGATCTGAATCTAAACTTGCACACAAGCACACTTGGAAAATGTTAGTTGTTTTTGGTGGTTAGGGGACTGCCTCGATCAGATCCCTAACCCTTTTAAGGAGATAAAAGACATTTTATTGATTCGCATGGAGATCGCAAGCCAATCACAGTTGCGATTCCTGTCTGTGTTGAAATTATACTAAAACAATGTTGCAGCAAGTTGTATCATTCCTTTGTGCTTCACTTTCACTTCTTCCAGATCTCGAAAACCAATATATGCGAGCAAGAGAGCAAGAAAACTCAAGTATATCTTTAGTGCACCAAGAGTTAGGGCCTAAGAGTTGTTAAGAGAGATGAAATGATGTGGGTGAAGGTGATTTTATAGATTTGGAGTGCATATGGGAGTGGGACACATATGGGTGTAATGATAGGGTCCATAATACGTTGGGCATGCACATGGAAAGGTGGGGTGGACAGAATTAAATTGAAATATCCCTTTTCCGGATTTATTTTATATTCAAGATTTCCAACCAAATTTTCACAAATAACAATCTGATTTTTATGACAGCAGTATATAGAAAAATATGACAACAAAGTACAGTTATGGCAGCAAGGTATAAAGTCATAAAATAACCAATATCTTCACTTTTATTGCAATTAAACTAACATGCAACAACGTGCAAGTAACATGCATCAACATGCAATGACATGCATGTAACATGCATCAACATGCAATGGCATGCATCAACATGCAATGACATGCAATAACAAGAAGTTCCACTGATAAAATAAATGATCTCTCTTACTGAATATGGCTGTCTTCTCTTTCTGGACTTGAAATTGGATCAGCAAGCCTCTGAAACTCTGAATCTGACAACCCGATCTGAATAAACTCCACAATAGCAAACTAGGGTTGGATCTTTCACCACCGAAAGGTGCTCTACTAGACAGGAGTAGATATTTCACTCCTGAAGCTAGGGTTCTCATGAATTTCACCTCCACAAGCAAGGAAAGCAAGCTGAAAGCTCCAACATAAGATGGAAAAATGAACCAAGATCCTTTTTCCTCCCCAAACACCACCTTTTATAACTTTTTTCCATCATAAAAGTGCCCATAAAACCCTAATTCAACCCCCTTGGAGATATGTCATGTTTTAATCGTCACTTAAAGTGACTTTATTTCTCCTAGGCCAAAAAGTCCACTTAAGTGACCCCAATGAAGAAATAGAACATTACCCCACCTTTTTCACTTAAGTCATCATAAAGTACATGCATAACACCAAAACATAACATATAAGTGAAATGTAGGTGAAAACCATACCCAACAACTATCTACGCCGCTAGCCCCTTGGGTATGACCAAGGCTAAGACGGAAAAGGCTTGATCGCTAGACCGTGGAGGTAGGAATGGGGACATTACAGTCCGCCCTTCTCGAAATTTTCTTGTCCTCAAGCAAACGTAAACTAGGGTGCTGTAAAATCTGCTCTCCCTCCCAAGTGGCATCCTCTAGTGGTAAGTCTTTCCACCGCACTAGATATTCTGTGATTACCCTGTTCGAAGCTTCCTTTGTCTTACCTCAATAATAGATTCTGGTTCTAAGACCAGCTTCCCCTCGTCATCCAATGGTGGTAAATCTGTGGAAGGCGCAATATGTTGTCCAAGTGCCTTTTTGAGGCATGAAACATGGAAGACATTATGAATCTTACTGTGCTCTGGAAGCTCCAACTCATATGCTACTGCCCCAACTCTGCGCACTATCTTGTATGGCCCATAGAATTGCGGTTTTAGCTTCTCTGCACTGCTCTTCTTGAGTGAGGATTGTCTGTATGGCTGCAACCGTAAGAAGACCAAATCTCCAACCTCGAATGATCTCTCAACTTTGTGCTTGTCTGCATATACCTTCTGCTGATTCTATGCTTTCTATATGTTCTCCTTGAGAGCCTTTAGAATGTCCTGGTTCTCCTGTACCCAATCACGATCTTAGGAGCTCGACTATCCGATAATACTAGGTCTACAAATGAGGATGCCTCATAACCAAATAATGCTCGAAAAGGAGTCATACCAATACTCATTTGGTAGGTGGTATTGTAACAATATTCACCCATATGTAGCCACTTGACCCATGCATGCTTGATGTCTGCGATATGATATAGCTACGCAAGTAGCCCTTTGTCCACTTGTTCACTGTCTAAGTTTGCCCATTAGTCTGTGGATGATAGTTAGTACTAGGTGTCAGCTCCGTACTTGCAAGCCTGAAGTTCTCCTGCCGAATGTACTCATGAAAATCTTATCCCTATTGCTGACAATACTCTTAGGCAACCCATGATGCCTAAAAATACCTAGGAAAAATTTGAGCCACTTGCGGTGCCTTGTGCCCTGAAGGCATAGAAAGGAAATGGGCATATTTAGTCAACCGATCAACCACCACATATATACAATCGTGCCCATACACTGAGGGAAGACCTGTGATAAAATCCATGGATATACTCTCCCACATTCGGAATAGCAGAGGTTCAGAGAAGTCTGTTGGGAAAGAGTGCTCTACCTTGGTTTGCTGACAAACCAAACACTCCCTGACATGGTTAAGGACATCGTCCTTTAACCCCTTCCATGTGAATCTCTCTCTGATGTACCTGTATGTCTTAAAATATCCTGGATGTCCAGCCAAGGGTGTATCATGCACTGCTCGAAGGATCTTCTCCTTCATTTTGGACTCTGGTACAAGGAAAATTCTATCCTTGTAGTAGATGAGGTCGTCCACAACTCTGTATCGATCATCCTGAATAATGCCATCCATAATCTCACATGAAAACTGATTTTTGGAGTATTCAACAAGTATATGAGCCTTCCAATCAGCTGAAATCTCTGACATAAAGCAAATCATAGAATCAAAGCAAGGTCTCCTAGACAGTGCATCAGCCACCACATTATTCTTACCTTTCTTGTATTCTATGTCAAAATCAAAAGCTTGTATCTTATTTACCCATCTCTGTTGGTGGTCATTGAGATCCTTTTGCTCCAAAAAGAACCTCAAGCTATTGTGATCCGTATGAACCACAAATTTGCTGCCCACTAAATATTGTCTGAATTTGACCAATGCATGCATAATGGCCAACATCTCCTTGTCATAAATTGAGAATCCTCTCTCTATTGGACTCAATTTCCGACTCTCATAGGCAATGGGATGCCTATCCTGCATGAGCACTACTCCAACACCCACTCCTGATGCATCGCACTCGAGTACAAATGGCCAAGTGAAATCTGGCAATGTAAGAACTGGACAAGAACTCATCACCCCCTTAAGGTGATCAAAACCTGTTGTGCTGAATTTGACCAAGCAAAAGCGAGAGAAGTTCTTCACAAACCTCCTATAATATGTGCATAGTCCCAAGAATCCTCTCAAGTGTGTCAAAGTCCTAGGTGGTGGCCAATCCAAAATCGCCCTGAATCTTCTCCCTATCCACCTTGACTCCGCCTCCTCCGATCACATAGCCCAAATATAGTAGCTCTGTCATACCAAACTCACACTTAGAAGCTTTCGCATAAAGCAAATTAGCTTCCAAAATTCCCAACACCTCATCAAGATGTTGAATGTGATCCTCCCATGTCCTACTGTAGACCAAAATGTCATCAAAGAAGACCAATACAAACTTCTGCAAATGGCGGTTGAACACATGGTTCATGCAGGACTGAAATGTGGCCGGTGCATTAGACAAACCGAATGGCATCACCAAAAACTCGAAGTGGCCATAGTGGCACCTGAAAGTTGTCTTATGCACATCCTCCTCTCTGACCTTGATCTGGTGATATCTAGATCGCAAGTCTATTTTGGAAAAATAGACTGCTCCATGTAGCTCATCTAGTAGTTCATCAATGCATGGCACAGGATACTTATTTTTGATTGTCTTCTTATTCAGTGCACATTCGCATGGTTCCATCCTTCTTCTTCACCAACACCACTGAAGAAGCAAAAGGACTAGAACTAGGTCTAATATGCCCCATGTCCAAAAGCTCATGTATAGTCCTCTCAATCTCATCCTTAAACCATTTGGGGTGACGGTAAGGAGTAGTAACCACTGGCTTGTTGTCCCCAAGCTCAATCACGTGCTCAAACCCCCTGTTTGGTGGTACACCTGGAGGTATGTCCTGAAAAACTGCATTGTGCTTGTCCAATAGGCCTTGGACATCCACATGATACTCTAGACGGTCACTCCTTGTATTCTTGGTCGAAACCAAGCAATGAATGGCCCAATCCACCTCATCGTGCCGAAAGATCCTCTCCATCCTCTTAGCTGTGACTACCCTGGGTGCTCCTGTAGATAGACCCCTCAAGGTCACATTCCTACCCTCAGACTTGAATTTCAGCTCCATCATCTGAAAGTTAGTACGAAATTCACCAAGGGAGTGAAGCCATTGAACTCCCAACACTACGTTGGTCTCTCCAATGCCGACAATATAGAAGTCATCAGTAGTGGTGTAGTTCCCCATGGTGATGCTCAACTGTGGAACTTTACAGTGCATCTCATAGACTCACCATTGGCTACAACAACGTTGAAGCCCTCAAAGTCCTCTATCTGTAGGCCGTGCCTCTCAACCAAGGATGCATCAATAAAGTTGTGGGTAGCCCCACTATCAATAAGTACCACAACACGCTGCCCCTGCATAACTCCCCTAACTCTGAATGCCTTGTACCTCGGGGTACTAGACAAAGTGGCTATAGTCTCCTGAGGGAAAACTTCCTCCTACTCATCAGTACCATCCAAAGCATCTTCATCTTTGTCATCCATCTCCTGGGTCTCTAGTTTCTCATCTCCATCTCTCTCTCTCTCTCTCTCTCTCTCTCTCTCTCTCTCTCCTCCTCAAAGACCTCAATGAATTGGGCCTTGCCCTTTCTTGTGCAATCATGTCCTAGGGCCCATGGTGAACAGCAAATCGAAACAAAGTTTCTTTCACCTCAGCTCATCCCTAAGCTCTCGTGAAATAAACAACTTTCTAGCCATCTCCTGTCTTTGTGGTGGCCCCTTCGGCTGGAAACCATCACGTCTAGATGGGGGTCCTCTCTGCTGAACTCGAGGTGGAAACCTCGACTTCGGAGTGGCTAACTCCAAATCTCAGGCTCTTCTGATGGCATCGTGTAGTGAAGAAGGCTTTAATGCCTTCACAAACCCTGCTAGTGAATCTGTCAGCCCTGTTATAAAAGTGAAGTCAACCTCACCTCAGGAACATCAGTAAGCATCACTGACAACCGCTGAAAATCTGCAATGTACCCATCCAAGGATCTTGCTTGTCTCAAATGAGTCAACTCTCTAAAGAATCTATCAATATTGTAACAAAATTCACCCATAAGACGTCCACAATAGGCCAAAATGTTGTCATATATATCTATATCCAAAGTGTTTCAAAAATGGGTACATACAATCATATATACATTCCTTGTCTCTCATACTCCACCCCTTGGAGGAGGTGCTATGCTCTCAAGAAACAGCGGAGGCTAATTACTCGCCATAGGGACGTTGATCTAGATCTTTCTATTGAGGCCTTGCCCTCAACTTGCATAACCCTAACCTCTAATCTACCCAACTTGCTCCACGCCTAAGGCCGCCTAAGTTTTCCCTGAAGCATGCAAAAAGGGTCCCATATCTTCCTCATGCGCAAGTTTGCCAGGATGGACTTCTAGCGGCTCAAACAGACACTCTAGCTCTCGCCCCACCTCTCCTACCAACCGAAATGCTCCCATGTACTCTCTCGCTAAGGGCACCATTGATCGACATCAATGTCGTGTCCTTCCTCTGAGAACTAGGTCCAAAATCTCATGGTGTGAGCCTTTTATCAAGGTCCTCCAATCAACCGCAAGCTCTTCTACAAAAACATAACACTTTGTACATTGTACACTAAACCATCTATATATCATCCTACTTCCTAGCATATATTTGTCCTCTAGGAAAGGAAATAATTTAAATTAATAAAAACTCATACCTTGATGATCGGGTTGGTCCTCTACATCTACCCCATTGGCTCGTCCACCTAACATGATGTCATCATCATCGTCGTAGTGCAGCCTCACAACAACCAACTATTGTCATCTCTCACGCCTTACTAACATCATCTATGCCTTCTTGCGTGCTCGGGATGCTCTCGTTGGATCCTTGGAAAGAATAACACTAATTTCAACGCCCATGGAGAGAAATAGCCTCCTCCTAGCCACCACAATCTCCACTCTCACTTCCATCCACGACATTGTTGTACCTCCACCTAACCTAGGGCATCCCTCAGGCTATCCCCACCTCTATAATTTGTACACTGCCTGTGGTCACTTTGCTCTCCTTCATTGTCATCTCTAAGGAGCTCACCAAAGCTAGCATGGCCTCTATGGCTTGACAACAACCTTTGGTCCCTCACTTGCTCTACCCCGTGGTTCTCTAGCATGCCTTGACTTTGTATAGTGGGACTAGAAATAGCATAACAAGGTGCGAGTCTCCCAAACTACCATGGCACTCTTTCTACCTGGATATGTCTCTACCCGCCAAAGATGAGGCCTATAATCTCAATAATGTCTTGTGCCTCCACCACTAATACGATGTAAGGTGTCCCCTACAATTTGATCTTAGCGAACTATATGTAGGGTTGGGCATCCTCCTCTCTCCCACCATAGCATCCTAGAGCATACACTGCTATCAACAATGGCATCTCTACATGTCGTACATAGGAAAACATTCATATATCCATGACAAAAGCAGTATGATAGGTCCAATAGTCCATTGTTTCTTGACCCATAACCTTTATAAATCATGGCCTATTTGTACCCATATGGTTGTGCCCTAACTGAACTAATTGCCTTACTTTAAGGTCTACTGCAAGCCACCAATACAAAGAGTGGTACTCCATTTGACTTGTGACACAAAATTTGTGTCAACCATACCAATTATTGCCTTTCGAATATCGAGAATCCCTAAAGCATATACACTATTGAGATGTATCAGTGACCTCCAATGGTAGACATCAGGTCCTGTAGCCCATTGTGCCAACTCTCTCCTCTCATTTGTCAACTCGGACACATCATAGAACATGCGTGCCCACTAGATGGGTAGTCCCGATATCGCATTCACATTCTCCAAGATGAACGTCGCCTATCATATCCTCATCAGCTTTGGCGCAATACTTCTATGCACCGGTGAACATATGAATCAAATTTGGATCCAAAGAGATCCGTACCATTTGCATAATACCCCCAAAACCCAATTACTAAAATAGGGCTCTATCCATGGTTGATAATCCATCCAATAAGTCGGAAACCATGTCGCATCTACCAATCCCACGATTAGATCCTTTGTGGGATCTGCAAAATATCAAACAAGTACCTATAAGTCTCAATTCGAGAAAAACATCATAAATCATCAATTAAAATTACAAAATCAATCAACAAGACAATTTGTATGGTATCGGTTGTGCACAACAAACGGCATCGTCCATTGACAAGAATTTAGTCTGCCTTACAACATCATCCATGCAAAGCAACATCAACTAGCCTAACAAACTCTTACAGCATCAGCCATGTTATCAAAAGATATCGATCATGTTAAGCTCATCAGACGCTATCAACCACCCTACAATGTCATCTGCGTACCATGGCTGATGTTGTTTGCTAGATGGTTGCATGCCCCTTTTCTCATTTAAATTCATAAATAACCCTAATAACATCAAAAAGCCAAATGTACTCAACCCACCTCTATTTTGACTTGATCTACATTTCGACTCTTTTTCAGCAAATTTCACTAGCCAAATTCACCCCGAGACTTCTACACTTTTCTACTAGCTACCCTTTCCCAATTTAAAAACAAAGCCTACCCAAAAATTTGTTGTAGTGCACCCTCCTCAATCAACACCTCATCCACCCACATTGCCTCCTCGAAATCTCCCGATGGACTCTAAGATTGCTCAAATCAAACATTGTCGAAGATCGGAATTTTAAAATCAATAATGCAAAGTGACAAATGAGTAGATTGACTTTCTATTTATAGATTTCAATTGAAAATTTTAAAACCTTCTCTTGCGATATCCATATTTTTTCAAACTGCGATATCTTTACAATCGTAAATCTGATCAAAATTCCGGAAGAAGTGTTATGCTCATATTCTCAAAACAAATCTAATAGTATATTGCAAGTATTTTCTGAAAAAAAATAAAAAATCCTCTATTTTTCAAGCCTGTGATTTTTACTCGATTTATGCTTACCTTCTTTCAACATTATTCCTATTTTACCTATGTACAACCTATTTACACCCTAATTATAACCTACTTGCGACATACAACCTATTTATGACCTAATTATGACCTACTTCTCCTCTTTACCCAACACTATCCAATCATCCTTCTATGAGCCCCCCCTAGCTTAGGGTTTATTGCTTATTTATCTAATTTATTTCCTAGAGTTTCCTAGTTGTGTATTACTTGTGTCCGCATAGCAGCTCTTTCTATACTTTGGTGATTCACTATGCAGCCACACTCGCATGATAAGGGAAGTATATAGTTAGGTATGCTATATTTGAGTTCATGCTTTTATTACTTTTGTCTTTGCTCCTATTACTTTTGTATTGCTCCTTCATTTTTGTCATTTTTATTTCATTGTTGCGTTTCTTTTCCCGAAGACTATCTCATGCACACTTTGTGTAACCCACTGATGATCTTCGGTTGGGGCATATATACACACCTAAATTTTCACTTTTACTAACTTTGGCTCTTCTCGGACACTATTGGCCAATTGGCTTCCCGGAGTAGTGTCTGAGCAAGGAGTAACCAATAATGGTTACATGCAACAAGCAATGGTCGCATCGTGATAATTAGCGGTGTTACTTATGAGAGGGCCTTAATTTGCAGTCCAATGATATTAAACCTTACATGCTTTTATACCTTCACAATTGTCTTTTACAACCTCCTTACAACATCACCTTACTATCCTCTTACAATTGCCTTCGTATCTACTATCATCACACATATACCTTCATCAGTCACTCTTCAATGACTTTGAGTATCCCTCATGATGCCCATCCTTCTCCACGATGATGAGTTCAATATAGGGCTCAATCGTCGGAACTAAAAACTATTTACGCATATTTATCCAAAAATAACATAATATTTATTATCTGTGAAATGAACCTCAAATCACCGATCCTCCATCAGCCAAGACTTCCTTTAGGACCCCCTTGATATTGCATTTCCCATGTAGACACTCAAATTTGGCAATTTACTCTTTGACACTGTTGGTTTTGACAATGCACTCTTGCTAAGATAAACACAACCTTTTTATTCCCACTTAGTACATTTTGAGGTCTCTTGTCTAGCTTGTTTATCCTTGCACACTGATATGCCGACACATTTTGAGAGTATAAAATCCATATACTAAGTCAACCTAACAAGGCTGAAACTTCATTTAGCATGTTTTTCATCCCTGGTCAAGGTCGTATAGTTTGGTCAGGAATTTATATCCGGTCTTGACCTATCTATATGGTTTTGCACCGGCATATCCTCCATCTTTGCTTTCAATTCCAAATTCTCCAATGGGTCCTTTACTCCCTGGGTCGGCCTTTCTTCGATAATTCATCTTCGGAACCCTATATAAGCAAGCTAACACTACCTCATTTGCTAACCTGGAAATCCTATGGCACTACATTGATACACTCACTTCCAACACTTGCAAAAAAGCACCCAAGGCTCCCTAAATCTCACAAAGGCACATCCACAGTCATTAGGGAAACAATCTCTACAGTCTAAAGCTTCTTACCAGGTCAAGGCATCAATCTCTCTCATCCACAAGCACTCTGTTGGCTAGATTTTCTGCATAGCATAAAACCTGGCGATCATGAGATAAATCTCCCTCATTTACCGGTGAGGCTCCCGTGTTAGATTTGTCAATTAAAGTATGCTAATATCTAAATGGGGTTTTACTTTAACTACTCAGTTCATGAACCATAACTGAACAGTTCTACAACAAGTAAGCAACTGTTTAAAGAAAGGAAAAGTTATAGAAGAAGGTAATTACATAAACACAGAAGAAATGGGGAAGATGTGCATCCCAATCAGTAGATGGCAGAGCTGATTGCATGCACATAGAAGAATCCAATAGATATAAACACAAAATTCTAAGCAAAGGTAGCTCTAGATCTAGATCTGAAATAACACAAAGTCTATTAAAAGATCTAAGATAAAAAGCAAGAAACACAATACACCGTGACACAAAGTTCTCCGGAAATCTGCTCCTGTATATTCCTTTGCTTCAAGTGGCTCTCAAGGGTTTCAGCACAAAGTCTGGAACACAAGGTTGCTGCTTACAAATTCTGATCATTAACTCGAAGGTTCTTCCTCTACTTATAGAATGTAGAGGGGAAATTACAATTTGGAAGCTCTAGTTGAACTGGCACATGTGGAAGTCGGAGGAAAGAAACAACTGGCAATCTCCCTCCTGGAATTCCTCTTTGCATGACATGTATGATTTGCAACTAAAAATAGAACCTTCTATTTTGCACGCCGCCACCTATCTCCAAGTAGTTGACTTCTTCAAGTAATGGCTTTTAAACCAATCACTTTAAGTTGTATAATTTAATTGATCGCTCAATTACTTTGTCGGAGGAAAGAAGAAGGAAGAGGAAAGCTGCAGTCTTGTCATTTTTCATGTTTGCATGCAGCTGATTCTTTTGCCTTTGATTCTCACCAAACTGGATCTGGAAACAAGCTGGAATTGGAAACGACTGGATCTGGAAACAACAAGCTAGATCTGGAAGCGACAAGTGGAATTGGAAAAAGCTGGATTTTGCCTTCGCCTTGTCTTCTCTTTTATCCTTGAAGCTTTTGCAGTTCTTCTCCAGTACATGCATCAATGCAATGTTTTCCGTAGATAACTCATCATCCTTATTTTTAATTGCATATGAGCAATTAAAAATTCTACAAAGCACTCTGGATGAATGAAAATTCAATGAAGGCTTCAATTGGAAGATGGGAGCATTTGCACAAGATCCTGGAAGGAATTTTCCACGCATTGACTTCTTCACGGGCTGCATTCGAAACAAGAGAATGAAGCCTTTGTGCCGGAAGCTTTTGCAACTATGAGATCTGGATTTGGATCAACATATGGATTTGCATCTGCATCTACATCTGGATATGGATCTGCACCTGCATAACAAACTCTGACAACTGGGCTATGGATGGAAAAGTTGCAGCTTGAATAATTCCATTGCTTTTAATCTACACGCATGAGTGAAGTTTTTCCTGCACGCATGAGTGAAGTCTTTCCTACTTTGGATCTGTCTATCAATTCAGTAAGAGGTTCGAGCCTAGATCTATGTCTCCAAACTCTGCAAATTTAGAAGTGATGCACGACTCCATTGTGCTTTCTTTTTCATCTTTCTTCGCCATAGCTTTGTCTATCTTTGTCTGAACAATTCTTTTTCTTCTTATTTGACTGGAATTCTTCAAAACTAGTGCAGATCTGGATAATCCTTTAGATTCGGAGGAAATATTCAATGTATTGGACATTGATATAAGTTCCTTTTCTTTATAAAAGCACCTGTATCTAACTCCTGCAATTAATTCAGACAAAGATGGCAACCGGAGCATGCACAGTGAATTTTAATCACAAAAATCTACATAATTCAAGCCTGCTGCCCCAAAATTTGACGTTTTATTTGCATGCAAAGCAAACATGAATTTTACCAACATCACCTGAGCACCTGTATCACTTCTACAAACAATTATGCAGACACAAATCAGCCTTCTTCAAAGCATGCACCAAAACTAGAAGCTTTTAGCATCAAATCCACCTTCCTTTGAGCAAAATCCTTCTCCAAATGGGGCGCACTTTTCCTCTGGGCTGCACTTCTTCACCTGTGAATTAATTAATTCATCTTCATGGCAGCCCATACTCATATAACCCTCATAATTCTATAATCAATAATTTCCCTTCCTGTTCCTGGCAATTAATTAATTAAAAATCATGCTCTTCTCTTTAACTAGTGTGCTAAAATTGCATGATTAAGGACAGCCATCCATTAAATTAAATTTAATCATTCACTTTTCACTTCACTTAAGCTTCACAGTGTGCTTTGACCATAGCCACTGAAAATAGAATTTAATTTAATCAATTAATACTTTAAAAAGTATTATTTCCTTCTCAAAAGGGGCTGCATTAAATAAATTAAATTTATTTAATTTTGGAATTCTATTTTTAAATTCCTTTTGTCCACTTCCCTTTGTTGACTTTTCCACAAGCCTGGGTGCCAAAATTGGGTGAATAAATATTAACAAATATTTATTTAATGCATTATTATTCACCCAAGGTGGGTCGCACTTTTTAGCATAATAGAATTCTATTTTTAAAAACACATGGCAATGGGAATTTTTACCCTGCAAGGCAGCCTCGGAAATCCCATGATCCACTTAAGTGATTTGACTTTGACAATGGGATTATTTACCCTGCATGGCAGCAATAAAATCCCATGATTTCACTTAAGTCACTTTTCTTTTATTTCACCATGGGAATTTTTACCCTGCAAGGCAGAAATAAATTCCCGCCTGCCTGCTACCTCTAATTTTCCCCTGCAGCTTAAATCCTTTGTTTTCCAAAAATGCGCCCAACCCCGTAGGGGCTTTTTAGTGCACGACTTCGCTTTTCCCAGTGAACTAGACCTCCGATGGTGACTTCCTCCGGGCATAACGTGCGTATATGTTCTCCAGCTGCTCCAAGCCAAGAATCGGGCTAACCCGACAAAGGAATTGATCTAGAGAAATTTCACAGAAAACGAAACAGAAAACACAAAAACACGAAAAATTGTCAAAAGTCACAAATAAAGCCCAGAACTTATTCCTTGTTAAAATCCTTCTGGTACAAGGGAATAATGATATGTTCGATCATAACAGAGTTAAAACGGAGCGCAAATAGCCTCATACGGGGCTCAAAATAATTAAATACAAATTTCCCGCAGACAAATCCCGATGACAGAATATAACAATTTTGGGCATCTGGGTATTTGGCGAAAAAGGCTAATATGGCTCTTTGGGAATATCCTGACACAATACAAGAACTTTCAGGCAATAAAAACACAAAACGACCCATTATTTTAAAAGTACGAATTTTTTTCGAATAGGGTAGTCACAGATTTCAGGATGAAATCTGGGTACACCACACTCAAACATCTATTCTCCAAGTATGAACAAGAGGCAAACTGTAATTTCCCTTTTGGGGATTCAAGAAATGACCAAAAGTTGAAGATAAACAACACTTTTCAGATTTTTAGTGAGTTGTTAGTGACTGAAATAAATGTATAAAAACCCTTAACTGTTGCCAGCCAACACCCTTCTAGGGCAACAACCTGTTTTGGGGTTTCACACCCACTTTTATGCCTTCAAATCAGCTCCACTTAAGTCTCTCAAATTATGATATATCAACAACAATCATATAATGCAAGAAATATGATTTTTAATGCCCTAGATATGGAGATCTAGATTCCTATAAAACCCTTGTCTGCAATGTTATTTTAAAAATTCACAACTCAACTTAGGAAGCACCAAAAATTATGAAACTCAAGATATTGGTCTTATAAATTATGAAGAATAAGTTGGTAATTTCAGATTTATCAAATTAGTATCACACATACCAAAATTCCACACCAAAGTGGGTCGCTCCACTATGAATAAATATAATATTGCACCAAGAAGACCACAAATGCAAGAGAAAGATCCTTTATTGCTTTTCCAACCAACTTGCACAATCAAAACCTCATGAAGAGTTTTTGTCCTTCACAAGTTTCCCAACCAAGGGTTTTCGTCCTTGGAAGAGATCCTCAACCCAAGGGATTTCGTCCTTGAGAAAGAGAGTAAAAGGGCTACACTAGCCAACTTTCACCAAAATAAAAATAATCTCCAAAACATGTCCTAAACTAATGCCAACAACCTTTGTTTATAATAAGAGGGTGGCGCTAAGTATTGGGGCTCTCAAATGAGGCCATATATGTCTTAAAGAGTGTTTTTTTGATAGAAACCAAAAAAGAGTTAAACAACCTAAGAATTAAGGAGTATAGAAATATGCCAAATAATAAAAACAATATGTAGACATATAATAGAGATCACACATCACAAGATGCTTATGATTCAAGATGCCCTAATATGAATATCCAATAATCCAAAAATAAAATAATTTCCTTAAGGTAGGGCAACACTATACTATACTATTGAGTCCTTATGGAATAAATAGCTACACAAGATATAGAAGTGCCACAAATGCATAATGTTTTGTTGCTTGGGGTCATGATTTGGGTTCCAAAGACCCAACAAATCATTGGAGAAGTTTGGGAAAATGTTCCACTTTGCATTGAGGGTGGAATAAGCATGTTCAGGGCAGCCATTAGAGATGGTAATTTTCAGATTTTCAAAACTCTTCTAATCACCCTTGATGAATGTTCATTTGTTGTCACTTCATTGGATGATAGGATGCACATTTTCAGTCATGAGTTGGACGAATTGTGGGGATTATGGACAACGGTAAGCACGCAGCCCGAATACTTATTTTGGTATTCCAAGCATTTACTTTTGGGGCAAGAAAGGAATGCAAGAATGTTGTGTTAAGATCTAACATGTTTGTTGATTTCAATCATGAGCTTGTTGATCTTCATTTTCCAGCCCATGTAAGACAATTTTTAGTATTCACAAATTTGGTTTTTTCCATAAGATTTCAGTTTGGTAGTTGTTATGTTATGGCTATAGGGCTGAGTTTGCAAAAATCAGATTTGGGGCTGCCATTTCCAGTCACGAACAGTAGTATGTTTTCATTTTTTGAGAGCATTCTATCATGGAAAAATGAGGAAAGAAGATTTCCGTTGGAAGGAGGAAAGAAATCAGGTTGTGGTGAGTTATTTTCAGATTTGAGGATTCTGATTTTTGAAGAAAGAATGCATGCTCACAACAGTGTTTGGGACAGCCTGGATGAATCTTCAAATACCCATCACTTGAGAGGAGAAAATGAGATAATTGCAAGCATTGAAAGAGTGCTTGTCACCATACCCATAAGGCATGAAGAAGCAATGATGGAAGCAACTTTTGTTTTCATTGATAAGTTTATTCCATGTGCAGATAAAGGTGTTGAACAAGAAGAGCAGCTGAGTTTGTTTCTCACCCAATTACATGGGAGAGCTTATGGGGTTTCAGCTGAAGATGGTGAGTTTGTGGTACTTGTTTGGGTACCTAATACTTCTACATCTATCATATTACTAAAGCTCACATGGGTTTGTCATATTTGCATCATTTTTATACTTGTTGAGCACAATAATTTCAGTCACGAACAGCAGTGTCCATGTGCAATTTAAGAAGGTTTCCTTGCATGACAAGGATAGTGGTGAAGCTCCACTAGTGAAGACACTTCCCCAAGCCACCCTAGTGCTAAATTGGATGGAATCCCAGGTGACTTATTGTTGTTATGATTTATTTTCAGCCTACATGCAAGCTATGTTGAATGATGTTCTCATGATCCGGATAGAAGGCTCCATTGAGGGAGAACATGTGGGTGTGGGTGATGGAATGAGTAGACTCCAAGCATTTGATTTTGATATTGAGTATGTGAAGGGAAAGCATAATGTGGTTGTGGATGATCTATCAAGGATGCCACCTTCACCATTGGAGGATGAAGACCTTCAAAAGAAAGAGGAAGAAGAAGTTGGGGCAACGAATGTAATGAGTTTGCAATTGCTTGGGGACAAGCAATTTTGGGGAGGGAGGACTGTAATGTCCCTTTTTCCCACCTAAGAGCTGATATTTGGTCTTCTTGCCATTCCTTCTCCATGGCAAAGAAGCAAAAATGAAGGAGGAGAACCTTGAGCACCTTTATGATATATTTTTATCTAATATTTTATATTTTCTTTAGTGTTTTCCTTGCTTATACAAGTCGGCCTTTTCTAATTGTACATTGGCACCAAAAGGAGGATATAAAAGAGGATTAGAGGCACCATTTGCTATCTAGACTTGGCGCATTTTATCTTATTGGAGCAAAGTAAGCTTGGAGCTGCTTGTTCTTGCATTTGGGGATGAAAACCTCCTTATGCGACTTGCCTAGAAGGACGAAAACCCTTCTAGAGGTTAAGGGAAGGACGAAAACCCTTCTCCTTGGCTTGGGATAGATTCTAGGGGCTGATTTGAAGAGATATTTGTAATTTCTAGCTGGTATTTGATTTATTAAGGGTGGAGCGACCTACCTTGGGTAGGGTTTGGAGCTTTTGGTGAAGTATTTGAGAAATTTGGTTTGATAATCTGATTTGTAATATTTTATAAGGCCGGAATCTGAAGTTTGGTGAATTTTGAGGGTTTCTATGCCCTAGTTTCATAATTTTCTTGTGGCTGCAATTTCCAGTTCATAATTAATTTCCAACAGTGAGATCTTCAGCATTTCTTTGTTAATATTCCATAAAATATATACATAATTGTGGTGAGTTGATTTATGGTGTTTTGTGGTGATTTTTGGCATATTTGGTGATAGATAAAGTCATTGATTTTATATTTACAGTCTGCTGCAATTTAAAAATCAGATCTGCATTTTGTGTGTTTGGTTGAAACCCTTGAAAGGGTCATTACAACAAGCTCTCCCAACGAATGCAACCATTGAACTCCAAGCACGATACCCAAATCAGCCATGTTAATCACATAGAAATCAGCACATACCTCATATGGTTCCAATGCAACATGGAGTTGAGAACACCTCTTGGTACATTGCATAGAGTGACCATCCGTTATCTTTACAGTGAATCCTTTGAAGTCTTCAACCTTCAATTTCAAGTTGGCCACCAAGCATGCATCTATGAAGTTGTGAGTGGCTCCCCCATCAATCAAAATTGTGACTTTGTGCCCTTGTAGATTACCCTTCATGTGAAATGAATTGTAACTAGGTGCTCCCATCAAGGTAGCAAGAGTGTTATCCACCTTTTTAGATCTTCTTCCGGCATACTATCATGCTTAGCTTCATCAACATTGCTTTCATCACTTTACCTTTGCCCAAACAGCGATGCCCTGGAGTCCATGGATCCTTGCATGAGAAGCACAAATTCTTCCTTCGAAGCTCGTTTCTAGATTCCTTTTCATTGCTGGTTTTGGGCAGCTCCGTGTGAGTACTTGGCACCTTTTGGAGTGGCTTCTTTGGCTGGTCCAAAGGGAAGTTTCTAGGCTGCCTAGTGGGTTGTCCTCCACTCGAATTCACCTTAGGAAGACTGTTGTTTGCTGTTGTTTTTGGAGCAGCACCTTCAAGATCTAAAGCCTTCTTAATTGCCTCTTGAAGAGACAATGGATCAAAGGCTCGAACCAAACCCTTGAGGGGTTCAATCAAACCTTCAACGAAAAGCACTATAAGCCTTCTTTCTGACACATCCATGATCATAACGGAAAGTCTCTAGAACTCTGTCACATACTCCTCTACCGTGCCTTGTTGTCTCAAATGTGCAAGCTCACGAAAGTGAACTTCCAGATCAACTCTATCAAATCTATCAATGAGTCTTTGACAAAACTCATCATAGGCATGTATCTCATTATGCCCTTGTGTCACTAACCCATGAAACCACCATTCATGAGCAATTCCTTCAAGATGCAATGTAGCAAACTTGATAGCATCCTCCTCCATCATAGGCTTCAAAGACAAATATGTATTCAACTTCTGAATCCAAGCTCTAGCTGACCCTTTGGCTGATCCGTCAAATGTGGAAAAGGTCATCTTCCCCAACACATTTTGAACCTCCTTTTGTGGCATGTGATGTCTAGGCTCGGGCCTAGGTCTTCCTCTATTCACTCCAATGAATTCAGCGAGTGAAATAGCCTCACGAATTTCCCTTGGAAGAGCCATATACTCATAGCTTGTGGCAATGTTTTGTCCAATGGAGGGCCTTGTTTCATCCTCCGGAATAGCTTCTTCTCTAGGAAGGAAAGTGGGCTTTGTAACGGATCCGCGGGCTGATCCCATAGGTCGTTGTGTATTGTTAGCTCCAGATGAGCTACCATCACCATTTTGAACCCTAGGTTCAATTATCTTTTGGAGGGATAGGGCTAGAAAATCCATTGTATCCGCAAGTCTCTCTTGGCTAGCAATCAACTTGTCAACTTTGGCTTCTTGAGAGTCTTGATCAGCCATATTGTCTTCTTCCCTTGGCTGGTCCGCCTTTCTTCTTCTTTGGTAGTAAAGGAAACCCTTGTTGCCTTCTTCCATTGAAACCTCAGCCTTTGAAGATCGAGCTTTGATACCACTGTAATATCCCTTTCAAGGGATGAAACCAAAACCAAGGAAATTAGCTCAAACCCCAAAGCAAACAAATCTGATTTTTAAATCAGCAGACTGAAATAAATCCCAGATTTAGGACAGCGAACAGATCTTAGGAACAGCAGTATGAAAACTCACAATTTCACCCAAAATATCAACTAGCAATGCATCCACAATTTATAAACCTTTTAGAGATATTCTAGAACTGTTTTCAACCCAAAAAGACATGCATATGCTCAGCTGAAAATTAATAATGACCAGCAGAAGTGCAGCTCCAAAATAATTATTAAAGGAGGGTTTAGAAACCCCAAAAATTCACAAGAAAGTAGATTCCGGCTTTATAAATATAGGCAAATCTGAAAATGAAGTGAAATATCAATTTTATGCCCTCTAGGGCACCAAACTTCACTCCAAGGTAGGTCGCTCCACCTAGGAGAGGCCTCTCAATGCAAATAAAAATCTGAATATGAATTCTTTCCCTCAAATCTGCAATATCCTTCAAGCTCACACAATGTAGGAGGGTTTCCATCCCCCTATAAACCACTAGAAGGGTTTTCGTCCTTCTAGGAGATGCCACACACTTGGGTTTTCGTCCAAGAGTGGAAGAACCTAGAGCAACCAGCTCACAAGTCCAAGTATATAAAATGCGCCAAGATAGATGATGTACAAATGAGGCCTTCACTTCCTTTTATACCCCTCCCTTTGGCACCAAAGCTAGGAAAGACATGGCCGACCCATAGGAAGATGTTATATTCTTTTATTAAGCCTCTTCAAATGCCTTAAGCCCAGCCGACCTGCTTCAAGAGGAAATACACTAAAAAGAAAACATTAAAATTAAAAAAAAATGCAAAAGGGAGCTCAATTTCCTTTTCCAACTCTTCAACTTCTTTGCCATGGAAAAGGGAATGGCAAGAAGTCCAAAATCTGATCCTTAAGTGGGAAAAAGGGACATTACAAAGAACAAGGGCATCTAGATCACATGTTCTACTATGCAATATGCACATAAATGACATGAATTTTCAAGCCTTCAATCTTCACCAAAGGGAGTTATTGCTTCCCACCTTTTTCATATGACAGCATTGGAGCCACATATATAAGCATCCACAATCTTCATTTGCTCCCTTCAATATCATACATCAAGCCATTTTTAACCCACAAAAATGGGGCATACAATTGTTACATGCTGAATGGAATAGTCTCAATTTGTAAAGAACAACACCATCCATCCAACCTCCCCTTTGCATGACGGGCATGTCTATTCAATAAGGCTTGCTCTATTTGTTATCTCACTTAAGTTGGACCTTCAACTTCTTTCCACTCAATTGGAATCCATTCATCATGTTGATGGCAGATTGTGCAGCTGTAGGGAGTCATAACTCACAAAACTTGTAGAAAAATTAGTTTTAAAAAAGAAAGTACTTTTGTGAGTGCTAGGATGTAGGGGACAGCTAGCCGTCCCTTGCTGAAAAAAATGGCGCCCCCAAAACATTTACTAAAAAAATAAAATTTGGAGATATCTAAGGGATGTTTCCTACCCATCTTCACGTCCCCGAAATGTCCCCTATAGGGAACGCTGCCAAAAACATAAGGGATGCATCCGTGGGGTACACTAGAAATTTCTTAATATGCTTTACATTGGTGTGAGATCCACATCATCAAGATATATATTATTTCTTTACCCCTTGAATTTGCTAAAAGCCTTGAGATTATTGGACTATAATGTAAATTGTCATTTCTCAAGAAAAAATGTATGTATGGATAATTTTGTTATATTTTTTTAGGAGGGTTTATGGGGGCGGGTGTCTATGTCTATAGTTATGTAACATACAACATACATCAACATTGATGTATGTACTGTGTTACTTCCTACTATACACAATTCATGTAAATTTTGGTAGAGCTTCAAACAAATAACACAAAATATTTTAAGTATACAGAATAACACTCAATAATAATTCATTTGTTCATTTTACATTCACCCATGAATAAATAATTATAGGATTTATATCTCCTATATGAACAAAGAGATTACCTTTACCACATATCTCTCAATTAATCTAATATTAGTGAGTTGTTAGGACCCACTCTCCTATAATATGTAATTAGATTATCATATTATATTAGATAATATAATATAATATTGCAAGGCCTTTATCGATTTTATTCAAACTCAAGTTAAACAGGTCTGTGAAGTAAGTGGTGTGTCTAAAGAGATATGGAAAGAGGGAAAAGCTAAAAAGAAGGTTGTTGCTAAGGAAAGTAAGGACCCGGACAAGCAAGCGGCACTCAACCTTTTCCAGGCTTTGGCTGAAGCTAAGAAGGTCTTCAACGAGTTTCTAAAATAATAATCTCCTCTAGTGTTGGTCTTCTTATCTTTTTGTCTCTCGGTCAGTTATGGTGCAGTTTTACAGAGGTGGCGGAGCTGTGTTTTGGTTGTTGTGAGGCTTCTCGTAGGAAGTTTACCACTGCCATGTTTCTCAATGTTTATTCTAGCTCTTTTAGGCTTTTTCTCTTGGGGTGTGGTCCCCACTTTTGTAAAAAACCACTGTTCTCCTCTTGCTTTCTGGATTTTGAGCTTTTTGTTCCACGGGGTATGGTCCCCTTTAAAACCATTTATCCATAATAAAAAAATATAATCACTCACACATTAATAGCCTCACAAACTAACTACTAACAACTACCACGTGAGTGCTAAGTATTCCTAAAAATTCAAACGCATAATGCTTAACTCAAGCATGTGTGTATGCACCCGTACACTCATATGTTTCTTCCTAATAGAGGCACAAGTGATGAGACAAATATGAAATGGTCATGAAAAATTCCTGTATACCCTTACAGCACTTGTCCAAAAACCATATCTCACTTAGAAGGCTTTAAAAACAAATATAAGGAAACAAGTATTACTATCTCTCAAGAAGCTGCCATGAACAACTGGTTTCATCTTCACAATGAATGAAGAATTAATGATTTACAGTGCAAGTAGCAAACACCAAATTCTAGAACTCAAAAGCTGAAGAATATTTGAGCCCATATAATAGAATCTCAAAAAAGTACTTTTAGATTACCTTCTGATTCCATAAGATCTCCAATGCATGCAAAAATTCCAATCCCTTCTTAAAGCTTTTCACTTTCCATGACCTATGCAACTTTAATTTTCCATCTTCATGTAATATACTCCAGTCTGGGATCTGGATAAATTGTTGTGGCTTTATTAGCATAATGATAAAAATTGGAAGAAGAAACCAATATTTGGAGCCCTAGAGACCGGCTTTAAGGCCAGTGTTGTTTGTGTATAACAACCAATTAACCTTGTGGATTCACCTATTGTATTAGTTCCTTTATTGCTTCTTTAAACATGGTTTTAATGTCCTTTGATTGACATGATACACACATCTTTGATAGATCCATTTCTTCACAAGAATATAAAACATGTTTGTAAGACTAGCAACAGATCCTCTACCTTTTTCTTATGAAAGATTCATGTCCTCACACTCAACTCAATATCCAAAGCAATAACCTCTACTTATTGAACAGGTTGTCAATCATTCGACATTGTAAGATATGTACAGAACCAAAAAATCTATGAAAAGGACTCCGATACAAGAAACACAAAACTTGGGAGTTTACGCTTAGTGCTTCCCTGGTAAAAATCAAAATAAGCATTAATAACATTGCACAAGGAAATTCAAACTCATTGACTCACAAATAAACAAAAAAATAGAGATTAGATGAATGACTAGTAGCTTATTATAAATATAAGACTCTAAGAGAGTAGAACCTTTATATTTTTAAGATAAAGTTTATCACATTTTCGAGGACATGCAAGGAAATGAATTAAACAGAACAGACATGGACTTTATACTATAAAAATAATTGTATTCTCCTTTTCTCAACTTTATATCAACGAGGAAAAATTCCAAAACAGCGACTTATAGTGTTATGCACTACTATTGGTTGTCCTGCCTCATTAACAAAATATATTGTTGGTCCATCTTAACACATTAAGTTACGGTAATGAAGGGAAAACTTTATGGATTGGGAAAGTATTTACAATCTAAAGAAGTATCTTAGCTTGTTTGGTACTTATGTATGTCTTAGGGAATTAAGTTGCAGTACTTAGGGGAAGACTTTAAAGAGGGAAACCGTTCGTAAGTATCAAATTTTTGTATGTAATGTACCAAAAACAGGAAGTGAATTCTTGGAAACTTCAATGATGAGAGTATTGGAAGCACAACAGAGAGGCCAGGAAATTGGGGAAATTTTGGGTAGACTACTTAAGAAACGGAAGGAATCAGAGGATCAGTGGGAAATAATATCAGAAGCAGCAGAAACTGTTGAAGAGTTGTGGAAACTGTATCAAAACACTTTTGGAAACTCTTCAAACAACATTGAGAATTTTCTTAAAACTTTTAAAAAGTTGAGTTCGAGCACCAGTAACTTGTAGAGACTCCTAGAGAATAACTAGTATCCTCCCAAAACATTATGTTTCTGGCCTATCTCCAAGATTTTTAGCAGCTTTCAGGATAGGAAAATATACTGAAACTCCTGACGCAGATTTCAAGTATACAAGAAAGATTTCAGGGATTCGGAGTTAATTGGTGAAAACTGAAAAGAAACATCTTGGTGGACAAGATAGACCCTAAATGTTTCCCCGCCACCCTAAATGTTAATTTTTCTTTCCAGGAAAATTAATAAAAAAGAAAGTCAGGCGCCAAACTCCACTGTATGGCCATTTTAGTCCGGATTTAATAGAGTTTTGCCCCTAAACGAGTTGATTGCAGTTTAAACCTAATTGAAGTGTGACCCTAAATAAACAAATTGCAGCTTGAAGAAGGCACTCTTCGGATTATCTTAAGGAATGCAGATTATAATAAATAAAATGTATCATGTTAAAGCACTGAAATGCTTAAATTTGAATTGGAACAATTAAATAAACAGAGAATAATTGGACCTTTACACAAAAAATACTAAAATTATGCACGAATTATACCAGATGAAGAAGACGACGTCGCCACCGACATTTAGGAGACGGAGGAAACGTGTTGCCAATGTTTGTTATTATCTTTATTACGCTGTAGGTTTTCTTAGAGCATAGTCTCATGGACCCGCTCGAGTTCCAAATATGCAATGTTGCAGATGGTCCCGTGTTAATTTTTTCAACCAGCTACAGAAAAAATTGAATCTTGACCTGCAAATCAGGAGTTCGGAATCAAATTTAAACATGCCCTTCAAATGTATAATTAAAAATCATACTCTGAAAAAGAAAATTAAAATTTGATATTAACGGTCAATTTTAAAGAGCATTCAAATATGTTTAATTTTTATGAGAAGAGTAAATTATTAAATATCTTGTGATATTAGTATCATGTTAAATTATTAATTGTTATGGATGTTAAATTTTTGTTTCAATAAATAAATTATTGAATGAAACGAAATGAAATGGTTTGAATTAGTTCGTTTTAACAACTCTAACCATTTAAAGATTTGAGAGCTTAATGGTCGCAAAGATTTGAGAGCTTTGAGATTAGTCTCTTAAATATTATTTTTTTGTAAACTTTTTATTCAAGATATTATAAAATTACAAAGTTTTGTCTCCATAAGCAAGTGGACAACTTAATCCATATATACAATATGTTGTAGTTAATTGAAAATCAATTGGTTAAATGAAACATTTGAGGAGTCCTCCAAGCTAATCTAGTATTGTAGTCAAGAAAGGTTTGTAACTTTAAACCCCATTTTATTATCTTGAATAAATAGTTTCTTTTTATTATTATTGCACACAAAAATTATTCTTAACTATAAATGTGTAAGCTATTAAGTTGTTTATCAATTATTTCTTTATTATGGTTTGTTGATTGTCAATGTAAAATTCTTTTATTCTAGCTTGTATGGTTGATATAAGGAATATTTTTATTTCAATACAAATTATTAATTATATCATAGATAATGGAAGTTGCCAAAACTTCCCAAATAGCATTAAAATGTATGTGTAAAACTCTAAAGAAATCTAAGGAAACATATACCTTTCAAATACGTAGTAAAATTGTCTTGTGAATTCACTCCAGTACTCAAATATTCCACTACTTATGTTGATAGGCATTCCTTGATGAAGTGGACTCCCTTGATCAATGGTTGAAATTGCATTTCTACATAGAGTGGTACTTAAATAAAAATGAGGCATTCACCCTTACAATATCATTATGGCGAAGGGGTTTCTTCTATGAGAAGGCTTGACCATAAAGTGTATGTTTTTATTTTATAATACACTTGGATGGGTACTTTCGGGTGGGTGAATCACTAAAAATGGCCATGGTTTTACCACCACCTCTTTCCAAAGCATGATTTCTTGGCATTGAGATATGCCTAAGAGAAATCCATAAATATTTTCTCACACACAATTGTGTGTAATGTCCCCTTCTTGGGACATTCATGAAATTGAAGATTTGAAGACCCTCAACCCAATGGGTTCGAGGATTGAGTTCGAAAGTTGTCCTAAGATGTCTGTTATCTATTTTGTAACCCCTTGGAGGGCTCTTTAGTTAGTTAATGTGCACATAGGCTAGTTATTTTTATTATTTAATTAAAAATAATAAAGTGCACATAGTCTTAGTTTATTAGAGACTTTATTATAAAGAGAGTTTATGTTTTCCCTCCAAAAGGGAAAGGTTGGTCTTTATTGAATATTGCACCCCTTAACTCTATAAAAGGAGGTCGCATTTCCTCTAGTGGGGTTATGTTGGTTGATCATTTGATTTCACTCCATGCTTGGAGTATTGGGATGTATGCCCATGGGATGTATGCCCTAGTTCTTGCATTGTGCTCTCTCTCATTGTAAGCTTCATTTGGATTCATTGTTGAAGACTCTCAAGTAAATTTCAGATCTGTCATTATTGCTTGAGTTATTTCAGATTTTGGCGCCAAGTTTGGAGTGTGAAAGTCATTGGTATTGCTCCTTTTATTTCTGTTGTTATTGCTGCAATTATTTCTACCATAGCGACTTGGATTGGTGATGATTTGATCATGTTTTGATGCCATAAATGCTAGATCTAAAATTTGCCATGTGTTATTAAATATTTCAGAGCAAGGGGCTAATATTTTGGTGTGTTTGGAGGCTAGGAAAGAGATGGAAATTATTTAATTAATTTTCCAACATAGTAAAACAACTTCCTACGCTAATCGTTGAGGAGAGATATTATGCAAAAAACATATCAATTAGCAACATATTCATAACAAAACACAAACACCAGATATACGTGGGGAAAATCCTTTCGGATAAAAACCCCACACTCCAAAAGCCCACTCAATGTATTTCAAATCTAATAACAAGATTACATACACTTGCAGAGCAAGTTTCTTACAGGAGTATCACCATAAACAATTCTAGAGAGGATTAAAACTCACTACTACACCAACCGCTTCTCCAAGCCTTCAATTTATAGACCTCTAGTTATACAAGAAACCATCTATGGTTTACAAAACCATGTGCCAAACCTCTCATGAGGTGGATAGCATTAAAGAGCAAGATTTCGGTCTAAAATTAGGCTCCCACGTCCACAATATTCTCCCTATTTTTGACCCTCATAGATGTCATAAAATCTGTCATAATATCTCTAAAAATAGCCCTTCCATGATATACTATCATATGGGAATCTTTTGACAACTCCTATTTCTATTTTTAGAGCCTAGACAATGTGAAACGGTTGTAGGAAAATCTTAAATGAATAAACCAAACAAGGTTGAGACACCTCATTTCCAACAATCTCCCACTTGTCGAATACCTTGCAAGGGCCAAGGGAAAGATACCATCATGGATCAACTTCTAGGGGCCGAGAGGCCCATAGACTCGGAACACCACCTGAATTTCACTGTGCTCATGGGCTTAGTTAATGCATCTGCAACATTCACAACTGTCTCTACCTTTTCCAGCTTCACCCTTCCATCCTCGACCATATCTCTCACGAAGTGATACTGAACATCAATGTGTTTGGTCCTGGCATGAAAAGTCGGGTTCTTCGCAAGGCAGATTGCACTCTGACTATCACAGTATATTGTAACTGCACCCTGTTTTAATCCAATATCTAAACACAAACGCTTCAGCCAAATGGCTTCTTTACAGGCATGAGTAGCTGCCATGTACTCTGCCTCAGTAGTGGACAAAGTGACCACAGCCTGTCGCTTGCTCATCCAACTAATTGCACCACCATTAAGAGTAAACACATATGCACTGGTGGATCTTCTGCTATCGACATCACCGGCCCAATCTGAATCCACAAAACCATGAATACGTAGGGAATGTTGATCTCCTCTTCCATGAAAACATATAGAGTACTGATGTACCCCACAAATATCTGAAGACCCTCTTAACTGCATCCCAATGCACTCTTCCAGGATTAGACATAAAACGAGAAAGAACTCCCACTGCTTGGGCAATGTCTGGTCTTGTATAGACCATAGCATACATTAAGCTTCCAACTGCACTCTGGTAAGGCACTCTGCTCATTTCTTCCATCTCCGATGGGGATGATGGACATTGTGAAATGGAGAGCTTTGTTCCCAAAGTAACAGGAACACAAAGTGGTTTACAATCCTGCATGTTGAACCTTTGCAAAACAGAACAAACATACTTACTCTGGCCAAGCCATAGCTTTTTGTTCTCACGATCTCTTCTAATCTCCATCCCAAGTATGTGTTTTCTGCACCAAGATCTTTCATTTCAAATTTCACAGAGAGCTGAGATTTCAATTCTGCAATCAAACCTTTTCCTTTCCCAATAAACAACATGTCATCAACATATAAAGTAATTACCAAGAAACAATCACCATCAGATTTAAAATATACACAGTGATCAGATTTAGACCGCACAAACCCCAAACTCAACACATATGAATCAAACTTCTGGTACCACATCCTAGGACTTTGTTTAAGGCCATATAGGGATTTCTTTAACTTACAAACCATATTGCTTTTACCTTTCACCATGTAGTGCTCTGGCTGTGTCATATAGATTTCTTCCTCCAAATCACCATGAAGGAAAGTAGTTTTCACATCCATTTGTTCAACCTCTAGGTCATAAGTCTGCTGTAATAGATAATAAAAACCGAATGGATGTCATTTTAGCAACAGGAGAGAATATCTCACCATAATCAATACCCTCAACTTGAGAGTAACCCTTCGCAACCAACCGTGCTTTATACTTTTCAACATTTCCATCTGAACCAATCTTTTTCTTAAACACCCATTTACATCCAACAGGTTTCCGACCTTCAGGAAATGGTACAAGGTCCCATGTATCATTCTTTTTAAGGGCTGCCATCTCTTCATCCATGGCTATTTTCCAGGACTTTGCATCATTCATACCCAAAGCCTCTTGTACAGATCTCGGTTCATCAATGTTAGTACTCAAAGCAAATATACACTTCCAATCATCAGGAGAATACCCATACCTTTCAGGTGGTTGCCTTTGCCTTGTAGACTTTCGAACAAGCTGAGGTGGAGATTCTTCCACTTCTTCCTCTTCTTCTTCCTCTTTAAAGATTCAGAGCTTGGTGAGCTCTCCTCAACTTCTTGTCTATTTTGGGGTCTCGATTCAACTTTCTCAAGTGTAGAAGGAAGTTGAACCACATCCTTTTTTGTTCATTTTCTTTATGTTGTTCTGGCTGAAAATTAACAGGGAAAGATTTAATCTCTCTAAAAATAACACTTCTAGAGTATATTACCTTTTGTGCAACAGGATCCCAAAGCTTGTATCCTTTCACACCATAGCCATATCCGATGAAGATACATTTGACAACCTTAGAATCCAACTTTGTTCTCTTCTCCTTAGGCACATGTGCATATGCCTCACAGCCAAAAACTCTCAGATGTCTAATTGAAGGCTTTTTCCCCGACCACGCCTCCATTGGCATTTTATCAACAAGCGCTGATGTAGGAGATCTATTTATCAAATAGCAAGCAGTGGTAATAACTTCAGCCCAAAACCTCTTTTCTAGACCAGCTCCAATAAGCATGCTCCTAGCCTTCTCCATCAACGTTCTATTCATTCTTTCTGCAACTCCATTCTGCTCCGAGAATACGAAGTTGTCTTTTGTCTTTTAATCCCGCAATCTATACAAAATCTATCAAAGTCTGCAGAATAGTACTCACCGCCATTATCAGATCTCAAACACTTAATTTTCTTCCCAGTTTGAGTTTCAACCATAGCCTTAAATTCCTTGAAATGACTAAAAACTTCAGATTTACTCTTTAAAAAATATACCCATGTTCTCCTACTAAAATCATCAATGAAAGTAACATAATAAACTGATTTAGCAATAGAAGCAACCTTAACAGGACCAAATACATCCGAATGGATTAGATCCAAGATACATGAAGACTTATGAGTAGATGAGTAAAATTGAACGCGGTTTTGTTTGCCATAAATACAATGTTCACATAAATCAAACTCCAGATTGCAATCATTCAACCCCTCAACGAGGTTCTTATTTTTCAGGGCTTTTAAACCCTTCTCTCCAATGTGGCCAAGCCTTTGGTGCCATAACATGGTCTTCTCTGCAGGTAATTTTGATTTGGTAGACAGAGCACCCTTGGGTACCCAGAAGCCACGACCATCCGCAGAGGAGGAAACCCTCTCCTTTTTCAGCGAAGTAGTTACTGGCTTAGTTTTATCCGAAGTGCTATTGCACTCAACCGTGCATGCATCAAGTTGGTACAATGTACCCAATCTACTTCCTCTTGCTATCACCATAGCACCTCTCACCATTTTCACACCTGCTTCATAAAACTGTACATGCACACCCGCATCTATTAGCTTGCTAACAGATAATAAATTTCTTGCTAGTCCTGGGATATGCAAGACACCATCAAATCTTCTAATTCTACCATCAGAAAATTTCACCTGAATACTACCATGACCAACAATTTCAAGGAAAGAATTATCACCCAAATACACCTTACCACCATCATAGTTTTCATACTTACTAAACCAATTTTTGTTAGGAGTCATGTGGAAAGATGCACCTAAGTCTATCAACCATGCATTATCACTGCACGAGTGGCCAAAGCTGCAATAAAGGCATCTCCATCTTCTTTTTTTCGGACTCAGAATCAGAATCATGCTTCTTCTTTTTTCTTTTTCTTTTCTTTTTCTTTGCATTCCCTTCGGAAGTGTCCAGATTTGCCACAGTTCCAACATATCGCCTTTGACTTACCAGGATTTTGATCTCCCCTTATTCTTGGAATGGCCACGCTTCTTCTCATCTTTGCCTCATTCTTTTGTTCTTCCTCGAACACTCAAAGCCTCTTTGGCATTCAGAGAGACCTTCCTTCTCATCTCTTCGGAGAGTAGAGAACCAACAACATCCTCCATCTTCAGAGTGACTGAAGTGCTCCCAATGGCCATGACTAGGCTGTCCCATGAGTCTGGCAATGAAACCAACAACATTTGGCACCTTTCTTCTTCATCCATTTTAACCCCAACCGAGCTCAACTGAGTCACCAACATATTGAATGTTTCCAGATGCTCAGATATTTGTCCACCTTCTTCCATTCTCAAGGAAAACAACTTCTTCCTCAAGAAAATCTTATTTACTAGAGACTTAGCTTGGTATATCTCACCCAACTTTTTCCAAAGCTTCTCCGAAGTGGATTCTTCATGGACATTTATCAGGATAGAATCTGCAAGACATAGTCTAATAAGACCTTTAGCTTTTCTATCCATTACATCATATTGTGTAGCCAAAACTGGATCCGTAGGCCTATGGACCTTCTCATCCACCGCATCCCATAGATCTCGATCAACCAACAGATCTTCCATCTTCAGCTTCCACATTTCAAAGTTTGTGCCAGAAAACTTCTCTACGTCAATCCTCCCAGATGTGCTCGCCATTTGAAAAATATCTGCAACCAGATAACAAAGTATTCTCTGCACAAGCTCCCACTCAAACCCGGATTAGCACAAAAAACCCAACAACCCACAACTGAAACCAAAGGTGATCAGGCTCTGATACCACTTGATAGGAAATTAAGAGTAGCGGAACAACTTCCTACGCTAATCTTTGAGGAGAGATATTATGCAAAACTTTCAACATAGTAAAAACAAAAATATCAGCAACATATTCATAACAAAACACAAACACTAGATATACGTGGGGAAAATCCTTTCGGATAAAAAACCCCACACTCCAAAAGCCCACTCAATGTATTTCAAATCTAATAACAAGATTACATACACTTACAGAGCAAGTTTCTTACAGGAGTATCACTAGAAACAATTCTAGGAGGATTAAAACTCACTACACCAATTGCTTCTCCAAGCCTTCAATTTATAGACCTCCGGTTATACAAGAAACCATCTATGGTTTACAAAACCATGTGCCAAACCTCTCATGAGGTGGATAGCATTAAAGAGCAAGATTTCGGTCTAAAATTAGGCTCCCACGTCCACAATATTCTCCCCTATTTTTGACCCTTATAGATGTCATAAAATCTGTCATAATATCTCTAAAATAGTCCTTCTATGATATACTATCATATGGGAATCTTTTGACAACTCCTATTTCTATTTTTAGAGCCTAGACAATGTGAAACGGTTGTAGGAAAATCTTAAATGAATAAACCAAACAAGGATGATATCCTTCCTTCACCATATTTTGCTTTTGTTTAGACCAATTTTTCCTATCAAGCTCATTACAAATTTAATTACTAAAACAATAAATTAAGACATCAACAAATGCATAGTAGAAAAGAGCACAAACTCACAACATTGATTGAGAGAGTGATTGAATATTTAAGGAATAAGACTAGAATACATATGTAGTTATTAAAATTAAAGTGTGGTCTCGAAGAGGAAGTTAATTATGGATGGTGATGAGTCATGAATCATTGCTAGAATTTCTCGGTGTTAAATGAGGCATGATTCATAGTTCAAGTAATTTCCTCTCTACAAGTAGGGATTAGGGCCTCAATTTTTTCATTGTTGTCAAAGGTTATCATTGTTGTGTATTTTCTCTATTCTTTGTCAAATGGAATAATTGAAGGGAGGGAGAATCTTGTAGAAAAAAAAATGGTTTTAATATACATTGAATGAGAAAAAAATTTGGTTATAAAAGTGGCAGTCCACATCCATTTTTAAAAAAGAAGTAGTTGGATTATTGCTTATTTCCATGAAAATGCCCACATGGGTGCTTGGGCTATTTTTAGGGGTGTTATAATTTAAGAGAAAAGTAATGCCAAAAATAATGAAAGCTTTAATTTAACTTAGTAACTTAAGTTCATTTGTAAAAAGCAATGGCTTCTCTCTAAAGTATTATTTTAATACTTTATCTTGCTTTTTAACCAAGTTAATTATAGGATGTGCTTTGGTTGTAAAAGTGCATATTCTCCCATTTATAGAGGTTAATAAGTTAGTAGTTAGAGTTGTTGGATACAAGTTCGGTATAGAACTTGGGTTGAATATAGGTTGATTGTGGATGAGTTTCGTGTAGATATTGGGAATGTTGCATATTGGATCATAGCGGAGTGTGTTGTATGTAAGTCTTGTTGCAAAGCCTTGAAGAAGGTATATTGTATTTGTAAGTTGGTTTAAGTTAATACAATTATCAAGGTTCTGGTTGGGATTTTTATTTGAAAGGGTTTTCATTGAATAAATATTGTTTCAATATTCTTGTGCATGTCATTCTTTTATTGAGAACTACTTGTTTTTGCATCTCTATTTTAGTTTATTGCTTGCATGTTTTTACAAAATCCCAAAATATGGTATCATAGCTATGGTTTTTTGGCGAAGGTTTTTTATTTGTTTTTCTTTAAACATTTGTGTGAGTTTGTAAGTTTGGTTTTTGGTAGGATCTTGGATATGGAAGGGAGCATGAGAATTGGTTTTGACAGTTGAATAAAAACTCAAGATGGGGATCTCTTAATTGATAGAGATTTATGGATCATTTTGTCATAAAAGGCTCTTGGAGGTTCAAAACAAGGCGAGTGGGACTAGATTGATAAGAATTCCATGAGTACTATAGACACGAGTTCAAATTTGGTAATTTACACTTTGGAAACCCTTGTTTTGACTATGCACTCTTGCTTACGATAAATACAACTTCTCCATTCCCACTTAGCACTTTTTGAGGTCCATTGTTTAGCTTGTTTATCTTTACACACTGACATGTCGACACATTCTAAGAATATAATGCACAAAATCAATACAAAACATCAGTTGATAGGTCTTAAACCTCACTTTGCATATTTTCTACTCCCATTCAAGGCCTTATAGTTTGGTTAGGAATTTATATTCGGTCTTGACCCATCTATATGGTCTTGGATCGGCATGTCCTCCAACTCTACTTTTAAATCAATATCTTTTGTTGGGTCTTATACTTCATCTAGGTCAACCTTTTTAGATAAATCATCTACGAAACCCTATATAAGCAAGTAAACACTACCTCATTTGCTAACCTAGAACTCCTAAGGCAATACACTAGAGCACTCACTTCATACACTTGCAAAAGGCATCCAAAGCTCCCTAAATCTCACATTATCACATCTAAAGTCATTAGGGTAGCACCCACATCAGGTTTGAAGCTACAAACCAAGTTAAGGAAGCCATATCTCTCATCCAAAAACACTCAAACATCCTCTCTCCAAGTATTTTAGCAAGAGCCAAGTCAAAACAAGCATGGTCAAAGAAATTGCCAAATTTGATTGATCTATCTAGATATCACATGCTAGGTGGAGAACAACATGTGATTTGAGGCCTCTTCAAAATAGTGCCAACATCGGTAGTACACTGGGGGTTTCCCACAATCATTCTAATGTTTGTTTTATAAGACTCTTCATCCATGACTAGGGTTTGATATGATGTTCATTCCATTCAGAGAGCCTCATTACATGTGTGACAACTAGGGTTTGATAGTGACAAACCAAATCTAGGAAATTTAACACAACAAAAGTTACATGAGCCAATTCAAAGCTGGTCCAAGATCGTAAAATTAGGTCAAGACCATATGATATGGTCCTAACATTTTGGTATGGCCCGACCGGGTGAATTCATAGCTAAAATTCTAGTTTTGAAGTTCTTTAGGTTTAGATCACCCATTTATAATAGTGTACACTCCCATATCTTTTTAGAATCATTTGTAGTAGGTTAAGTTCAATGTTTCATTATGTTTTCAAAGTTATATCTTGTGTTGTATGATCTATAACACTATTCTAATATTGCATAATTAATGTTATAAGTTAATTAATTATAATAATCATCAGTATTTGAACCTTACCCTATTAAACTTATTTAAATAATACATCACTAGTCACAATAATTTAACTAAGGGTAAACATTTTGGTGAACCCACTTTTGATCAAATCCCTCACATAATATAGGATTTATCTAGTTCCTTGTGAATTAGGCCTGTTGATCTCTAAACTTTAGTTGATTTGGGGTTTCTATTGGGATATATGATTATTTTTTTAGGCTTGTTCTTTCTTTTGTTTTTCATCATGTCTACTTTTGTGCTCACCTCGGGGTTGTTTTTTCCCTAGCTCACAAACAATGAGCATTTTGTTGATTTTGATGCATTTACACCGCAACCAAACTAATTCTTCCTCCTTATAAACCCCAATTATTTTGTAAATTTGTTATTAAAGATTTACGCCGCTAAATTCAAACCAATACTACTCCTCTCTAGCCAATAGCTGGTGCTAATGATCTAGAAATTGTACCCTTTTTTCACATATACCTATTGTTTCCGATTGTGATGATGAATCTAACACCACCCTTCCCGATAAGGGCCGCAACAATGTGTCTATCACATCCTATCATGATGACTCCTTATTTACTAATGGCATAACACATGATGAAATTAAGGCAATCACCATAGATATTCACACACCACCTCTTGTCGAATCAATTCCTATAACAAGTGTCACTCATCATGTGTCAACTCCTCTTTCTCCCACCCCTCCTTGTTTTTCTAACCCAACGCATGATCTCTTCGCTTATACTTCTTTTGTTATCATCGTTGATCATGTTTAAGCCCAAGATTCCAATTCTCCCCGACCAACATGATGAATGGTGTCACCCGGATTTCATCCACGAAATCTGTGACTACCCTATCCGAAAAAATTTCGTACTTTTAAAATAATGGGTCGTTTTGTGTTTTTATTACCTGAAAGTTCTTGTATTGTGTCAGGATATTCCTAAAGAGCCATTTTAGCCTTTTTGCCAAATACCCAGATGCCCAAAATCGTTATATTACATCGTTGGGATATGTCTCAGGAAATTTGTATTTAATTATTTTGAGCCCCGTTTGAGGCTATTTGCGCTCTGTTTTAACTCTGTTATGATCAAACATGTCATTATTCCTATGTACCAGAAGGGTTTTAACAAAGAATAAGTTCTGGGCTTTATTTGTGACTTTTGGCAATTTTTCATGTTTTTGTGTTGTCCTGTTTCGTTTTCTGTGAAATTTCTCTAGAACAATTCCTTTGTCGGGTAAGCCCGATTCTTGGCCTAGAGCAGTTGGAGAACATATACGCACATTATGCCCGGAGGAAGTCACCATCGGAGGTCTGGATCATTGGGAAAAGAAAATTCGTGCACAGAAAAGCCCCTGCGGGGTTGGGCGCATTTTTGGAAAACAAAGGATTTAAGCTGCAATGGGAAAAATAGAAGCAGCAGGCAAGGTGGGAATTTTGTACCTGCCTAGCAGGGTACTTTTTCCGTGATATAAAATTCACTTAAGCTGCAGTGGGAAAGTTAGAGGCCGCAGGCAGGCGGGAATTTATTGCCTGCCTTACAGGGTAAAAATTCCCATGGTGAAATAAAAGAAAAGTGACTTAAGTGAAATCATGGGATTTTATTGCCTACTTTGCAGGGTAAATAATCCCATTGTCAAAGTCAAATCACTTAAGTGGATCATGGGATTTCGGGGCTGCCTTGCAGGGTAAAGAATCCCATTGTGAAAAATTCTTAAAAATAGAATTCTATTATGCAAAAAAGTGCGCCCTCTTTGGTGAGAAGATGTCAGCCTTAAAGTGGATTAGATTAATTAATTTTTCTTCTAAAAAGGGCGCCCAAGTATGGAAGAAAGTCAACAAAGCCAAAGGGAATAAAATAAATAGATTTAAATGGATTAAATTGATTAAATTTAATTTATTTAAAGTTGTCATTCCCTTCATGTCAAAAAGTGCGGCCCATTTAGGATATATTTAATGATTTTTGAAGCATTAAATCATTAAATTAAATTCTATTTTCAGTGGCTATAGTCAAGGCACACTGTGAAGCTTAAGTGAAGTGAAGTGTGAATGATTAAATTGGATTAATTTAATTTATTGGATGGTTGTCCTTAAACATGCTATTTTTACACATCAGTTAAAGAGAGAAGCATGATTTTTAATTAATTAATTGCCAGGAATAAGAAAGGCAATTATTAATTATAGAATTATGAGGGTTATATAAGCATGGGCTGCCATAAGGGTGAATTATTTAATTCACAGGTAAAGAATTGCAGCCAAGAGGAAAAGTGCGCCCCATTTGAAGAAGGATTTTGCTCAGACAAAGGTGAAAACAAGGCTAAAAGCTTCCAAATTTGGCGCATGCTTTGAAGGAGGTTGATTTTTGTCTGCATAATTGTTTGCATAGGTGTTACAGGTGCTCAGGTGTTGTTGAAAGGATTCATGCTCTCTTTATGTGCAAATTAAACATCAATTTTTGGGGCAGCAGGCTTGAAAAGTGCAGATTTTTACAATTAAAATTCACTATTCATGCTCCGGTGGCCATTTTTGTCTGAATTAATTGCAGGAATTCATTACAGGTGCTTTACAAAAGAAAAGGAGCTTTAATCAATGTCCAATACATTGCATATATCCTCCAAATCTGAAGAAATATCCAGATCTACACCAGTTTTGAAGAAATCCACCAAGTAAGAAGAAAAAGAATTATTCAGACAAAGATAGACAAAGCCATGGCGAAGAGAGATGAAAAAGAAAGCACGATGGAGTCATGCATCGCTTCCAAACTTGTAGACATAGGAGACACAAATCTAGGTCCGGAACCTCTTTCTGAATTGATTGATAGATCTAGAGCGGGAAAGACTTCACTCATGCATGCGGTTAAAAGCAGTGGAATTATCCGAGCTGCAGCCTTTCCATGCATCAGCCCAAGAGTTGCCAGAGTTTATTATGGAGTGTGCTAGATCTTACCATCCTTCATCCACATTAGTGCGAGATGCTACCGGGAAAACAATAATTCAACTGGACACAGAGTTCATCAATTATTGTTTGAAGATTCCAATGCGAAAGGTGGTGGCTTCCATTAGTCTTCAAGGATGCCGGCAGCAGTGGGAGAAGTATAGAGTTGATTGCGTGAGCATAATGGATAGCCGATACATGAAGAATCCTAGATCTCCTTCAAAGTTCCCAAGAACTCTTATGCGGTCCAATTTGGTGTAGGAGGTCGATGATATTGTCAAATTGTTATGCAGGATTAATGGCGAGGCAAATGCTTACACTTTCCGTACATGGATGTATGCTTTCATTAGGACCATTGAAGTCAACAAGGTTGATTCCATAATCAATTAGTCAGAAATTATTAGCTACAACATTGGTGAGCAACTCCGGAACATGAAGCGTACTTTCAGCTTCAAAATGACTTCCTACTTGGTGTATGTTGTAGCTTCACAAGGCATATTTTCCAAGTTGGATAGATGTGGTGTTCTTTCTAAGGACCCCATTTTCGAGTGCTACCCACAGCTTACTGTACCTGCATGTGAGAAAGATTTCAAAGTGGTCAATGATGAATTCTTCTACGATTTCATTTGTAGGCTAGACAAAGACTTGAAGGCCAACAAGGTAAGCAAGGAAGCGTGGGAAGCTGTGTCCAAGATTGGTAGTCTATTCATTCAGTTTGCAGATTTCACATACCTCAGGGTTACAGGATTTTCTAGAGAACCAATAAAGATGCCCAGGTATCTCGAATGATAGATTGATCGCCATGGAGCTGAGCAGGAAACTTGTGGAGATACACGACCTTCAGTCAAAATGACACAAGTCTACGGGCTTCTTCCTGATCACTGTCGGACATTATAGCTGCCATAGCATTCATAGAGCTCGAGGGATGGAGACGCAGATGTTATCCGAGTATGAGCAAGAGTTATTCCCATGCGGTGAACTTCGATCCATTTGGAGTAGCCAGGAAGACGATCTCCCAGGAGTACGCACATGTGCCTTCATTAGAATATTTTTGGATGAAGTGCAAAAGTGAGTACAAGGTTAGAAAGAGAGATTTCAGCAGGCTATCAGCAAAGCAAGTGTTCGACTTTGGACTAGCGCGGATACCTACAGATCTTAAAGATGATGGGAATGTGGTACTTGACACTTACCATCAAATGGGAGGAGATAAAGCCGTATCTGTAGGATAACGTAGGAGGCTGCCATACAATTGAAGAAAGATCTGGAGTTGTTTTGGTGAATACTTCAAACTGGTTCTTGTGAAGGGATATTGCCTTGATGAAGCATTGATGAATCAAGTCACGGGTAACTTTGGCACAGGAGATTCCCTCAAGCGGAAGCACGAAGGAGAAAGCAGCAGAAGGTCCGAGAAGTTGAAAGTACACAGAAGATCTCAATCAAAGGAGAAGATCACTTCTACGACCATGGTTTTAGCCGGCTTCTCCAGCACCCAGTACTTCACCAACTATTGCACCGCAGCAGCAGGATACTTCCATGCCTCTACTGAATCTGGTGACATTCATCTTCTCTCCTCAGCCACTCCATTCATCACCTGTTCCAAAGGAGATGTTAAAGCTACAGATGGCAGAGTTCGAAAGGGCTTTGTCCTTGGATGATTCAGAGGATGGCAGCCATAATATTGTGGCACTTTCTGATGGAGAGGAGGCAGAGCGGGAGATTGCAGTGCACTCAGTGACTTCTCATTCTCTGAGAAGTAACTTCTCGAAATGGTTGGCTTCGCAGTTGGTTCCAGAAGCAAGAATGGAGATGAACTTAGAGGAGCACGACTTGCAGCTACTCCAGAATCTGGGCGGAAGAGACAGAAGGCCTAAAGTTGCTAAGGTAACTTCAAGGTTGATCATCGAGGATTCGGGAGAGAAGTTTGCTGAGATGTCAATTCCGGTAGAAGGAAAGAAGGAGGATGAGCTCACGGCAGAAGATGTGACAGTAACCAAAGTACCCCTCGGTCAAGCCACCACTAAAGGATTGAAGCAGGATACGCAGACATTGATAGATGCTCTATTCCTTAGGCTTGACAGTGAAAAGGTGGAGAAAGAAGAACTTCAGAAGCAGGTATCTCAGTTGTGTGAGATCATAGCCAAGGTTGCTAAGCCTTCCATTCAGCCCATTTCAGAGCAGGTGAGTGATCATCTTATGCAGGAAATGGAGGATGCAAGCAATCAAGTAAAAGCTATTGACGAATGGAAGGATTTGATTATTCGTCAAGCTTTTGTACAACTTGGAGAGGTGTCAGCCCGCCTAAAGGTTATGAATGATGTGGCAAATCAGCTGCAGCAACTGGTGACAAGCATAGTAGACATGAACATAGTTGTTGAGAGTAACCTGAGTATTTTGGCCGAGATCAACAAGCTATCGGGAGATGTATTGGTTGTGGAGAAAATTGTACCGGATGGATCAGTTGAGAAGGGGAAGCAACTAGAGTTTGCAGTATCTTTTCGTTTGGAGATCTACACAATTTTTCTGAAAAGGATGCAGACACTTAAGAGTAGGACGTCATCCTTAGTAGATAGTATCATTTCTTTCATTGAGGAGGACGTGGTCGGAGGTGTTACTTCATACGTGCGGATCGTTCCTAGCAAGGTACCTAGTTCCCTGGAAGGGTCTCTTCTGATGGTGCAAAAGAGAATTGATAAAGCTACTAAGCCTTTCACGATGAATTCTATTAGTAGACTGGTGGCGCTACAGGTGGATATTGCGAGGTTTGGGCCAAGCTTGGAAGATGTGGAAGTGTGCATCAAAGTGTTGAATGAAGGATTGTTGCAGTTCAGGAAAGAGAAGGAAGCAGTGGCTAAAATAGATGGAAAGATGCTGAATTACATGTTCGACAAGTATATCGATATCAGAACAAGAAGAAGACATAAATGTTATAGCTGGCATGACTTCTTCTATTCTTTCTTCTTCTATTTTCTATGTTCCCGGATGAAATTGTAAAACTTTAAAGTTATTGGTTTTGCAACCATTGCTTAAAGTTATGTGGAACACTTCTATTAGTTAAGTGATACATGTGTCACTTAAGGAGAAGTTAGTGGAGGATGATTTCCAAATGTCATCTTTACTTGTTGTTTGTGTTTCAGTTCAGTTTGAGTTTTCCATTTGTACTTTCCCTCCTACATTCTATAAGTAGGAGAAGAACCTCGGGTTAATGATCAGAATTTGTAAGCAGCAATCTTGTGTTCTAGACTTTGTGTTGAACCCCTGAGAGCCACTTGGAGCAAAGGAATACAAAGGAGCAGGTTTCCGGAGAACTTTGTGTCATGGTGTACTATGTTTCTTGCTTTTAATCTTAGATCTCTTAATAAACTTTGTGTTATTTTAGATCTGGATCTAGAGCTGCCTTTGTTTTAGAATTTTGTGTTTATATCTATTGGATTATTCTATGTGCATGCAATCAGCTCTGCCATCTACTGATTGGGATGCACATCTTCCCCATTTCTTCTATGTGTTTATGTAATTACCTTCTTCTATAAATTTTCCTTTCTTTAAACAAGTTGCTTACTTACTTGCTGCAGAATTGTTCAGTTATGGTTCATGAACTGAGTAGTTAAAGTAAAACCCCATTTAGATATTAGCATACTTAAATTGACAAATCTGACATAGAGCCTCACTGGTTAAATGAGGGAGATTTATCTCATGACTACCTAGGTTTTGTGCTATGCAGAAAATCTAGCCAACAATGAAGGTCTCCCAATGAGGATGCCCAATGATTCAACCAATTCTTGCAAGAGAACCCCTTTAATATTGACCTTTTACTCTATATTTCATGAGATCATCTTGAGAATGTTTTGGTATCACACCATAACCTCTATTGTTCCCATATTTATGTTGCCTACTCCTTTAGGGGCATCCCATCTACCAATCCTAAATGTTTATATGGTTATCCCTACAACCAAAATTATTACTACACATCCCACATCTACTCCTCATGGTTTACATGTATATTCTTCTAGCACACAAGCTCTTTAATCCCTTGTTCATACTTTACAAGAAATAATCTTAAAATTTCAAGAAGGTGCATCATTTTCCTCTAATGTTATGGATTCTACACAGCTATTACTTAGCAATTCACTCACACATGAAGTGGTTTCTTATCCATTACCTATTGGATTTGTTTCTTTTAAATTTCTTGTCTATGACAGAAAATGGGATCTCACTAAACATCATCACTCATTCCATGTCAGGTTTCTTTAATTATGCTTCTAATGACATCTTGCTTACCAATATTTTCCCCAAAGTCTTAAGAACTTCACATTACAATGGTTTTATGCTCTCCCCACTCACTCTATTCCCACATTCATTGTTTTAGTAGATTTTTTTTATCACAATTCTCTGTCAATATTGAGGACAAACTTTCTTATACATAGTTGGCTCAAATAGGAAAAGGGTATTATGAACCTATTAATACCTATGTATTGTGTTACAAGACCCTGCTCACCAAAATGAGCAATATCTTACTTGATAACGAATTGTAAGACCTATTTGTACACATTTACTAGCTCCTTTGCAAGATTTGGTCATGTTCAATAAGTTCAAATATTTTTACTATGTATGCACCACCTTGAAAGAGCATGATGCCAAATTGTTACATATGGAAAAAATCAAGTACATTGATATATCTCCTCCCACGCCTACTATCAAGTTTTCAAGAAAAACCCATTCAAAGGAAAGCCCAATGATGCCAAATTTACTTCTAAGGATGCCTTTAATGCCATCTTGCAACCTATTAAGCTACAATCGCAGCCCGTGTGCCATCAATTTACTCATATGCCAAGTCCTCCTCACATTGTCTTGAAATAATTACTTGAGTGCAATCTCATATCTCTCCCTCCACCATTTAAGGTTAATATGAGTAGGCATCAAGGTCAAATCCTATTATGATTATCATTGGTGTGTTGGGAACTCTACTAAAAAACTTCTTAGATCTTTGTCATGTTATTCAAGATTTTATCAATTCTAAATCTATTGAATGGGATAAGCCCACTGATTTTCAAAGACAAACAATGATAACTCTACTATGAAAATATTTAGTGATCCACTTCCTAAGCATGACACTGCAAAATATTCTTTGGATGTACATAATGCTTATTGTGTGGTGCCTCCACTACCCTCTTATGATCACCCCTTGGATGTAATGATTGACACAATTAATCATACACTATCTTATACTTTGATCATCACTTTTGGTGATTGTGATATCAATATTGCGCTTATTTCAAATACCTTGTACATTTCTATTTCTATTAATCACATACCCATATGAGGTGTTTTGGTCGATCCACACAATAAGGACAATGTTTTTTCTCTCACATTGCTTCAATATTTGGGAATTTCTATGCACAATCTTGCACTTGATACAAATCCTCACTATATTCGTATCACCCTACCCATCATGGTTGGTCTTAGTACTACATCATTTTCATTCTTGATTGCTTCCACTTTCACTCGAATACCCTAGAGTTAGGTCTCCCTTGGCTAGGAATGCTTCAAGAAATTCCCTCCGTTATCAATCAATATGTTAAGTTCATCCACAATCAATGGGTTATCACCATCGAGGTTTTCCTTTTAGGTTGCCCCTCTTAATGTGCATATTTCTCCATCTCTTGTTCATCCTCCTAGTTATTTTATGGATAGACCTTTAGTATCACAAAATGTCTCTCATGGCCATAAAACTCTAAATTCCTCTTTAGGATTATCCTTATACACATTATACCTAGTCACTCTAGTCCTCCTAGGTCTCTCGATAGAACTTTGGTTGCACACACTTTATCTCCCTTCTCTAAGTATTCTCATAGGCATGTAATCCCATGCACTATTTCTCATAGCCACCCCTCCCCTAGATCCATACGTAGATTCTTTAGATCACATACTACCTACACATATTCTTAAAATCCTCCTAGTGTGTTTCACACTCGTTCCTCTAGTCCACCACATAGGCACCATTCTTCACATACTACTTTTGCATCTATTAGATGTGGATGATCATGTCGAATCAGGGCCTCATCTACTTAGATGATATTCATGAGGTTCAAATCCTCATTCATCTCCAACCAGAAACTATAGAAATACGTGAAACACTTGATCCCATTTCTACCTTGATCTCGTGAAACTATCTTGCGTCATATGTACCTTATTTGACACATGTTACCACTATGGAACCAATTGAATCACAATTGAATATTAAGTCTCTATCTTCCCTTGTAGCTTATTAACCTCATTGGGATGTTCTCATCAAATATTTTTCTTGTTATCCACCCCTTTTGTACTTAGCTATGCATTTTGATGATAAAAACATTCAAATATTGGCAAAAATACAAAATCAAGACTTGTGCATTTTACTTGAGTTTTTAGCACTTTATGTCATATGTCTTGTTTGTCACTTTGGTTTGATAGATAATATAATTTATTTATGTACACACATGCATTCACTGGGTATATTGAGCTAGATGCGAGACACACAGATCGATACATGCTTATAAGATCACTCTTGCTTGATTACATTATCATTATTTGGGGGCAGTCCCTCCACATCCTACATATATTATTATTCTATTATAGTTCATTTGCACTTCCTCATTTACATTCAATTGTATACATTGTGTACTTGCTATTTTTCAGACTAATAGGACTAGCTTTGTAGACACAAAATCACGCACTTGGGTACATTTCTAGGTCCTAAAAGCATACTTGCATTCATTTGATTCCTATGTAGTAAAACTAGTAATTGACAACTATCTTTGGCCTCTTTTATGTCTTTCTTATTTTCTATTTGGTATTACACACCCTATAACCCCTTGATCAATACTTTACTTGTGTATCTTTTATGACTTTGGACACTAGCACCCTCATCCCCTCTGGGAGCCCCTGACCTCTTTTCATCTTACTTGCTCTTTTTGGGCCTCTTTTATCTTTTGGGCATCTTATTTTCTTATGGTTCAACCTTTTAGTTGTCAATTATGAAATTCAACCAAGGGAATCATATAAATACAAATTTATATGACCAAAATAAGGGACCAAGCTCTAAGCATACTAACTAAAGACCGAACTTACATCTAAAGGCACCTAAATCACTTCAAGGCATCTATTTGGAATCCATTACAAGGGACAATGTACTACATTTTCTATATATACTTCATAGGAAGAGGAAGTTCATTTTTCCATCCACACATTTATTTACATTGGTACATCTAGCCATCACCCACTATCAAGTGCACTTGCACAAGGGCTTCCTAGGCACAATCCTTTCACACACACACACACACACACACACACACACACGAACTACCTAGAGTTTGAGATGTAGTGTAATGCTCGGTCATAAGTTCACTCTTGGCGGGAGATCACCCAAAAACTCACTCTTGGCATGAGATCACCCAAAAAACTCACTCTATACAACATTTTCAGGACATCTTTCTATCCTTTTACACTCATGTTCATTAGGTGCACACTTTCCTTTTACTACTTTTACATATTTTTACAAATTTTTCATAATGCATGACTTTGACTACTCTTTCACTCTTCTTTTGCAGGTCCTTCCTTAATATTTAACAAGGATCATCCGTACATCAAGAAAAAACAACATGTAAAACACAATATAACACCATATGCTTCACCCCTAGGGTCACATCCTCTTTATTAGCTTCCATGCTTCATTTTTATCACTTCACACTTTCACTTGTCTCTTCGGCACATTATCACCATCACACTCTACATGGTTATCAGGTACGCATCTATTATCTACTTTATATTATCAAATATTCACTCAACAACATAAAGTGGGGGAAAATGTATACACAAAATCACGCACTTGGTTAGATTTCTAGGTCCTAAAAGTATACTTGCATTCATATGATTCCTATGTGAAAAAACTAGTAATTTGAAAATTATCTTTAGCCTCTTGTTTATGTTTCTTATTTTCTATTTTTTCTTAGACACCATACAACCAAGTCATTACTTTATTTTTTTATCTTTTATGACTTCGAGCACCGGTGCCTAGGTGCCCTCATCCCCTCTGGGTGCCCCCGACCTCTTTTCATCTTACTCGCTCTTTTTGGGCATCTTTTATCTTTTGGGCATATTATTTTCTTATGGGTCATCCTTCCAGTTGTCAATTACAAAATTTAACCAAGGGAATCATATAAATACAAAGCTATGTGACCAAAATAAGGGACCAATCTCTAAGCATATTAACTAAAACCTCTAAAGGAACTTAAAGCACTTCAAGGCATCTATCCGACATCCATTATAATGGACAAGGGACTATAATTTATACATACACTTCATAGGAAGGGGAAGTTCATTTTGTCATCCACACATCTATTTACATTGGTACATCTAGCTATCACCCACTATCAAGTGCACTTGTACAAGGGCTTCTGGGCACAATTCTTTCACACATGCACAAGAACTACATGGAGTATGAGATGTAGTGCAACACTCGGTTGTAAGTTCACTCAGTCGGGTAATCACCGGGGTCAATATGCTCCCCATATTACATCTTTTATTTTTGGAATTTGATGTAGTTTGAGGGTTTTACAGGTTACATGTGACTTCTGCAATCACATAGTGACACAAATGAGACCAACAATGACAATCAGTGACAATCTTGTAACACCAGAAAAATTAGGTTCTAAGATCTTGTACAGTCATAGGTGCCAACAAAGTAGTCTCGGTGCCTAGGTTCCCGGCCGTAGTCCACCACCTTGGTCCAGTCTTATTCGATAGCTCAAGAATTTATTATGCACAACTATGAGATTCTTCCTTTTTTATTCATCAGTTTTCCAATCCAGATCAATTTCTGAATTACACGTATATTGGTAAAGTCATTCTTTCCCTCTCTTTCAATTAGGGTTTCATATTTATCTAGCTTATTGCTTGTGCCAAATATGTACTTTAACATTTATCTACCATATGCGACTCTGCATTTAGGGTTTTATAAAAGTTTGTTTTTGTTAAATCACTAACATGTGTGTCTTATACATTTAACATCTCTTGTTTATTATTTTCATTTTTGTTTATCACATTTTCATCCACTTGGTTGTTATACATGTTTACTAGTTTTGTGTGTTATTGATTGTTTTCTTCACCGATTGTGGCCTAAGTGCCTTGATTTTCTTGTGACACTATGGGTGTCCCATATTTTTGGATCTATGCCTCATTTGTTGTTCTTATTATTGGCTTATGGGACTTGATTGTCTTGTGATGCCATGAGTGGCCAATTTTTGCAAGCTCCAAGCCTTTTATGTGTCATTGTTTGCAATTGGTGCATTGTTTTTGTTCGTGTTTACTCTTGCATGAATTGATTACTACCTTGGTTTGTCTAACTTCTACTATCAATATTTTTTCTATAATTATTTTTTATTGCGCGCCATCATTTCCCACCATGCATAAAACACCTTTCCTTTTGCAAGTATAGGTTCTCTAAGGTGACCACCTCTTTACTATTCTACATAGCTTCTCAAACATCTCCTTCAGTAGTACACATCCATTTATTTTGAGCCACATGCTCAACATGGTTTTCACACATGCCTCAAAAGAGGGGGCATCTATCTAGGTTTATTATATATTTTCAATAGATATAAACAAAGTTTTGGGGAATATGTAGGTAAAAATAGGGTACATGCACCCAAAAATGAATTCATACACAAAAATTTCACAAAATCAACACAAAGACAAAACCATACACTTAGTCATAATTGTATGTACGATCTTGAACCCCCACATGTTTTTGATGAAGGGAAATATCACTAGGTTTTTAAAAATTTAACATGTACCATAATACGAGTTCAAATTAGTATGGGGGTATGATAGTTTTAATTCCTTCTTTGCATAAACACTTAGTTGTAGGCTCAATTTTAGGAATCTCAGGGGCACAGATCTCCTTCTCGTTTCAAGTTTGTTAGCACATTTTCATCATATTTTGGCACTTATTCATTTAATACTTAGTTGTGCAACATATGGGGAGGTTTTTTGGGGGCACCTATTCTCTTTTGTACTATTATTTCCTTGTTTGTAAAATTATGTCTCGATCCATCTATGGTGGTGTGATCTGTGGGGCTATGGAAGGTAGCAAAGAAACTAAGGGCTTCGTGGGTAGGATTTCCTCTCATATTACATTCAATGAGGAAGATATCAAAGTTACTCAATAACTTTTGTACACAGTCTTCTTCCTTCGTAGGGTTGTATTTGTACCTCTTCTTCTCTCTCTCTCTCTCTCTCTCTCTTACACATCTTCATGTTGGGTTACATGCAGCTAACACTTTCATTTCTCCTCAACACAAACTAGGGACTAATCACTCCCAATCCTCTAATGAAGTTCAACAAATAAAAATATCCAAAAAAAAGTAAAACATGAGAAAACATGTGTATTATTTCCTTGTTTACATCTTTTCACTTTAGATATATGCAAATGCAAATATATTTTTATATGTGAGCTAAGGTCAATTCTCTATCATGGAAATTGACTACACTCTATATTGTAGGTTTAATCATGGAGCATGCCAACACCAAGCACAACAACACAATTACAAAACAAACATTTAAGAAAAGTTAAAGTGTGTTTACACACTCAAGTACAATTTATTTTAAACATGAAATTTTCAATTCATACTTAAAGGGGGAAATGTAGACACTCAAATTTGGTAATTTTCACTTTAGAAACCTTTGATTTGACTATGCACTCTTGCTATGATAAATACAACTTCTCCATTCCCACTTAACACTTTATGAGGTTCCTTGTTTAGCTTTTTATCCTTACACACTTTGAAATGTTCACACATTCTAAGAACACAATGCACAAAATCAACAAGAAAACATTAGTTGATAGGTCCCAAATCTCACTTTGCATATTTTCTTCTCCCAATTAGGTCCGTATAGTTTGATTAGGAATTTTTATACAATCCTAACCCATTTGTATGGTATTGGACCGATATGTCCTCTAACTCTACTTTCAAATCAATATATTTAGTTGTGGATTATACTTCATTTGGGTCATCCTTCATTAGATAAATTGTCTATGGAACTCTAAATAAGTGTAGACACAAATATTGCACATTAGAAAATATTTAGCCCGGCCTTATACTACTATTTAGAAGGTTCTCAAGTGTACAAAGTACTAATTAATCCCACCTTTTGGCCACCTTTTTCTTATCTTTTATTTTTTCTTTCCCGCGTATTTCCCAATACCTATCATCCCATTTCATGACCTTTCTGACATTCTTTCCAAAAATCAAGGCGCCCACTGCTGTACTTAGGCACCCGAGGTTCCCTGGTCCCATTCTCGGGTGCCCCGGTTCATGCATAACCTCTTCTCGCTTATTTTTGGGTCACTTCTAGTTGTTTGTCATCCTTATTTTCTTCTTAGTCGGCCTTGTCGGGATTAATTATGAAATTAAGATTGAGAGCCCTATAAATATAAAGTTATAAGACCATAAGAAGGATCCGAGGTCATTGTATCTTATCACTACTATCACTCCATCTAGGGTTGCATCCATTGCATCACTTACATCCACATAGTTCCATGCACTCAAGCTATCACATACACTTCATAGGGGGAGGGATTCCATTCTATTCCATGCACACATGCTACTTACATTTCTATAGTTACTATTGCTCGCTACTTCACAAAGTGTGAATGACACGAGAGCACATAGGGCATGACACACACACACACACACACACACACACACACACACACACACAGAACTACCTTTGAGTCTAAAATGTAGTGCAACGATCAACAATAAGATGACCCGCTTAGCAGTGAGGTCGATCGACCCATTCATATGCATCTTTCATTTTTTTAGGGTTTGATACTTCTCCTTGCATTACGGGCCATTCTCCAGTTCATTTGACGAATCCAACACGACAAATGAGAATCACTTAAAGATACTTAGTGACCTTACCAAATTGCGGTTTAGAGCATCTACGTTATTCCGAGTGCCCAAATTACAGACTGGGGCACCTCAGGGCACCCCAATACACTCCCAGGTGTCTTTTTCATCTCAAATAGTCCAGATCTTCCCTTTGTAGGGTCTTTAAAGGTTTGTCTGCACTTCCAGATTTTATTTCCAAATCTCTGCAACACTGTGCTATGACAGTGTTATGTTATTAACCGAGTCTTTTCCTTACTCTTCTCTTACACATTAGGGTTTCATTTCATCTAGAATAGTTTATTTACATTTATTTCATACTACTTTAGTTCATTTACAATGTTTTAGTCCTCCTAACTAGATTAACATTAATACCCTAGATATCCCCTTTAGGCCATCTAGGAATTCCTTATTTTTGTTAATCAATAAGCAAGCAAACACTACCTCATTTGCTAACATGGAACTCTTAAGGAAATGTAATAGAAAAATCACTTCATAAACTTTTAAGAGGAACCCAAATCTCCTAAATATCATATTATCAAATCTTGGTGTCCCTAGATTTCACCTTGAAATCTGGGACTACCCATTTGAAAAAAATTCGTTCTTTTTAAAATAAGGGTCCTTTTGTGTTTTTATTGCCAGAAGATGTCTGTATTATGTTAGGATATTCCCAGTGTATCATACGAGCCAATTTCGACAAATACCTAGATGCCCAAACTCATTTTATCCCTCCACCAAGTTTTGTCTGCGAGTTTTTTTTATTTAATTATTTATTAAATAAATAATGCCCCGTTTGAAGTAAATTGTGCTCGGTTGAATCGTTGATGTTTTTCATGCCAGTATCCACACATCTCAATAGGGTTTTCATCAGGAATGAATCCTGAGCTTTGTTTGTGACTTCTGGCAACGTTTTTGCTTTTATTTATTTCTTTTGTGTTTTTCTTCGGTTTTCTCCTCGGTTTCTCTGTGAAATTCCCCTAGGTCAATTCTTTCACCAGTATAGTCTGTTTAATTGCCCGAAGCATCTAGAGATCATCTACCAACACAACGCCAGAAGGAATCAACCTCAAAATGCAAGCTTCTAACCAAAATGATGAAGTCATGCACAAAAAGCCTCTCCTAGGCAAGTCGCACTTTTTGGGAATGAATAGGTTTAAGCTGCAATGGGATTTTTGGTAGCAGCAAGCAGGTGGGAATTTATTACCTACCTTGCAAGGTGACTTTTCCCATGAAGTCAAAGTCACTTAAGTTGCGATGGGAAAATTAGAGGCGGTAGGCTAGGAATTTCTTACTTGCCTTGCAGGGTAAAAATTCCCATTATAAAATAAAGAAAAATCACTTAAAGCACCGATGGGAATTTTTCACCTGCCTAGCAAGCTAAATTTTCCCATCATAAGGTTTTATTCACCCAAACAAGTCACACTTTTTCAAAGGAGGCTAATTTTAATACAAGTCACACTTTTTGGAAAGTCACTTAAGCTGCAGTGGGAAAATTAGAGGCGGTAGGCGGGAGAATTTCTTACCGCCTCAGTAGGGTAAAAATTCCCATTATGGAAGTCAAACAACTTAAGTGAATGAAGGGATTTTTAGAGCTGCAGTGCAGGGTGAATAATCCCATCAAAGTTGACTTCTTAAATTTAGAAATCACCCATGCTAAAAAGTGTGACCCCTTTGGGCATTAAATAATGCTTTTAATGGCATTTATTAATTGCTTTTATTCCTAATTTTGGTGCCATGGATAAATAGAAGGTCAATGCATGATGTTAAGTCAAAGTGAACTGAAGGTAGCATGCTAAAAATAAATAAATTTAATTTATTTAATGGCAGCCAACAACATGCAAAAATAGGTGCCCAATTTGGATGAATAAACATCATTGTTTATTAATTAATTGCCAGGAATAGGAGGGGAAATTATTAAAAATAGAATGCTGAGAGTTATATAAGCATGGGCTTCCATAATGAAGATGTAATTAATTATTTTAGCATAGGATTGCATCCCAGACAGTTTCGATGCCAGAGGAAGGAGAATTTTGCATTAAAGTTTATTTTCCATCTACCGGAAGCTTCCAGGTTTTGTTGCCTAGGGTTGGGGTTGGAATAGCCTAATTTTGGTCATTACGAGCATATGCATGTTAGTACAAGTGCTTTGGTGAAATAAATAATATTTTTGCATGCTTTACATGCAAGCAAAATCTCAAATTTTAGGGCATGGGCTTCATATGTAGATTTTTGGTGACAGAAATCAAGTATTCATGCTCTGGACTTCATGTTTGTCTTAAATAATTGTAGGTATTCATTACAAGTGTTCATACAGTGAAAGGAAGTTCAAATCAATGTTAGGTACATTGAATATATCTTCCGAATCTAAAGAAGTTGCCAGATCTACACAAATGGATCCAATTGCAAGGGATTCCGACAGAATTAAAGAAAAAGAGCTCAGACAAAGATTGTTCCAACCATGTTGAAGCATGATGAAAGAGAAAGATCAACAGAATCATGCATAGCTTCCAAATTTGCTGAAGTCAATGATACAGACATAGGCCCTGAACCTATCACCAATTTGATTGACAGATTCAACTCTCATAATTGCAAAGGTTTCAGAAAAAAATCATCCTCTTGTTTCTAACACAGCCTGTGTAGAAGTCAGAGCATGGAAAATTCCTTCCATGATCTTGTGCATGTTCTCCCAATCTTTCAGTTGAAGCCTTCATTGAATTTACTTTGCATGTACTGAAGAAGAATTACAAAAGCTCCAAGGATAGAAGGGAAGACATGTCAAAGGCAATACCCGTAAGCAAATCACAGTCATGCATAGCTTCCAGATCCAGTTTGGTGAGAATCAAAGGAAAAGAGTCAACCACATGTAGAATATGGAAGAAGAACAAGACTGGGAGGGTTGCAGACTTTCTTCTTATTTCTTTTCCTCTTTCTTTTATTTACTCGACAAAGTAATTGAGCAATCAATTAAATTATAAAACTTAAGTGATTGGTTTAAAAGCCATTACTTGAAGAGGTCATTTACTTGGAGATAGGTGGCAGACATGCAAAATAGAAGGTTCTATTTTCAGTTATAAATCATGCATGTCATGCAAAGAGGAATTCCAGGAGGGAGATTGTCAGTTGTTTCTTTTACAACTTCCACATGTGCCAGTTCAGTTATAGTTTCCTATTTGTAACTTCCTCTCCATACACTATAAATAGAGGAAGAACCTATGGGTTAAAGGATCAGAATTTGTAAGCAACATTCTTGTGTTCCAATTTGTCTTTGAAACCCCTGATAGCTATTTGAAGCAGAGGAATAGAAAGGAGCATATTTCGGAGAACTTTGTGTCAACGGTGCATTTTGTTTCTAACTTTCTGTCTTAGATCTATTCATAAACTTTGTGTTATTCTAGATCTAGATCTGAAAGTTCCCTTTGCTTGTAATTTTTATGTTAATATCTATCATTTTACCTATGTGTATGCGATCAACTTTGTAATATATTGATTGGGTTGCACATCTTCCCCTTTCATTCTTGTGTTTCTATTATTTCCCCCTTCTTTAGATATTTCATTTCTTTTACAGCTACTTACTTGTTGCAGAGCTGTATAGCTATGGTTCATGAGTTACATGGTTAAAGTAATACCCACAAATAGATACTAGCAAATTTAATTGAAATTTTTTTACACGGGAGCCCCAGGTAAATGAGGGATATTTATCTCATGATTGCCTAGGTTTTCAGCTATGTAGAAAATCTAGCCAACACATATAAAGTCATGATACCCATTAGGTATGAAGCTCTACAAACCAGGTCAAGGAAGTTATATCTCTCATTTGCAAACACTCAAACATTCTCTCCTCAAGTATTTTATCAAGATCCAAGTCAAAACTTGAGAGATGTCAAAGTGATTGACAAATATGATTTATCTATCTAGATATCACATGCTAGGTGGAGAATGACATGTGGTTTAAGGCCTCTTTGAGAAATGTCAATGTCGGTGGTGTAGGAGGGTACCCAAAACCATTTTAATGTTTATTTTGTGGGAATCTTCATATATGGCTAGTGTTTGAGATGATGTTCAATCCATTCAAAGATCCTCACCGCATATGTGATAACTAGGGTTTAACAACAAAAGAAAAATCAATGGAAGTGGACAACACATAAAGTTACATGAGCTAATTTAGAGTAGGTCCAAGACCGTATAGTTAGGTCAAGAATATATGGTACTATCCGACAATTTAGTATGACCCATATCCAAGTGAATCCATAACTACAGTTCTAATTTCGAAGGTCCATCTTGTTCAGATCACCCATTTCTAAAAGTGTATGCTTCTAAATATTTCTAGAATCATATGTAGCAAACCAAGCGCACCCATTTCATTGTGTTTTCAAATTTATACCTTGTGTTGTATGATCTATAACACTATTCTAATATTGCTTAATTAATTTTGGAAATTAATCAATTATAATAGTCATCATTCTTTGAACTTACCCTATTAAATGTAATTAAATTATACATCACTCATCACAATAATTTAATTAAGGGTAAACAAGTACTAATACGCTATGTGTTTACGAATCTATGTTGTTGAATGTATGGTTATAAAAATATAATGGAGTTGTGGGAAAAGTTAGCGGTGTTGTACCAAAAAAATTATTGGTGAATAATATTTTTCTAAGGAATAAATTGTATTATTTGATAATAGATGATGGTGATTTGGTTGTAAAACATCGAATGTTTTAAACTATGTTGAGTGAGTTAGTATATATTGATGTGAAAATGGATGATAAAGAGATGTGTATTGCACTTTTTTTTTCTTTATCAAACTCTTAGGATAATTTGGTGATTGGAATCAACAACATGAAAAAGACTTTGAATATTGATGCTATAGTTGCAACTATATTTTTTGGAGATATGAGGAGGAGGTTAGTTGCATAATATCATTCAAAGGAAGCTTTGGTAGTTTATGTGAAAGAAAAAGAGAGAGCCAAGAGAAAGTTAGGGGATAAGTGTTCAAATTCAAACCATACATCCAAGAATGGATAAATAGGTCTAAGGAAGTGTTAGATCTATGGTAAAACAAGGAACTTCACAAAATGGAATGCAATTTGAAGGGAACAAAGTCACTTGAGGATATGTGTTCCTAAAAAGGAGAAGCATGCACAGACAAATATGGGGATGTGTACATTGTTTCCTTGAGTATGCATGCATGTAGTGATGCATAATTGTTTGGTTTAGAAGTGCCATATGGTGGTGGAGTAATCCTCGAGGATGCCAAGTCTGAATCACACACACACACGCGCGCGCGCGCACACACACACACACACACATATACGAGACTTTATGATGCAAGATTAGTAGTTTCCTTAGAGGAATAAAAAGGAAATGAATTCTCTCTATGTTGAGAATTAAGTTTTTCTTAGGAGGTAAGAAAACCTCGAGAAAGACAATTTGGAAGGAACATGTGTGCAACATAAAATGGGTCAAAAATCTCACCCTAAGGATTACTCAAAGAAGTTGGAAGGAGGCTAAGTTGTGACTAGAAGAAGAATAATGAGATATCTCTGTAAAGATATCTCAGAGAATTTGGGTGGAATACGTCTAATGAAATATATCTACAAAGATATCTTGGGGGAGTTAAGGGGAAAGATACTAATGAGATATCACTCTAAATATATTTCAGATAATTTTGGAGTTAAAAACCTTATGAGATATATCTGTAGATATATCTCGGAGAAGTCAGGGGAAAAATCCTAGTGAGATATCACTACAGAGATATCTCATAGAAGTTGGGGGGTAGATGTAGAACCCAGCTCGCAAGAGCTAAAAATGAACCCTAAAACTAGAGAAAAAAATTAGGGTAATTTTCTTTTGAATTCGATCTTCTAAACCAAGTGCACGACCCAATAACGAGCCTGCATGAATAACACAAAACTTCCCAAACAGGGCCCCATGATAATTAAGTCTATCCGAGACACCTAATTAAATCATTTCCAGTAGTTGGTTCAAATTTGATGGTATTAAATTTTACCCCTAAGTTAGGCTCAAAACATTCATTACAATTTAATAGGATTACTTCTCTAATCCCACTTATCTCGTATTTTCGTAAATTTCCTTTAATGAATTGACATGGTTAATGTAGACACAAAACGATGCACTTTAGACATTATTTGGTCTCAATCTCATATTAATATTTAGAGGGTTTTTGAGAAAAGAAAGTACTAATTAACCCTTATTTTTGGCCATCTTGCTTTATTTTATTTCATCATTCTCGACCTCCTCCACACACATACCCAGACCATCTTTCATCATTTCTTGTCATTTTAGCTTTGATTGGGGCACCCATGGGGCGCCCGATCCTTTTGAACTTTCCCGCCACTTTTTGGGATCTTTCTAGCCATTTGAGGTCTTTATATTTTTGGTGGTCAACCATCTTGGGGTTAATTACAAAATCAGATCAAGAGAACCCTATAAATATAAAGTTATGAGACCATAATGAGGGACCAAGCACTAGTCACTACTATCATCCACCTAGAGTTACATCCATCTATTGCATTGGAGATCATTTGCATCCACATAGCTCCATCACAAGGCACAAGGCTAGGACATATACATCACACACAACATAGGGGGAGGATTCTATTCTATTCCATGCACCATTCTATTACATTTTTCTACACATAGTTAGCTCACTACATCACAAAGTGTGACTGACACAAGAGCAACCTAGGGCATGCTTCACACACACACAAAACTACATTTGGGTCTGGAATGTAGTGCAATGCTCAGTTAGTAAGTCCACTATTATGACAACTGAGGTCATTCTGACCCTATCATATGTATTTTTATTTTTAGGGATTGATGTTTGTTTAGGGTTTTGTAGGTCTTCCTTTCATCTTGGATTAACAACGACACCTGAAGCAATACAACAAATATGATGCGACACATAACAAGGGTTTTGGACCACCTATCGAACCTATGAAGATTAGTTCCAGATATTTTACATAGAAGGGTGCCCATTCTATAGACTAGAGCACTGAGGCGCCCCAATGCTTCTCTAGGTAGCCTAGTCTAGAGAATCATTCTAGATATATCCTTTTTAGGGATTATGCGCAGTCATTATTGCTTCCAGATTTTCCAGTCATCTCTAAGACACGGTCCTACAAGATCATCAAATCATCTTATTCATTTTCATACTTCTCTTGCATATTAGGTTTTCTACTTTCATTAGATTAGTTGCTTACGTCATATTTTTATTCATTTACAACATCTATTTATTTTATTTACAGTTGTTCATAGCTTAGATTAACTACATTGCATATGTTTACAATTTTATATCTAATCATTTTTCTAAACTCGATCTTTGAATACACTTATTCCTTGGGATCCTCCTTCTAATTCTGTCACTTTTATTGGTTGTTTTGGGACTTTTTAATATTGTGAGGTTCTCTCATTCACCCATAGAATTTCCAAACCAATGGCCAATATCCCTACTTCTATATCTCACACTGATAATCCTTTGGATAATTCAAATAATGTACCTCTTCATGAAATAGAGGCATCTGATAGTGAGAAGTCCTATGATGAAGACACCAATGTTGACCAAGATCAACTCAACACTATTACTGAATTTTGGAAATCTTTGCATGAAAACCTTACTCATCTTCCTCATGTCTTACAAGATTTAATTTTTGTTAAGTGAACTCGTGATGCTTCTACTTCTGTCATGGCTTCTTTGGCTCTCATGCTCCCTACTCCATCCATTTATGTTTCTACTCTTATTATTATAACTACTGCTCCCATCACCCACCTTGGCACTCCTAATATGAAACTTGTCTCTTTATCAAACACTCTTGATTTAACATCTTTATATCAGGATTTACAAAATCAAATTCGCTAGCTCCAATTCACTACTTCTCGAGGATCACCATCTTTAGATTCTACTTCATTATTGCATACCCATTTTGCGCTAGCTATCTCCGCTTATTCATTTCCACTTAACTTCATCTCTCCCAAATTTCCCATTTTTAAAGGCCATGGTGACCCATAAGAGCATCTTTGAGCTTTCCACGTAGCATGTCTCAACTATGCGGATGATCACACCATTCTCGCTAATTTTTTTCCTCACAATTTACAAGACTATGTGATGCATTGGTTCTATAACCTACCTATCCATTCGGTAGTATCTTTCACACATATGGCCAACACCTTTCTCACACATTTCTCTATCAACATTGGCTCTAATATCTCCTATTCTCAATTTGCACAGCTCAAGCAAGGGTCCAACAAACACTTATCTCGATTATGTCTTGTGATACAAAAATAATTTAGCTAAGATGATTAACGTATTTCTGATTTCGAGCTCTAGGAATTATTTATTCAAAGTCTATTACCACCACTTCAAGAGAGTGTTCTCTTTGAGACCTCTCCCTTGTTCGATCAAATTTTTCAAACTCTCAAGCTTAGTTATACTAAACTCCTAGCAAGAAGAGCAAATTTAAATATAAAGACAAAGCATCATCATCCACACATTTTCAGAATAAGTCAACCTTTAAGCCTTCTACAACTAAACCCATGGATGGAAAAAACATCTGTCAACACATTATTTACCTCAGGAGCTTCGACCATAACCATACAGACATACTTTTACTAATTTTAGTACACCTCTCGAGTGTTTTTCTACCACAACTCATCAATAGTAATATTATTACCTTACTGTCACCTCTATAACTTGATCCATCTCAACCAAAAGGGCATAATTTTGATGACAATTCTTATTGTGATTATCATCAATGCATAGGAAATTCCACTAATCGTTATTTTTGGTTACAACATCTCATTCAGGATTTTCTTGACAATGGTCAAATTGAGCTTCCAAAATCTATAACATCTACACCTATTAATGAAAATCATAAACTTAATATTTTTAATAACCCATTACCAAAACATAATACAAAAAGACTGATTCCTCTGCTAATCATGTCTATCACACATGATTATTTCTCCTACATCGGGGGCTATGGATTTCTTAATTGTGAACACTTTGGCGCTTCACCATTGATCATTTCTTTCTCTGCCATTGATTATCATGCAAATTTTATATCTAATTATTTGTATATCAATACATATATTGTTTGGACCTCTATTAAAAATACTAAAGTTGACCCATCCTAGCCCATTAGTGCATGCTTTATTTCACTTCTCAAGGCTATCGGTTATCTTTCATCACAAATTGAAATCCATTTCAACAAAACTTTTGGTGTTGTTAAACTACATGTTACTGATCGGTCCCCCCTTACTCTGCTTGTGCCTTTACTCCTTGGAAACACAGTTGACGATCTGTGACATGCTTCTTGGTCTCAATTGGATTCATCAATCTCAATCTATCATTTCTATGAATCATTTGCAACTCAAATTTATTCACAACAATCAAGTTATTTCTATTGATGGTGTCCCTCCATCTACTCCATGGTCATCATCTCCTCGTGCAATAGCTAGCACACCACCTACTTCATCTAGCACATCACACTCTATGTTACTCAAAGCGTAGTCTACACCTATTTCACCTACTCGAGCATCATCTACATGACCGCATTATTCCGCCAGTCCTACACATAAGCATAGGCCCATTCCTAGGACAATCATTGCATCACGACGCAGGTCCCAACCATGGTTTATTTCACGTGGGTCCTCATCACCTTCGCATTCAACATCACCTAGATCTCCATCACCGACACATTTCATGACACCACATCCTTCATCATATATTCATCCCTCGTACACATTTAGACTTCATACACCAACACAATGTTTGTCTACCATACCACCATTGTTAGAGCATGGTCCTATATTTTCATCACCATAGACATCAGGTGGAGGACCTTTGTCCTTCACTATCATTTGTTAGTTCATCTCATTCATACATACTTGGGGGGAATTTCATCTAATATCCCCCACTCACCTTGACATCTATCTTCTTTGCATTTTCATATATACATTCTTATCACATGTTCTAGCATTTACCATTACCCGATGACACACTCTTGTGCTTTGGTTCACACTTGAATGTTGAGGGATTACTACAAATGAATTCCACACACTACACTATAGTAATTACAAATTACGTTCCATCGAATATTGCCACGTCATGCATCATACATATATCATCCTTCTATTGTCTAGCGTTGCATACTACTCATCATATTGTCCATATCACACATTACATACACTATTAGACTATATACATGTATTGCATCACATTCTATACACATAGTGTCATTCCACTACATCTCGAGTCACATCCCTTACATCATACAATGTGCATATGCACATCACACATTTTCTATATATTAATGAGTTTAGCGTTACATTACATTGTACACATTTTACACGTTTATAATCACATTCTACACACCACATATTTACGTATTCTACTCATAACATGGTCGTTTATCATCTTCATCAAATATAATAAATCATATTCTACGTGTTACACTCACTACCCTATGACTCACTTTAGCTCCTTGGTCCATACTTGTCATCGGGTTTACAAATCAAATGGACCTTACATTCACCACACATTTATAATTTGACCTTTCATCATGTGAAATTTCTACAATAGTGACACATGTTATAGGCTAACTTGTCACTTCCTCCATCCATCTTGTAGTGATATATGGTTAGGGCTAAATCATCACTCATTTATTCATCTTATAGTGATATAAACTTTAGGCTACATCACCACTCCCTTTATTCATCTTGTAGTGATATACGCTTAGGATAAATCATCACTCTTATGATCATATTTTCATGATATACACTTACACTATAAGGTTCATGCACATCTCTTCTCTATGTCACACATCACCACTACGCATACAAACTCATCATAACACGTTAGACACAATATACACTCGAACATTTCCGATGATGCACTCTCATTTACAGTTCATTCTTGATTGCTAAGGGGAAAACCAAATGAACCTCACTGCATACATTTCCATTCACTCAGGGGGACACGCGGCTCCTATCACTCCATTTTGCATTCCATTCCATCCATCCACAACATACTGCATATTATGGTTACTTTTACTCTTGCTTACTTTTTCTTATTCATGGTCACTTTATTACATATGCTAGTTAGCTTACTTGTATGTCATTTATCTATATCATCCACACATGCATGTTCATGTCTTTTTCTAGTTGTGATCACAGATACAGAGTCTCTTACACGTAACATGGATGCTTTCCTTCTACCCTTCCTACATTGGTCACTGGGGGCATCCACATTCATCTCTTATAGGTGTTATTGTTTCATTTTGTATTTAGCACTTTACATTACTTGGTTATTCACACTTTGACATACTAGTTATCTTTCTAACATGCTAATGATTTCTTCATGTGCAACATTTTTTATGCAAGGATATTTGCTTCCATACTTATTTGTTACATTGTTTTCCATTGTTTGTTTTTGTATACGGGCCTCACCCTATGTTTGGTGTGCACACTTATTTTTTTTGTGGACATGATGGCCTTGCATGTATTGTAACATCATGAGTGATGTCTCATGTTTGTGACCCACTTTGCATAGCCTATCTTTGTCTTCTTACGTGTTTACTTTACTATGTTTCTTTCTAGGTTACACATTGTCTTCTACATGCATGCTTGTTGGTACTAACACTTGTATTTGTCTAGCCTCTTGTTTGTGCGCACCTTGGTTTATATTGAGCACATTACCTTCCCCTGTAGGGCACATAGTTCATGCGGTTGGTCCTCTTTTTGGGCCAAAATCTCCTATCAGTGACGTCGCATGCACCCCCAAAGAGGGGGCCATCATTTGGGGTTTTTACAGTCTACACAACACATTTACACTGGTTTAGTTCAATGCACTTTCTACCCTTGACATTGTGGGTTTACATATAATGAGTGAGTTTAGACCATTTTATGAACTCTTTACAAAACGGATTTTAGAGGACATGGTTGTCCTTAGCATTCAGGGAAGTGGTTACCGGTTGGAGGATACAATGGAATTCCTCCCAATACTTCTTCTACCGCAAGCATCGATTGCCCATAAAACCGATCTGATGCTGAGATATCTCTTCACACACATTTAGGGAAGTAGTTAAAGGTTGGAGGAGACAAAAATTCCTCCCTATAATTCTTCGTCCTATGGCATCATATCACCCAAAAAAACCCCAGTATAGGATATCCTTCTACACTCTTTCTCTCAACATGGATCAGGTGCACATGTTCCATTTATATTTTTCATTTGTGTACTTTACATTTACATGCTTTTACATACACATGTATCTTTTACATTACATTTTTACACATACATACATACATATTTGACTATTTGATTGTTTTCTCCTTACAGGTTCGGTCATATGAGAAATAAGTAGTCAAATGGGGCAACAAAAACAACAACAATGTCAATAACAACACTTCATGCCAACACACTTCATGTACTAACCATGTAGGTACACTACATACATTAACATCAGCAAACACATTCCACCCTAGGTTCAATCTCATCACTTTTTGTGCATTTTCATCTTTATTTTCCACTCTCCATCACCTTTTTATCATTCCACTCTTTTTCTAGTCCTTCGGCATGCCTTCTTTGTCACATTACATCGACATCAGGTACACATATCTATCTACATTATGTTACTAATATTTTCACTCACCAACATAAAGTGGGCAAAAATGTACACACAAAATCATGCACTTTAGACATTATTTAGTCTCGGTCTCATAGTACTATTTAGAGGGTTTTTGAGTGAATAAAGTACTAATTAACTCTCATTTTTGGCCATCTTTCTTTATTTTATTTCGTCATTCTTGACCTCCACCATACAAATATCGAGTCAAATTTCATCATTTGCCATCATTTTAGCTTTGATGGGGCACCAGGAGCTAGTATTAGGCACTGTGGGCACCTTTGTCCTACCAGGGCACCCGGTCCTTTTCAAACTTTCCCACCACTTTTTAATCTCTTTCTATCTGTTTGAGGTCTTTATATTTTTGGTGGTTGGCCATCTCGGGGTTAATTACAAAATCAGATCAAGAGAACCCTATAAATATAAAGTTATGAGACCATAATGTGGGACTAAGCACTAATCACTTTTATCATCCACATAGAGTTGCATCAATCTATTGTATTAGAGATCACTTGCATCCACATAGCTCCATCACAAGGCACAAAGCTAAGACATCTCGCATCACACACAACATAGGGGGAAGATTCTATTCTATTCCATGCACCATTCTATTACATTTTTATACTAATAGTTATCTCGCTACATCATAAAGTGCAACCGACACAAGAACAACCTAGGGCATGCTTCACACATACACACAACACTACATTTGGGTCTGGAATGTAGTGCAATGCTTAGTTAGTAAGTCCACTATTGTGGCAGATGAGGTCAGTCTGACCCTATCATATGTATTTTTATTTTTAAGGATTGATGTTTGTTTAGGGTTTTGCAGGTCTTCCTTTCATCTTATATTAGAAATGACACGACATAGTATAATGAATCTAATGCGACACATAATGAGGCTTTCAAACCACTTGTCAAACCCGTGAAGATCGAGTTATGGAGCTTTTACACAGAGACGGGGTGCCCATTACGTAAACTAGAGCACTGTAGGCACCCTAAACCTTCTCTAGGTGTCCGGTCTAGAGAATCATTCTAGATCTATCCTTTTCGTGGATTCTGTGCAATACGGTCATTGTTGCTTTTATATTTTCTAGTCATCTCTGCGACACGTCTCCCACAAGTTCATCAAATCAACTTATTCATTTCCATACTTCTCTTGCATATTAAGGTTTCTAATTTCATTAGATTAGTTGTTTGGGTCATATTTGTATTCATTTACAACATCTATTTATTTTATTTACATATTTTCATAGCTTAGATTAACTCCATTGCACATTTTTACGTTTTAGTTAATTAGTTAATGATGTGGAAAAAAATTCCTTGGTTAATTTAATTTCGTAATTTAAATTAATCCTCTAGAATTAAATTAATATTCCTTTCCACTTTAAAACTAGCTCACTTGATTAATTTAATTTCACTATATTAAAGTAATCCATTGTGTTAATTTAATTTTGGTTTAAATTAAGTTAACTCACTTAATTAAATTAATTTACTACAATGATTTTATTTCCCTAATCAAATTAACTTACTTGATTAATTTAATTTCCTAAATTAAATTAAGTTAATTCATGCAAGGCTAATTTAATTTCCCTAAATTAAATAAGTTTATAAGAGATACGTCAAATTAATCTCTAGCTACCAATTAACCCATAACACCTAATTAAAAATAATGAAAATGATTATAGTCACAACTAAATTTATGTAAGTGGGGTGGAAGATGGATCACCCATCTCCCACCCTTGGATTATTTTAATCTACACAATAGATCTTAGGGCATCTCTAAAAACCCTAAAAATCCTTAAGGTGAGCTTATATTAGGTTTTTCTCTCTAAGTTATCACTTTTTCTCTCTTCATTTTTCTCTTGTAGGGTTTTGGAGCTTGAGGAGCATGGGTTGAAATGAACTCTCCATTTGGATCCATCCTCTAAAGATAAATCTCTTATTTATTGTTTATGATTTATTCACATCCATTTTCCCCAATCTGGTTTTTCTATGGGGTTTGTATTTCAATATTATAGTCATGGATTCATTTTCTTCTTATTTATTTTGTTTATTTCCCTAGATCAAATTTCATTGAGGATAACCATATATATATATATATATATATATATATATATATATATATATATATATATATATATATATATATATATATATATATATATATATATATATATATATGCGTAAATATATATTTTAAGGTGTTTTAATGTAACAATGAGAGGGGGAGGGGTCAACTCGCACACAAGCACTCCATACCAAAATCGATATATATATATATATATATATATATATATATATATAAAAGCAATGGTCCCTATTGTAACATGAAATCGAGATAAGGTTTTCTTGCCCACACCATACATTCTTCCCTAAACTAAAATGCCTTCTAGAAGATCAAAATGCATTTACAACATATCTAAACACATTTACAATAGTTTATTTTATAACTTGTGTGTGTATGTGCGTGTGTATCTCCCACTCTTGGATTATTTTAATCTACACACTAGATCTTAGGGCACCTCTACAAACCCTAACAATCCTTAAGGTGAGCTTATATTAGTTTTTTCTCTCCAAGTTCTCACTTTTTCTCTCTTCATTTTCTCTTTTAAGGACCATACAAGAAAAATGAGATGAGATCTCCATTTGGATCCACCCTCCAAAGATAAATCTCTTATTTATTGTTTATGATTTATTCACTGCATTTTCCCCAATCTGGTTTTTTCTATGGGGTTTGTATTTCAATACTATAGTTATAGATTCATTTTATTGTTATTTATTTTGTTTATTTCCCTAGATCAAATTCCATTGAGGGATAACCATATATATGTGTACAAGTGTGTGTGTGTGTGTGTATATATATGAGTAAATATATATTTTTAGGTGTTTTAATGTAACAATGAGAGGAGGAGGGGTCACCGCACACAAGCACTCCATACCAAAATCGATACCCCATTTTATTAGTAGAATATATATATATAAGCAATGGTCCATACTTTAACATGAAATCGACTAAGGTTTTGCTGCCCACACCATACATCCTTCCCTAAACTAAAATGCCTTCTAGAAGATTAAAACACATTTCAACATATCTAAACACATTTACAATAGTTTATTTTATAACTTGTGTGTATGTGCGCACGCATACTTGCAAGCGCGTGTGTGTATGTGTATTCTTGTTCTAAAAATAGTTAGTTTACTGATATATATATATATATATATATATATATATATTGTGTTTAATATATATATGTATATATATATTTATCCATGTATGTATAAACCCATTGTGTGTCTATATTTATCCATGTATGTAATTTGGAAAGGTTGTTTTTACATATGTATTCTCTACTGATATTGTTCTCTTTGAAAAATAACTACTATGAACAATATTGTAGAGAATACATATGTAAAAACAACCATTACTACTTTCCAAATTTATACATACATGGATAAATATAGACACACACACACACACACACACACACACGGGTCACACAAACACAAATTCATAACACGGTTTAAATCAACATTTACTTTTAAATGAACACACACACAGAGAATAATGTATCATTGAGTATTTGCATGTATTTCAATAGACAAAACCATTCATTATTATAACACAAGTTATATTTATCACACACACACACACACACACACACAAAACACACACACACACACACACACACACACACACACACACACACACACACACACACACACACACACACACACACACACACACACACACACACACACACACACACACACACACACACACACACACACACATATTACACTTATGTATATATACATGTATATGTGTGTGTGTATAGACACCCTTCTTAAAATCAATTCTGAAATTTAACTTAAATATATTTACACACATTTTTAAAATCACATTTTCTCATCTTAAATTCCATATTTTCAAAGGGGATAAATGGAGTTTCTTCCATGCTCAAAATATAAAAAATTCTCCATCTATTTTCTCTTTTATTTCAAATTAAAATGTAGATTTAAAAATTACTTATAACAACCATTTCTCAATCCAATACTTCCAAACAAAATGCAGTTTCACAACTACTTATTACAATAATAAAATCCTCCATTTACATCCAAAAAGCAATAATGAAATCATTTATTTATTACCAACAATGAACCATTATTAAGATTAAATTTGCAACTCATTTAACCAATAAGAAAATACAAATGGACAAGCCTCCCCAAAGAGGGAACAACATGCCCAATTTTTACAAGCTTTGTTCTTTCCAAAAACAGAGTCTCAAAAAGCTTCATTTTCTAAGATCCAAGTTTTCAAATTAGAAAAGGATTGGTTTCCTCCTAACCTATAGACATCGTCACATTCCCTATCTCAAGGTGATGAGCATACTAGCCTCCTTCCAAGCTTGTGGGGGAGAGGAGATGTATCTCAAATTGGAACAATAAAATTGATTATCCAATCTAGTGTCCCTTGTGCGCGTTTGCTCTCTCTGGTAACCTGGGGCACGTTTATGTCACCACTATCCCCTTGGGATATTATTCGATTTGTGATTTAAACACCTATCCTAAGTTTAATTCACCCCTTTATGTTTTACCCATGAGTAATTAAATATTAACTATTTAATTACACCTTTTCACATGTATCCTAACCACTTATTTACCCCATATCTATCCTATCCATGTGTCCCTCCTATTTCTCCTCCTCACAATCAAGCAGCGGGATATTTCCCGTATTTGAGGTGGAGGGATAACTCTTATCTTTCTAGAAATCATTCATTTTGGCCATCTCGGGAGTCTGTTCCACGATCGGCGCCGACCGGTATGGTCGACACCGATTTTTAGGAGCGGCGCCGATTATAAATAGAAGCCCAGAACTCAGTTCTGGGACGGAAGAAAAACACACGCACGAACACGAAGGACAGACAGAGACAGATCGCGAAAGAAACACAGACCGTGAAAGAGAGAGAACGAGAGATCTTTGCGCATCTAGTGTCAACATTATCTATCAAATGAGAACGGATCTTGTCCAAATCAATCCCTGAGAGGAGCACCGTTACTCTGTTCTTATCACATCAACATCGCACGTATCCATTGATCTTCTGGTGACTCTGTTCCAGTATCTCACCGGCTTCGGCATATCCAGCAGACGTTGACGATCTGGCCTTCACTTTCCGATTTCCAAATCTTCTCGCACTGTCCCCGATCGACCGATCTACTTTTAGTCGACGCCGATCTTATTCAGTCGACGCCGATTCTTCATAACCGACGCCGATCACATCAGTCGACGCCGATTCTACATAATCGACGCCGATCATCCTGCAGACAGGTAAAAGGACACAGGTAACACAAATCTAGCTTTGTTTTCACAGTTCCCTGTCTTCTGTTGCTTTCTTTCTTGTTTAGATTCTGTTTATTACCTTGATCAGAAAATCTAGTCTTGTACGTACATCTTTTATCATGTATGCTTCTTTACTTAATTGAAAACGTGGACTGACATCCGCCGAGGGAGCTCATCGCTTCCCGGACCCGCTTCTCGGGCAGTCCACCTAAATATCTTTTAACGTGGTCTTTTTCTGTCAAGCATCGGTGTCTCGCAGGTTACTTGGATCTATTGTGCAGAATTGCTCGTGTGCGCCCATCTTATCTACATCGGCTTCCTCATCCGTCTACATCTTCGGATCTTGTCCATCAGGTATCGATTTCATTGGAGTTTTTCAGGGTTTTTGTGTTTAGTTTGGTGCATTAACTTGGACAGGTAACAAGCGCGAAATTCTTGATCTACATTCTGGCACGCCCGGTGGGACCCAACCAAAGTCCCTTATTGGTAAGTTCATCTCTTTTCTAGTTTTGAGCTTTGTTCTTTTTCCTCGCTGATTTTTATCAGTTCTGTTTGAGCATTTCCTTTCATCATTTCAATCTTGTTCTTTATGCGAAATCGTTATCTTGAAATTTTTCTAGTTCATTAAAATAGAAATTTTTCGTTTCACCATTATCTGGATATATCTTTCTGGATCTTGGTTGGTGTTTGCTTAACCTTTTCTTGCGGAGCACTTTGCTTGTTCGTGGGATTGTTCGAGGGGAAGAGCTCAACAACGCGCTTTTTGAAGTCCACACACCTTGGAGAGCTAAATCTATAGGTATTTCTCTTTTACGGTGTTTTCTCTTTTTTTTTAGGAACTAAAAAAAAAAAAAAAAAAAAGTTCTTTGTTTGTTGTCCATCACATTCGAACATTTCAATTTTTGGTGCTTAAAAAGAATTTAATCGCATTTGGGAAAGAATCTGTTTGACTTGTCTTCATCGAAATCAAACACTTCGTTTTTAAGTGCTTAAAAAAAAAAAAAAAAAACTCTTTCTTTGTCATTTCTGCTGTATGTTTTTCATCTAGTTTTAATTAGGCTGGAAAATCGATCAAAATCGGTAGTGACACTATTTGATTTTTATTTTTCACCCTTGCACACAAAGCCAAAATCATTAGGTATAAAGCATTTAAACAAAAATTCTTTCCCTGGCCTCGCCTACTTGGAAGTGACATCCAAGAGGAAGAGCCTACGCGGTACTCGGGCGCGTTTATAAATTCACGGAAGTTCTGGTATATATTTGGCAAAGCACCCGACTCCCTTATCGCGGTGGTGTGTGAAGTGCGGGGTAGGCCCCTATATCAAGCCACGTATCGGTCTTTTACTGAAGTGCCTTGGGACTCCTCACCAAAACATCCCCCAAACCATCCTTAGTTTGGCTATCTGAGTAGTTCCTGTTCTAAAAGGCCTTCCCTAATATTTTCTTTCTTAAAAGCATAAAAACTTAAAAGAGATAATCACCTACGCTGCTTGAATTGTCTGTGCATTAGTTAGGTCAATCTTCTTTTCTGCTTGTTTATGACGGTCATCACTCGGTTACAATCTAGAAGAATGGCTCAATTAGCCCCTTCTTCCTCCGAGATCACCACTAGTGTGGAGGTTTCGGCACCCCCCAGGTCTTCCTCGGGACCACTGTTAATGGGTTCCCCATCTTGGTCATATAATCCTTTTTATCAGGCCAAAGCAACCCCATCACGTCCAGCTTCCCCTAGTCCTTCAGAAATATCATCTACTTCTGACTCAGAGTATGTTCCTCGCGGGGATCCTGAATTTCAGGCGCTCCTCGATCGCAATCCGGTAGCCCTCATGGACTACCTAGTACACAAGTCTATTCAAATATCTGATCAGGGACCACCAATCCAGCAAGTGTACGATTATTCTCGTGAACCACCCCAGGCTTTTGTAGAACAGCTAGCATCGTCTTTCTCGCCTCGAGCCACGGAGGAGGGCGGCACACCTGTGCCTCCTTTTTCTCTTCCACCGACCATATCGACTAGTTCTCAAGAAGTCTTACCTATTCCTAACGCCGCAGTTACCTCGACTATTCCACAACCTACTACTGAGAGGTCCTCTGCTCTGGCTATAATGAGTGCGTCTGCGCACCCGCATATTGCGTTGTTAACTCATCTATGCCATCCATTGTGTCCCAGGGTCAGTACCCCTTTATGAGTCAACCCCCTTCGACTAGTCAGTTGGTTCCTGCTTCTCGTCCTTCAGTGGGTCTTTCTTCCAATGTTCCAGCAACAGTGACCTTCGCCCATCCTCTAGCATCGGCACCCTTAATAACTAATCCGGCAGTAGAAACCCTCTTTCAGGTCTTGTTCCCCAATATGTCCAATCAAATCGGCACCCATGTTCCTCAATCTGTTCCGATTCAGTCAACAAGCATAGGAGTCCACCAATCACAGGCTCCGTCCATCATCCAACCTTCATTTTCTCAACCACTTATTATCCCACAGCCTGCCTATACACAGGCTCCTTCACAACAAATACCCCACCAGGCGTCACCCAGAATGCCTGGTTACTCCTCTTATCATCCTATCAATCAACAGATGAATCCCCCATTGACACCTCAACAACATCCACCATTTACTTCTTATGTAGGACATGCCAGTCTGCCTCCTCCTCAATCCGACGTGGTTCAAATTCTTTTCAAGAAAATCGTAGACTTGGAAGCCTCCACCAAAGGGGCTCGTCCTTCATACTCTTTTGAAGAAGTATGTAATGAACCCATTCACCCCTCAGTGGCTTTTAAGCCTTATCCTCCCCAATGGGAACTTCCTAAATTTTCAAAATTTCATAGTCGGGAGGACCCTCAACAGCATTTGCGAGCATTCAAACATGCTTGCTACCTCATAGTCCAGGATCAGGAGCTTATGCTCCGTACTTTTCCTATGTCTCTAGCAGGTCCTGCTTTAGACTGGTACAATAACATTCCTCAACATTCCTTGTTTTCTTTCTCTCAATTGGCTCAGATGTTTGTTGAAAAATTTTCAATAAATATCGCGCATAAGATCTCGATTACAGATCTTTATAACATTCGTCAATTCGATGATGAGTCTATTGTAGACTTTGTCGCTCGTTGGAGAGGGATAATCAACCAATTGTCTTTCTCCCTTCCTCAATCCCAACAGATCGAGTTGTTTACTCGATCTTGTGCTAATCATATTTCTTCCACTTTAAGGATCCAGACTTTTCATACATTTGAAGAAGCCTTTACGATGGCACGCAAACTTGAATCCCGCGCCATTGAACAAGGGAAGTTAAAACTTCGCTCCAAATCTAAACCGGATTTTTCTCGGTTTACCAAATCAAATCCTTCCACTTCTAAAGACAAGAATCAGGGATCCACCAATGCTATCGTATTAAAAACATCACGAGCCGATACCACTTCTAATCAAACACCACGAAGAGACTCCTCATCTTCTCGAAAAGGGTCCTCGTCATCTCGATCTTACACTTCGTTGGGGGAATCATATGCTTCTATCCTGAAAAAAATGTTGGAAGTCCACATGATCGAACTTCCTCCCATTAGGAATATTGATGAAAGCCAAGAACGTCCATTCTGGTATAGGGAAAATGACTTCTGTCATTATCATAGAACCAAAGGTCATGACATTGAGCGATGTCAAACCTTCAAAAATCTTGTCCAGAAATTCATTGATAAAGGCGAGCTCATTCTGGATAACCCAAATGCTCCCCCAAATCAAGCGTTGGATGTCTTTAAACAACCTTTTCCTAATCATTCCCCGAACCATGATGCTTCAGAGTCTCAAAAACCAAACACTCATACTATCAGCGTCATCTCTACTGAAGAATCTTCTTCTAAAACTAAGCCATCTGTGAACACATCGACCGAATCAGAACCTCCTTCTGCTTCGTTAATCGTTGGGATTCCACCATCTTCAGATAGCCCGTCTTTGAATATTCCAACATTGTTAGATACGGATTCACCTCTCTCTGCTTCTTTGTCTGATCTTCCATCCATATGAGAGGCAGTGTCATCCTCATCTGTCTCATCGTCAGACATTCTTTCAATGCTCGAGGCAATTACATCCCTTCGAGTTTCCACCGCGGATACATCTACTTCTATTTCTCCCATTTTTGCTGCGACTATGCCCTTGGTGAACGTACCTATAGTTGTGCCGACTTCGACGGAAGCGTCTTCGATTTTGACTCTTCCTGTTTCCTTTCCTACAGTAGTTTCACCCACAATTACTGTACCAGAAGAAGTTCCCTCGCAAGGAACTGCTTCTTCATCACTCACTTCTTCCATCACAAATGCTACTTTGCCTATTAAGGGGAAATATAAAGAAGTAGCACCAACACCTATACGCTCGGTTCCTGAACTTAGACCGAGACAACCGAAATCTAACGTTGCGTCATCAGTACCACCCCATTTGCTTTCCCCAAAAAGGTTGCAATCACCTTATGCGGTTGAAATTATCACCATCCCTGAAAAAGGAAAGCCCATATTTCGAACCATCAAGACTCTTGGTGCTTTTCCGCAAAAATCTCTCTCTGCGCCTCATAAAAGATTGGATTTGTCCGCTGAGAAGGTGTCTTCTTCTACACACTTATCAAAACCATCATCTTCTTCTACAACACATTCTTCACCAGCACCTCGAAAAGTGGACTTACCTACTAAAGAGACGTCACCTCTTTTATCAGAATCATCATCTTCATTACCAAAAGCCAGGGTGCCCTATGTTCCTCCGATTACACCTACTTTGGAAGCTTCTCCCTCATCTAAATCGACATCATCTAAATCATCATTAGTTTTGACCAAGCAACCCCCTTATCTTTGAAGACCACAACACTTGTCACATCTCCATCATCTTCAAAATCTATTTTAGGGGCTCCCCCTCCACCAAAATCAATCATGTCTCACTTACTTCCATCTCAAGTGCCCAAGGCTGCTCCTCCAGATGTCCAAAAAAATAAGATGATCCCTAAAAAGACTGTCAAACCAAACATGCAGGTTCTTTTACCTCGGTAGTCTGTTAAAGTAAAAGAGGCGCCTTCATCATCTCTGTCCTCATCTTCGTCTACCGGGTTCTACACCGAAATCCTTCACCAACTTATCCAATCTTCATCCATATCCCTTCCTCCGATTAAACCCTATAACCCTAAAGGAGTTAAACCTACTGGTTTAACTCGATTTGATTTGTGCTTACCACCGTACCCGGGTCATGACACCGAGGGTGTAAAGCTCTTGATCAAATCAACAACCTTTTGGAAGAAAGTGATCTTTTGCTGGAGGAGGAGAAACAAGCACCTCCTGTCATCTTAGCTCCATCTGAACCCCAACGATCTACTCAGGCCTCTACTTCTAGTGATTACACTCCAAATGATCTTCCACCTTCTCAAATCGACACAATCCATATCGCCACTAGAACCCAACAGTATGATAATCCATCCTCATCTACAGCATCTCGACCACGGGTTGTCATTTCTGCAGCCCCCGAAGGAGTTCCTCCTTCCTCATTAGCCCCGAGACCTCGGGTCTCTATTCGTGCTGCACCTCGGGCTCAAATTCCCGTGTCAGTTGAGGAGAGTGTTATGAAACAACTCACCCAGGCTCCGGTCAAAATGTCTCTTTTTGACCTCATTCAATCCTCTCCACAACATCGCCAGGCTCTGATTGATAATCTGCGTCGCATCGCAGTGAATTCAGATGAGCCCCAGCCTTTCGAGATGGTTGTTGGATTGAATAGACCATCAACCACCATTTCTTTTGAAGATTCAGAAATTCCTTCTCTTTCTTCCGAGGATTTGGAGGCTCCCCTCTTTATCACAGTCCAAATCGACAACACTACATTAAAACGCATTATGATCGACAGTGGTGCTGCACTCAACGTCATCTCCTCACACACATTCGAGAAACTTAAGTTACCAAAGAACGTAGTGTCACCCCCGCCTTTCGCTCTTCGATCATTTAACGATCAGCTAGCAGTTACTTTAGGAACTGTGGTCTTACCCATTCGAGTAGGTAAGAAGCTGCTTCACGAACTCTTCTACATTGTTGAAGGGAAATTCCATTATAATATGATCCTCGGACGCTCCTGGATTCACGCAATGCATTGTGTCCCATCTACCCTCCATCGATGCTTAAAATATCAATATGAGGGCAAAATATATACTCATCCAGGAGATCCTTTGCCTTCCGCGCAATGCGACATGACCACAGGGTCTGCCCCTCTAAAGGAAAATGCCTGTTCTCCTGACGGGGCCTCATCTTCTTCCATACCTGCAACCAAACTACCGGACGTACAAAATCTAGAAGAGACATTGCAGCGTTTCTCACTAGGAGAGCTTCCTCTCCTTTCTTTTGACACCCATCTCAAACCTAGTGAGTATGGTAGACCAGACAAACAACCTGAATATCAGCCAGGTCTTGGTCGCATCGTCACCATTGGTCTACCCAATCAACAGACTAATTTCATTTACGGTGGTCTAGATACACCTCACTATCACCCGGATTCTCCTCCTAGGGCCAAACCTTATCTAACAGGGTTTGATTATCTACAGAATCCCACGTTTGCAAAAACTTATTTATATCGATGCGCATGGAAGGGCTTTGGCTTAGGTAAATATGAACAAGGTGTACATGACCTCGCGTCCATTCCAACTCTCAAGCCACATCAAAAATTTGGTTTAGGATTTAAACCTCTTTCAAAAGCCACCGTCACTGTTCTCGATGAGCCTCTTCCTATCGAAGAACCATCTTCTCCCGCTAAGTCAGAAGCATCACTCGATGTGGACGATGACATTTCCATCCCGTCTAACTTTTTTTTTTATCAATACCATTTCCTTAGGGCCGCTAGCCTATAAGACTAATGACAAGTCCACTTCCATACCGTTAATTTTCCCTGAAATAGTTGGAGATGACTCTCCTACTATCAACACTATCCACTGTGTGGATGATGATTCTGTCCTCACCTATCTGGGGGCAGAGGATTCCTATCTTCCCAAAACTATTCCTTCTGACACGTCTACGCTTCTCAACGAAGCCACTGTCGACCTTAATATAGGGACTTCTAAAGACCCTCGCATCATTAAGGTCGGCCAATCCCTTAATCCACAGGAATTAGGAGACTTTACCACTTTTCTTTCCAACCATCGTCAAGCTTTTGCTTGGGCATATGAGGATATGCCAGGACTCGATCCCGATATTGTGGTCCACAATATCGTTACTCTTCCCGACATCAAACCAGTTAAACAAAAATTACGTAAAATGCACCCTAGAGTAGCCCTTCTTGTTAAAGAAGAATTGCAGCGCTTGCTCTCGGCTAACTTCATCCAACCCATCGATTATCCACAATGGGTTTCCAATGTAGTACCAGTAACTAAAGCTACTGGGAAAATTCAAATTTGTACCGACTTCCGGGATCTTAATCTTGCTTGTCCAAAAGATGATTTTCCTCTACCTAATATCGACCAACTCGTGGATTTAACTGCGGGTCATGAGATGCTTTCGCTTATGGATGGTTTCTCTGGATATAATCAAATTCTCATCGCACCAGAAGACCAACATAAGACTTCTTTCATAACTCCTTGGGGGACCTTTTGTTATCGTGTCATGCCTTTCGGTCTTAAGAACGCTGGAGCGACCTATCAGTGAGCAATGACCTACATCTTCCATGATCTCTTACACAAAACTGTGGAAGATTACGTCGACGATCTCCTCGGTAAATCCAAGCGTCGGCAGGATCATCTTTTCATCCTTGCACCTCTCTTTGAGAGGCTTATCCGCTTTTGTCTTCGTCTAAATCCATCTAAGTGCGTGTTTGGCGTTCTCACTGGTAAACTTTTAGGTTTTATCATTTCCATTAGGGGTATTGAAGTAGACCCCGCAAAAATAAAAGCTATCCTTGAGATGCCTCCCCCTTCTAACTTAAAGCAACTCCATGAGTCTCCAAGGACGTCTTCAATCAGTGCGTCGTTTTATCTCACAATTGTCGGACCGTTGTCAACCTTTTCATCATCTCCTCCATAAGAATGTTCATTTTGAATGGGATGAGCATTGCCAAAAGGCCTTTGATGATCTCAAAGCTTATCTTCTTTCTCCACCTGTGCTTACACCTCCACGCGAGGGGGAGCCTTTCTATCTTTATATCTCTGTGACTGACCATGCTCTGGGAGCCATGATCTCGCATCGGGACGCTTGCGGTAAAGAACAAGCTATCTATTACATCAGTCGCACCCTCCATGAGTATGAAACACGTTATTCCGAAGCTGAAAAGTCTGTGTTGTGCTCTCTTCTTCGCAACTTCTAAACTTCGTCATTACCTTCTTAATCACAAAACTTACATTGTCACAAGTGTCAATCCACTCAAGACAATTCATGCGAAGCCTTATCACAATGATCGTATCACTCGTTGGCTCATGCTTATGACTGAATTTGATCTCGAGTTTGTCCCGCAAAAATCTATCAAGGGTCAGGTCATTGCAGATCAACTAGCTGATGCTCCTCTCCCGGACACTCAAGTTCCCCTTGCTCGATTCCCCGATGAATATATCCAACAAATTGATTTTGGTCTTTCTCCATTTAAAGTAAAACTCTTCTTTGATGGATCAAAATGCCAGCAAGGGGGAGGTGCGGGTTTCGTGATGATTCCTCCTTGGGGTACGCCTATCCCAGTCGCACACAAACTAAACTTTGAGTGCACCAATAATATGGCTGAATATGAAGCTCTTGTCTTGGGTCTTCAAAATGCCATTAATCTCGGCGCTCGTCATATTGACATCTTTGGTGATTCTGAACTCATCGTTAATCAAGTCACGGGTGTCTATCAATGCAAGAATGATATCCTTCAAAAATATCGTGACATCATTCTCGTTCAACTCCAATCTTTCGATAAATTCACCATCCAAGCTATTCCTCGCACTGCGAATCGATTCGCAGATACAATGGCTTCGTTAGCCTCACTTATCCCACCTTTTACCGAAGACTCGCGACTTTATGTGGCTGTGCAACGATTAGATCAACCATCTCATCTTAGACAACTAACTTCAATCCATGCTATCACAACCCATACTCAGGATGAGTGGTATCAGCAGATCGTTGATTATCTATCTCATTCAGTGCTTCCTCCAGATCTAACTTCCAATGGTAGAAGATCTTTTATCCTACGTGCTAATCGCTATACTATTCTAGGAGGGATCCTCTACAAACGCGGCTTTGATGGCATTTTGCTTCGGTGCCTCAAATCCCTTGAATCATCTAAAGCTATCCAGGAGGTCCATGACGGTATCTGTGGTGGACATTTTAGTGGCTCGGCCGTAGCCAAACGCATCTTACGTTTGGGATATTATTGGCCTTCTCTTAATCGAGATTGTTGTGAATACACTAAGAAATGTGTCAAGTGTCAACAACATTCCAATCTCACACATATCCCTAGTCAAGCTTTACAACCTACAGCGGATTTGTGGCCTTTTTCGCAATGGGGTCTTGACCTTATTGGTCTCATCAATCCCCGTTCTTCACAGCGTCATCATTCTATCATTACTGCCACTGAGTACTTTACTAAGTGGGTGGAAGCTATCCCTCTTTCTTCAACAAAAGCTAAACCCATAGTTGATTTTGTCTATCAACACATCATTTGTCGCTTTGGTGTTCCACACAAACTCATCACAGATAACGGTAAGTCTTTCAAAAATGTTGATTTGCAGAACCTCTGCGACGCTTTCAATATCAAACTCAGCTTTTCTTCTCCATACTATCCTCAAGCTAATGGTCAGGCCGAAGCTTCCAATAAAACTTTGCGTAATATCCTCGCAAAGGTAACTAGTCGAGCTGGTAGGGATTGGCATTTACATATCCCTTTTGCTCTCTGGGCTTATCGGACTAGCATTCGTACTCCTACTGGTGCTACTCCCTTCTCTCTCGTCTATGGGTCTGAGGTTGTTCTTCCTTTGGAAGTCCAAATCCCATCTCTCCGTGTTTCTCTTAGAGAATTTGTCTCCGATGAGGACTATCGTCAAAATCGTCTAGCACAACTTGAATTATTAGATGAGCGGTGTCTCAACGCTCTTGAACATCATCAAGTCTATCTTGAGCGTGTCAAACGTGCTTATAACAAGCACTTGCAGCATCGTGACTTTAAAATTGGTGATCTTGTTCTTAAAGAAAACCAAAATGTCACTACACTCGAAAGGAGTCAGCGTGGTAAGTTTTCTCCCAACTGGATGGGCCCGTACATTATCACTCATAAATATGGGTCTGGGGCTTATCGTCTATCTTCCATGGATGGTATACCTAAAGTGGAACCTCTTAATGCCTTGCATCTAAGGCCCTTCTACTGTTAAAATCTATCTTACACAAATCTAGTCGCAAGACAGATCTTTCATCCGTCTAACAACCAGTCATATACTTTCATGGTGATTCGAAATTATGTGGTTCTCCGCCTTTTGTCTTTTTTACCTTAAATATGAGTATCGCGGCTCTACTCATAGCATTTTTCTTCTGGATATGTTCCTCCTCATGGTAGGAATACCTTAATCACCGTTTCATTTGTCCCAAGTGCTTATCTTAATCGGATCTACTCGGGGCATGAGTGCATGCTCTTTATACGTTTTCTTCCCCTCTATCTGATCTATCTAGGTCTAAACTCAGCTTCTTCCAAAAAGCTTTTCAAAAAAAAAAAAAAAAAAAGCTTTCAAAAAAAAAAAAAAAAAAAAAAGAAAGAAGAAAGAAGATGCTATCAAAAAAAAAAAAGATAGACTGATCCCTTGAAGGACAGCTATCCATACATTATCAAATGAATCAAAAGATATAGACCATACCCTCGAAGGATGGCTATCATTAAAATTCAAAATACAGACCGCTCCCTTGAAGGACGGCTGTTTCTCAAAGGAATACTCAAGGCTTCTTGCATTGATCAGCCTTTCAATCAGTTTCTACACTTTTTAGCATCACTGAAAGACTTCCCGTATTGATCAGTCTTTCCATATCTAGCAAACTTCCCGCATTGATCAGTTTGCTTTTCTGCCAGAAATCATGAAGCTGAGATATAAGACCTTTTTGTCGATCATATGGAGAATCCTATTTTCCCAGTATAAACATGTATTCTGTCCCTTGTAAATTTCGACGAGATACTTACTTACTGCTCCTTCCGTTTCCCTCCTAAATCTGGTTTGCGACTAGTTAGTGTCAGGTTTATTTTAACCTCATGTAGGGCCTTGTATGCACGATCTTTTGGTTTCTTATCCAGATTCTATTTATGGTCGGTTGAGAGTCCAACTTATCATTTTTCCTCTTATCTGGGTGTATTTCCTTTATTTCTAATCAAGGTCGTTTTCATTACATCCTTGACTCTCACAGAGAGTATGTCCGATTATTTCATCCAGTTAAATTGACATTTCACATGTTAATTTAATCAAAATTTATCATCTATCTAATTTCATCTTATTTACTTTGACATATCAAAGCATGTATTGTCAACACATGTGAATCTATCTATCTATTTTCATCAAAATTTAATCAAAATCTCAAAAATATCAAATCCATTTCAACTATCAAAACCCATCTATCCATCACATCATCTAAACACTTGTCCATCCAAGTAACACTACATCTATCTATATCTATTTTCATCAAAATTAAATTAACATCTCAAACATACCAAATCTATCAATCACATCTATCCATCTATCCATCAAAACATCTAAAAACTTGTACATCCAAGTTACACTACATCTATCTATATCCATTTTTCATCAAAATTAAATCCATACATCAATCACATCTATCCATCTATCCATCAACAAATATAAAAATATGTACATCCAAGTTTCATTACATCCATCTTTATCTATTTTTCATCAAAATTATATCCACATATCAATCACATCAAATCACATCACATCTATCTATCCTCTATGTCTATGTTCATCCAATCTCATCTATTTATCATCTATCAATCTATGTCTACATCCATCACAATTACGCTACATCTGTCCATGTATATCAAAATTAAAAACAGGAGAACAATCATATGACAAAAACAATGATAAATCTATATATATACATAAGTGTCTGTACAACAAAAAATGGGTGGCTCTCAATCAAGCCATCTATACAATGCCTTCCAATCGAGGCTACATCACTACACTGATACAAAATATAAAAAAATCCCTATATAGTAAAATCTGATGCATGGAGGACACTATCTCCTCCACCCTCCTCTGGACCAGGCTGTCTCTCCTGGCCGCCACCTATCGAGCTAGATGCACCTGCTGCTGGAGGTCTCTGCCCACCTCGGTCTCTCCCGGTGCTCCCTCCACCTGAGGCCCCGCTCGCTGTGGCCGTCGCTGATCTCCTCCTCGCCCCGTACCGAGGCACATCTGGGGCATGCTGCGCTAAGGCATCCTCATAGTATCTCACCTCAGCGAGGAGAGACTGATATGTGCTCAAGCTCACGGTACCCGGTGCTCGTAATGGTCTTTGTTGTCTTCTTTGCTGTTGGTGCTGCTGGTGGTGCCCCTCCTAGGGTCGTGCCCTGTGTACCAGACTCTGACGTGGTACCTGTCTCCCCATATTTGGCCCTGAGGGCCTCCCTATGTCGAAGGTAGCGATCCCTCTGCTGGATCGCTGTATCTCGCTCCTGGCGAGTGGTGTCTCTCTCCAAAATCAGGGCATCCCTCTCCTCTGTCAGAGCTCGAATCTCCTCGAGAGCCACCTGGTGTGTCTGCGTCAGGGTGGCGTGCTCTCCCTCCAGTCTCTCTAGCACTGTAGCCATATCCTCCTCGTCGGCATCTATAGATGCCGGGAGATGTCGTGGTAGCTCTGTCGCATACCATGCAGCATAACCATCACCTACTCGGCATCATCATCACTGTCTGTGGAGGGTGGGGCCTCTCTCAATGGATCTACCGGGATCAAAATCGGCAGATCAGTCTCCTGCTATCTCACCTATAAGGCCTGTAAGTAGTCGGCACTGTCTGCACTAGGCCGAACTGTCTCAATACCCGCATAAATGGGACTCGCTCCCACATATCAGGCCTGCGGCCCCTAACCACCCTGCTCCGTCTCAATGCCACCAAGTGAGCATCCTGACCAGCCCATGTCGGAAATACCCGATATGGCCTCCAGATAACTTTGATCGGTGTCGGCGTCTGGCGCTCGGTATACCAATCCATGAGACCTCCTGTATCCCCCGGTGGCCATATAGCCCGCCCGCCGCGGAATCCATAATCAATAGCTCCCACTGCTGCTGGCATCCAAGGAAGCCCGGATGGCCTGATCACTGCTATATGCTCATATGCCCAGCAGTGGAGCACAAAACTAACATCAATACCTGTCCTCCGGCCAGTGGTATACATCCATAGCTCGTGATATATCTGAGCTATCAGAGCATCAGAAAAAGCAAATACATGTCGAGGCTGCGGGATGTCGCAAACACAATCTAATAATAATAGTGGGAATCTCCCACCTCCACGAATCGGCGAGCGAAATAGGATATCGCCATCTGAATCAAAACTATCCGTCTGCTCCGGGGGCTATCCTGTCTATACTGCGAGGCTATCCGCACTGCCCCAGACACTATCTCTGAATCATCCGCTCTATCTCCATACAGTCGAACTAGGGCCCTCTGCTGCTGCTCTCGTGGCGTAATCTCTATCGGATCCCCAGTGATCGGCAGCCTCAAAATCCTGTATATATCCTCATGGGTGATGGTCATCTCACCCGTCCTGAACCAAAAAGTGCACGTCTGGCTATCCCATCGTCGCACTAGTGCTCGCATCAACTCTACGTCGCTGGCACTCGTCTGTAGTACCTAAAGCCCCCGAGCCCGGCTAACTCTAAATGCCGCCAATCTGCATCAGTCACATCAGGAAGAATAGTCTCTAGTAACTCGGGAATAGCATCCCTCATGTGTAGAACCTCTCGTGCCTGCATCCACGACATCAAGAGCAATATTAGTCTCATATTTACCCAAATCAGAACATCCAAAAAAAAAAAAAAAAAAATCTATTCACAAGTCTATACAATCGGCGTCGATTAAATATAATCGGCGTCGTTTATTTATAGTCGACGCCGATTAACATAAATCGGCGCCGCTTGAATATAATCGGCGTCGACTATACCAATCGGCGCCGATTTCTCGGTCGGATGTAAAAAACACCCTGGCCTCCCACCCGGCAAAATAGAAATTAAAAAAAAAAAAATAAAAAATAAAAATAAAAATAAAGCAAAAGTAAAACAACGGGTTCACGAAGAACCACTTACCCCAGGTCGTGTCCTCCTCTGCCGCTGACCACTTCCAGAGGCTTCCATGGTGCTCAAATCCAATTTTTGACTCTCTCTGATTCGATCGTCACGATGTAAATAAATCGTTCACGTTTTCCGTTCACATATTTATATGTGCTTTGCAACGGTCGGCGCCGACTATTTTGGTCGACGCCGTTTATTTTGATCGGCGCCGCTTATTATAATCGCCGCCGATTTTCCATATCTCTTTGCCATAGTGTTGATACTTGGCTCATTTATCTATCTGATCATTATGGTGCGTTGAATGTTGCCTTTTGGCACATATTTTCGATATCACCATCCATTTCGAGTTTGTTCCCTTTGCATGGGGCACTCATACTTTTTGGCAGCTTAGAGTTAAACGGGTCTGTAGGCACTAACGTCGCTTTGCAGACCGTCTAGTTGTCCCTACCAATGTGTCTCTCTTTAGATGTTGACTATTTTGCAGCCCTCCTTACACTCATGGGTCTGTAGGTACTAACGTCGTCTCATAAGGAGACCGTCTAGTTTGCCCTACCAATGTGAGTTCCTTAGGTTGCTGCCTTTTTATCTATTTTTATGCGTCATCAATGATCAGATCTACTCCAGACATCCAGCTGGGGCATCCCGCGTCTTCATCTACCTTTTTTCAAACTTGGGATCGTTTGTTCTATCATCCATCCCATCCCTAGTTTGAGGGGGATCACATCATCACTTTTTCTTCCCTTCTTCCATCTCCTTGTTTTTGTCTCATAACCTTGCTTATCGCAAGTTACTTGACAAAAAGGGGCAAAATGTAGACACCTAAAATTGATTATCCAATTTAGTGTCCCTCGTGCGCGTTTGCTCTCTCTGGTAACCTGGGGCACGTTTATGTCACCACTATCCCCTTGGGATATTATTCGATTTGTGATTTAAACACCTATCCTAAGTTTAATTCACCCCTTTATGTTTTACCCATGAGTAATTAAATATTAACCATTTAATTACACCTTTTCACATGTATCCTAACCACTTATTTACCCCATATCTATCCTATCCATGTGTCCCTCCTATTTCTCCTCCTCACAATCAAGCAGCGGGATATTTCCCGTATTTGAGGTGGAGGGATAACTCTTATCTTTCTAGAAATCATTCATTTTGGCCATCTCGGGAGTCTGTTCCGCGATCGGGCGCCACCGGTACGGTCGACGCCGATTTTTAGGAGCGGCGCCGATTATAAATAGAAGCCCAGAACTCGGTTCTGGGGACGAAAAAACACACGCACGAACACGAAGGACAGACAGAGACAGATCATGAAAGAAACACAGACCGTGAAAGAGAGAGAACGAGAGATCTTTGCGCATCTAGTGTCAACATTATCTATCAAATGAGAACGGATCTTGTCCAAATCAATCCCTGAGAGGAGCACCGTTACTCTGTTCTTATCACATCAACATCGCACGTATCCATTGATCTTCTGGTGACTCTGTTCCAGTATCTCACCGGCTTCGGCATATCCAGCAGACGTTGACGATCTGGCCTTCACTTTCCGATTTCCAAATCTTCTCGCACTGTCCCCGATCGACCGATCTACTTTCAGTCGACGCTGATCTTATTCAGTCGACGCCGATTCTTCATAATCGACGCCGATCACATCAGTCGACGCCGATTCTACATAATCGACGCCGATCATCCTGCAGATAGGTAAAAGGACACAGGTAACACAAATCTAGCTTTGTTTTCACAGTTCCCTGTCTTCTGTTGCTTTCTGTCTGCTGTTTAGATTTTGTTTATTACCTTGATCAGAAAATCTAGTCTTGTACGTACATCTTTTATCATGTATGCTTCTTTACTTAATTGAAAACGTGGGTGACATCCGTTGAGGAGCTCATCGCTTCCCGGACCCGCTTCTCGGGCAGTCCACCTAAATATCTTTTAACGTGGTCTTTTTCTGTCAAGCATCGGTGTCTCGCAGGTTACTTGGATCTATTGTGCAGAATTGCTCGTGTGCGCCCGTCTTATCTACATCGGCTTCCTCATCCATCTACATCTTCGGATCTTGTCCATCAGGTATCAATTTCATTGGATTTTCGGGGTTTTGTTTTAGTTTGGTGCATTAACTTGGACGGGTAACAAGCGCGAAATTCTTGATCTACAATGGGATATCCTCAATTTCCCTCACATTGTCCCAAATCCCCATCCTATTGGGTGAGGATGGACTAAAAATAATTTCACAACATTTACCGTTTTCCAAACAACACAAAACACACATGCATTCAAATCAAATAATCCTTTCATGATAGAAGCCTACCTTGCAAAATCAATCCAAAAGTCCAAGCTTCCAAGCTCTCCAAGTCAATCCCAAAATGCAATCCAAAAGCCAACTCCAAGCAAGCACAAGTTCTTAAAATTTTATAAAATTAAACAAGGATCAAAGTAAGTGGAACCTCAATTCCCCCAAATTTTGAGGATAAATAGAAAAAACCCACCAAATTAGAAACCAATAAGGAGATACCTATGTGGCATCTAGTCATCATCTAACTAGGTGCCATGTCACTCCTCTCCCCCAAACCCAAGACAAGAAAAGAAGTCATAAAAGAGAATTTCCAATTTCAAGAGAGATATTCACCCACTTGAGGTGAATTGAACTCACCTCAAGTGGACTTGGCAAAAATAAGAACCATAAATAAATGTAGGTGAATAAATACACATGGGGAGGTGGAAAGGCCCCTTTTACATTGGAAAGAGCCTTCCCTAGTAATAGGTATGGCTTTAGGGTATCTTTTCAAGGAAAATGTGGCCCTCTACAAGTTTAACACACTTCCCAAAAATCCCATTCTTCCCAAATCCGAATTTGGGTGAAGGGGTGCCTTGGGAAGAGTGTAGCCTCCACTAAACAAGGTAAGATAAATCATTAGCTAAGTTAAAACATGATTAATCATAATCCACTCAATTAAAATTAAAGAAAAGATAAGATAAAAATTAAATAAATTAATCATGGTTACCATCAAACTTAAATAAATTAAATTAAATCAAAACTATGAAGTAACAAAGAAACTCAAGATAATAATCATACCACAACAATTAACTACAAGACATGACATAATCAAATGATCAACAAGCCAAATGGCTCCCAATCCCAATTCACCAAACCATACAACAAAAAATAAAAGGGGGTTATAATTTGGCCAATGGCCAATTGTGCCAACCATGAGAGCAATCTCCTAAAACCCACATTCACCATCCCTAAAATCTACACACTTAATGCACACACATCATATCTTAATGGTATAATATAACTAATGAACATAACATCCAAGCATATCAACAACCAACATGACATCAATGCAATACACAACAATCCAATATGAGAGGTGTGTACATCCCAAAACATGTTACACATAATCTAACATCATATATGCTACCATAAGCATCATAAAAATCAAAGAGCATATATAGCTAATCATCATGAAATAACATCCATCTCATAATCACCATAAGGCTCATAATGTCTAACAACTAATCATCCATCCTACCAACAAGTTAGTATAATCATAATATACATCATATCCATCAAAATCATAATGCCAAGTACTTGAATCATAATCAAAGCACAATATAATAATCTCAATATCATACGATAAAAAAATGAGTCAACATAATCCAAAATATAGTGTCGGGAAGAGATGGTAATTACACCCCCTTGTCCTATAATTAGAATTCCTCCTAGAATTCACTTTGAAAAAAATAAGGGTACTACACCCTCAATGGCCTTGCATCCTCCCAAGTAGATGTTGTCTTGTCATACATGTCCCATTATACTCTAACTTGGTCAAGGTCTTTCCCTTTAAGGGCCAACCTCATATGATCTAGTATGCACATGGGATCTAGCATCCATTTTCCATTGGCCTCCACCTGTAAAGTCAACCAATCAAAAATATGAAATATATCATACACATATCTCCATAGCAAAGAAACATGAAACACATCGTGGACTTGGGATAGGTGTGGTGGAAAAGCTATATGGTAAGAAACTAGACTAATGATCTCCAAGATCTCAAACAGTCCAACAAAGTGAGGGAAGAACTTAGATCATTTTCCAAAATGGATAGGAATCTTTTACGGATGCACTCTTAGAAATACTTTGTCACCAAATGAGAAGTGACAATCCACCCTCTTGAATTGGTGTACACTTTCTGTCGTACACTAACATGCTCTAAATGTTATATAATTAGAATAACATGCTACTCCAAATCCTGCAAGTGGGTTATTCCTTGAACTATCCTGTCTTCAAGTCTATGCCAACTCAAAGGTGTCCTATAAGGTCTAACATATAGAACATGATATAGTGCCATACAAATCGAACTATAAATTTTTTTGTTGTATGTGAACTCAACTAGATAAAGGTAGTCCTCCCATATTCTCTCTTGGTCCATCACATACATCCTCACATATCCTCCAAAACCTAATTCACCCTATCCTGTCTATGGGTGATAAGTGGAATTGAAGTTGAGTTGAGTGCCCAATATTTTCTGAAATGTATTCCAAAAGTCTAATATATTGATCATGTCCGATCGAAATAATATTTCTCATAATGCCATACGGTTGCACAATATTTTATAGGTACACTATAGCTATCATGACTACATTATACATCATCTTCATGGGAGAGAAGTGGGAAAATTTGGTCAAATTTTCCACCATCACCATAATGGCATCATGATGGTATGAGGAAATATGGATACCAATAATAAAATCCGTCAAAACCATGTCCCACTTCCACTCCAGAATGGCATGGGGATACAAAATACTAGTAGGATGGGAATTATTGGGCTTCACTGCTAGCACTCCAAGGTAAGAGTGAAAAAATCGTTATATCCCGAGGAAAATCATGCCAAAATAAAAAGTGGTGAAGCTCGGCATGCATCTCCTTCACCCCTAGATGTGCTACATATAGAGCCCAATGATCCTCAAATAGAGGTAAACTATGAATATCCCATGTTTTGGGCACATAAATGCACCCTTAAAAGTGAATAAGTCCATCTACTTCAAAATAATACCCAACATACTTTCCCACCAAGGGGCTTTGTGATTGAACCCTCTATATAACACCCTTGTAAAGTATGTCCCTAGAAGAAGGTGCTACAAAATCCTATCTTGAAGATCTAATCTAAGGGTCAAGGAAAAATATCATGTCATTACCTACTCAAGGCGTCAACAATGAAATTATCCTTTCCCTTGATGTACTAAATATCCATTTCATACTCACATAGGAACTCCATCCAACATTATGTGATGATATTGGGCTAAGTGAAAATGCGTTGAAGGCTCTTATGATCAGTTCTCAAAACAAAATACATGCCAATAACAAAGTTATGCTAATGGTACAATACATGTATCATTATTGTAAGCTCAAGATCATGTGTGGGGTAATTAATCTTGTAATCCTTGATCTTGTAGGACTCATAAGTGATGAAATGCGTACCCTACATAAGAATATCCTCAAGTCCCTCCAAGGAAGCATTTGTATAAACCATGAAATCTGTAAGGGATATGGTACTTGCAAGATAGGTGCATAAGTAAAATTCTCTTTGAGAAGATGAAGGGCCTGCTTGCACCTATTAGAATAAACAAACTTCTTCCCTTTCTGTTGAAGAGAAGTGATCGGATTAGAAATGCGGGAGAATTCCTAAATAAATATGTCATAATACTATGCTAAATCGATGAAAATTCTAACCTCAATGACCAAATTGGGGGTAATCCAATCAAGAATCCCCTGAATCTTCAAAGGATCTAGAAATATACCCTCACTAGAAATGAAATTCCCCAAATACTAAATCTCAGTCTGAAAAAAGGAACACTTGTCTAGGTTCCCAAAAATTTGATGCTCACAAAATACCTAGAAAAGCTATCTTAATTGCCCCTCATGCTCTCTCTTGTGAAGGAGTAGATCAAAATTTCATCAAAGAAGATCAACATTAATTAGTGAAGGAAATTCTTGAATACTCCATTCATGAGACTTATGAACATGACCAGGGGCATTAGTTAGCTTGAAGGGAACTATAGTGAAATCATAGTGCCCATAGTGAGTTGTGAACACAGTCTTGTGAATATTTTCCTTTGCAATCTGAAGAAGTGATGGTACCTAAATTTGATATTGATATTAGAGAACACCCTAACTCCCTTCATCTAATTAAAAAGTTCATTTATCTTGGGGTAAAGGGTAATGGTTCTTCACCATTACTTTATTGATTACTTAAAATTCACACAAAGATAAATAGATTCATCCATCTTCTTCAAAATATTAAAGGTGCGGCTTAAGGGGACACACTAGGATGAACAATTCCCTTCTCTAATAACTCCTCTAACTAGATCTTGAGCTCATGAAGCTCATAATTAGTCATCTAATAAGGTGCTTGAGAGATGGGAGTTACACTAGACACTATATCAATGGTGAAGTCTACCTCATGACATGGTGGCATCCCGGGAATAAGTTTAGGGAACATGTCAGAAAACTTCCTCAAAAGTGGGTAATCATCTAGGGGAAAAATATTAGGGGTCTCCTAAGATATATCACTAAATGTGATGGAAAACATCTAGCATGCTTAGCACATACAATGCTTAAGTTGTATAACCAAGATCATGTGTAGGTATCTTGGTGTTTAAACTCGGAATTAATAGTCATGATGGCCAAATAATCTCTTCACTCTATGGTTTTGAGCCAATAGTCTAACTTGGCTTAATGAGTGTTAAACCAATCCATCCCCAAAACTACCTCATAGAATCTTGGGGTAAGATAAAAAGGTCAAAAGTGGTGGAAAACACCCTTAAGTCTAGGACACAACTCTTCACATAGGTGTCCACGACAAGCTTGGCCCCAATGGTCATCTCTACCTATCATAGGTCTAACTTTCTAACTATCACCAAACCACACCTTTGGTCCATAACCGTAGGTGAAATAAAAGAATATGATACACCAGAGTCAAAAAAACATGAAACTATAACATCCTTAATCATACTTGAAACCTTGATCATCATGTCCTAGTGTTTGGCATGAGGGTCATATATGATGACATAGATGCGATGAGTGCACCCTACATCTTCCACTATCTTCTCTCCGAGGTGACACCGGGTGACCTATCTAAAAGTAATCTATGAGGGAAATTACAAGCATAAGGACTAGGATCACCGTAAATAAAACATCCCTACACTAGTGTAGAACCACTTGTACTTTGTTGTATTGATCATGTGGGATGTGTCCTAGATGACTACCGAGTCCAAGTGGCATGTATTTTTGACCACCATATCCTTTATCTTTGAAACACCCCGACATGGCCTAATCCTACCTCTCTGAACATCATGAGGTGGTCTAGGTTACTAAAAATATTTAAGAGAGGGTTACGGGGTCTCTCGGTGAATATGCGGGTCTAAACCCTCTTTGTGAAGCTAGTGGTGCACTCTTGGCTCTAGCGTGCTACTTTAAAGGTGCCCTATTATGAAATCAATCCCTAATATTATCTCTAGAATCTTAGGCTTTACCCCTGACCTCCTTTGCTAAATATGCCTTCTCCACATCCTGTGTAAGGGTCGATAAGGTAAAATCATAAGTGAACTCACCACGTCTACATTCAATCCTTTTATAAAATGGTTCACCTACAATTTCTCCTCTACTACATTAGTCTTGAAAAGGACTCTCATACTATGGTACTATGTCATAACCCCGATGAAGGTCATGAAACTCATCTATCCTCTTCGCATGAAGTTCTCAAACATATAACGTGCCTAAATTTCTCCTTGAACAACTCCCAAGTTCTTGTCTCACACGATATATGGAGCTTCCACTCCTCTAATATCCACCAGAGACACCTATTGCATCTCATAGGATATGAATACCCAATCTGGACTTGATGTTACTCTTAAACACTTGAAGCCTAAAAACAAATTCCAAACTCGATAAATGATGCCTCTGCACTAAAACCATCCATGGAACCTTCAAAAGTGGGTGGGTGTAGTTTAAGTAGATCTCTCTAATCACACATGGTGGTCCCAAACTTTAAGTAAGGGGTTTTTCCAATCTCTCCAAAGGTGGTGATGGATCCCTAATTGGTGATGGTGGCCAAGTGACACCCACTAAGTGACTCTTGCATTGTGATGTACCCCTATCCAAAGGTGTTCTTGGGATACAATATCTCACCTGAAACTCCAAAATAAAGCGAGATGAAGAAACATGAGAACCCTACTCATGTTGAATCCTCTCTACTATGAAACACTAGACCCTATGACCTCCTGCTATGCAGTAGGTGGTCTTGAATTACTCTCATAATCTATTAAAGGGTCTAAAGAATTTTTGGCCCTAAATGCATGGAGGGTCCTTATGAGGAAAAATGGGTGGTAACGTGGGTGGTGGTCTACACGTGCCACGTCCTCGGACTCACGCGGCTTCATGTCCTCTTTCTCACCTAGACATCCTACAATCGTGTAAGGAATGAGATTATATTATCATTCATAGTTAAGTTTCAAAGTTTAGATTAATTTTAAGTTTTAGAATTTTGGGTTACAATCTGGATTAGGGTTTAACACTTCACCAAATGACATGTTGAGACACATCTCTCTAAGTGGGCTTAATTAATTAGCCTTTCCAATTATTAGGTAATTAATCTTTTCTATAAAACAAAACAATAATGAAAATCCCCATAGCTCTCGGTGTTGAAAACTAGCTCTAATACCATCTATAACACCTCGTTCCATGTGAACCAAAAATGGACCCTAAAACTAGAGAAAAAATTAGGGTAATTTTTTTGAAGTCAAACTTCTAAACCAAGTGCGTGACTCATTAATGAGCCTGCACGAATAACACAAAACTTCCCGAAACAGGGTCCCGTGATTAATAATGTCTAACCAAGATACCTAACTAAATCATTTCCAGTAACCAGTTCAAATTCAACGTTATTAACTTTTACCCCTAGGTTGAGCTCAAAATGCCCATTACAATTTAACGGGAATAATTCTCTAATTCCACTTATCTCTATTCTCCGTAAATGTCCTTTAATGAATTAAAACAGTTAATTATGCGAAACAACATTCCCTTGGTTAATTTAATTTCTATAAATTAAATTAATCCTCTAAATTAAACTATTTTTCTTTCCACTTTAAAATTAGCTCACTTGATTAATTTAATTTCACTATATTAAATTAATCCACTTAGTTAATTTAATCACCCCGATTTAAATCAAGTTAAGTCAATTAAATAATTTAATTTCCCATATCTCAAATTAATCAACTAGAATGATTTACTTTCCTAATTAAATTCCCAATTAAATTAGCTTACTTGATTAATTAATTTATCCAAATTGAATTAAGTTAATTCACCTCGATAATTTAATTTCCTCTAAATTAAATTATTTTATAAAAATAAGCCAAATTAAGTATTTAAAAATTAACCCATAACACCCAATTAAAAATAATGACAATGACTATAGTCACAACTAAATTTATTTAAGTGGGGTAGAAGATGGAGCATCCATCTCCCACCCTTGGATTCTTTTAATCTATACCCTAGATCTTAGGGCATCTCTAAAAACCTTAAAAACCCTCAAGGTGAGCTTATATTAGGTTTTGCTATATAAGCTCTCACTTTTTCTCTCTTCATTTTTTTGTTTTAGAGTTTTGGAGCTTGAAGGGAGCATGTGTTGGAGATGAGCTCTCCATTTGGGTCCACACTCCAAAGATCACTCTCTTGTTTATTGTTATGGTTTATTCACATACATTCCCCTAGTCTAATTTTTTAATATGGGGTTTGTATTTCAATACTACAACCATGGATTCATTTTCTTCTTATTTATTTTGCATATTTCTCTAGATAAAATCCTAGTGAGGGATAACCATATAAATGTGTGTGTGTGTGTGTAGTAATCCGAATCCCCATCCCATATCTCGACTCCCCCCATCTCAGCTTGACACATTATGATTGAAATATATACATATAGATATGGTGTGATAGGAATATATGAAGATATGGCATGAACCAAGTTGGCCAACCAACGCAACCCAACCCAATTAGTAGTGTAGTTAAGGACCCGATAGGCAATGTTTGTTATCAATGCACTAAGCTAGCCCAATAGTTTTTATTCCACCCATATCTATATATGTCCAATTTAATTCTAGATACTATCATTCACCCCCTCCCCTCCACCTTTCAATGACAGAGGTTACATTCATATTCATGCACATGAGGATCCCAATGAACAGGGCCCACCAAGCCATGTCTATTCATTCACATGACCCTCTCTCTCCTCCTCATGAGGGGGCACCTTATATATATATATATATATATATATAACACATGCACACACGCACACACACATGACTTATCTAAAAAATGCAGTTTACTTAGGGTATGTTTTAGTGGTGCGTATTCGTTAATTCACAAATATTCCGGTTTTTAACATTTGCATTTGGAAAATTTTTAGGGTAGGAATTAAGACCAGATCACCTAAATTTTCTACGTATAAATTAATTTTAGGGGTTTTTTTAGCTGCGTTTACACCAATAGTACTGTTTTCATTCAAATTGCCTTTAGTGTGAAATTGAATTTTTCCATGTTTTTCTCTATATATATACTAATTACATATTTATAATTCCGTATGAAAATTATGACTATCAAGAATAAATCAAATATTCCTCACAATTCCTTTGGGATTTAAAGATCAAGATTGACTACATTAAGGTATTTTTAAATTGATATGGTATTCTATTACATTTGTTTCAAAAAGGATCGAATCAAAATGACACTTTGGCCCGTAGCACTATATATGCTACCGCTGACAAAATTGTTTATTCTACCAACCAATAACATATACATGGCCACCGACTAGTAGCATAACAATGCTACCACCCTTTAGCATACACAATGCTAATGACTAGTAGCATTGTGTATACTACCAACTAATAGTATACATAATGCTACCGACCTTTAGCATACACAATTCTACCAACTCGTAGTATACACAATACTACCAATCGATAGAATATACAATGATACCAGGGCATGGTTGTCATGCTAATGTCTAGGATGCAAAATTTAAAATTTTGGTCATGATAACTAAACTCACACTTTACATTCCTCCTAGTCACCGGGAACCTTTCCTATATCCATCTTGTCCTCAGTTTCATCCTCATTCGGCTAGTAGGAACATGTTAACAAGATTTTCAAGTGTGTTTCATGTGCATGGATGAATTCCTAAGGTGATTGGAGAAGACACTATATTTGTGTTGTCCAAAATATCCCCCCAGGCTATTTTGACAACTTCCAAAATCAATTTTGGAATTGGAGAATTTTTGTTGAAAAGTTATGAAACACATGTTTTTAGTGTACCGTAGATTTCAAGAAGATAGTGTTTCGTAGACTCTCAAAGTATATGGAATAAAGGAATGGAGTTCGGGGGATTTAGGTGGATTTCCACCAAAATTAGTCTTCCATGGAAAAATGTGAAGCACGGATTTAATTGAATAGGGGCCACGATGCATGGAGGTGAATTTTGGAGTGGTGCGGGTGAAAACTAAAGAAGTTTGGAAGGAGACATGGTTTGAAGCTAAAAACACTATCCTAGTGTTCTGTGAACTTCTCAAGGAGAAATGTTCTACGGACTCTCCAAGTACACAAAACAAAATAAAGTGCCGCGAAGGTCTCTAAAAATCCACATAACAAGGAAGTTTGAATTCAAGACTTGAGAAAAATTTTGGTAGTCTCCGTGATAAAAATGAAAACATGGGTTTTTTTAAGAGAGGTCGCATTGCATGAAGGAGAAGTTGTAGAGTGTCTTGAAGAATAGTAGAAAGTTACAAGTGACCAAGTCTGGGATCCATGGAACACTCTCATAATGTTCCATGGGTTTCAAAATTACGAAGTCCACGAGTGGTCTATGTCAAAGATTTGATGTTGCGGAAGTCACAAGATCTATGGAATCCTAGTGTTCCGCAAGGTTTTCAAATTTTCCAGAAGGCCACAAAGTCACAAAATTTTTGGAACATTATCCTAGTGTTTAGTGGGTTTCTAAAGTTTCTAGAAAGCCACAGAACACTATCCCAGTGTTCCATGGGTTTCCAAATCCATGGAAGTATGTGGGTGACCTAATGCACAAGTGAAAAGCCATCGACAATAAAAATGGTTTTTTTCCTATAAATTTTGATGTGAACCTCCAAATTTGAAAAAATTGGTGGCATTGGAAAAGTCTTCATAAGGGATTTATTTGGGTATCAAGATAATTAAATCTATAAGTTTTTCTTGGGTTGAATGTGGTCTTGAATTTCATATTTTAACCAAAGAAGGAATGCAAAGGGTCTCATGCATAGAATAGTATATTTGTGCCCATATTGAACATGTTAACTCAACTTCATAATATAGAGGGTGAAAAAGGACAAGAAATTGAAAGGTCATGTGAAGAGAAGGAGAAGAGTCATTTTGTAATCTATAAAATGTAATGATGACGTCTTTCATAGGGGTCATTTTTTTTTGTTGATAGCTTCTATTTTCTTACCACAAGCAAGAAACTACAATTCTTCTATCTCCTTGTCTTATGTTTTACTCTCCATCTCAAATTTAATCCATGAGAAGGGTTATTTGTGTAATATTATGAAAATAAACTTGGATTCACTTGTATTTTATTCCTCTTTCCTTGACACGGTGTCTTATCATTATAAACTTGGAAATATTCTAGTTTTACGTTAATAAAATTAACTTGATATTTATTGAGTAAAACGCCCTTCTCAATTTCTCCCCTCTTTCCATACACACCTTTCTTCCATCTACTTTGCACACATATGTTTAGTGGATTATTCTTGTGTGATCCCGGTCAAAAGACCACCCTAGATGGTTAGAGTAGTATACATATTTCCTATTTTTTAATAAATGGAGTTTCCGATTCTAAGCGAGAATGAATTAGTCCTAGAGTGTTGGTGACAACTCCTAATTTTCCCTTGCAAAAAAAAAATTTCACCAATAGTTTTTGACACCCAATGTGGGGTAGATTTTTTGTCATGTATCCTATATTGATCCAAAAAATCCTAAAAATCAGATGTACCAAATATTCATAAAAATAAAAAATAAAAAAAACTCAAAAACATGAAACTTGATGATTGAAAGTCACTATTGTTTTCAGATGCGTCCTTTCACATTCTTGTTACAAGTTTTCTCATAAGTTGATTGAAAATTGATACATCATATTGGAAAAATTGAGAGGTATTGTTGATCCAAAATTTTAAGCTTTTAAAATACAACCACATCATATCTGAAATAATCCATATTACTTCTCTCAAACATCATCTCCATCTAGTACATCAAGCGATACAACATGAAACCCAATTGAGACTAATCCTAAATCTCCAGTTGTACCACCACTTGCTATTCTACCCCTAGAAGAAGAAATGGAAGAATCTCAACCACTTGTTCCATGGGGAAGGAATATTGGTTCGCTTGCTCTTACACCACCTCTCCATGAATTACTGAAGGGATTCCACAAGAAATTTCCCAAATTCAAAGGTGATGGCACTCAAATTCCTGAAGAAAATATTGGAGCTTTCATCATTACATGTGGAGTTCTTGAATTTCAACATGAGGATGTTTCAGTAAGGTTGTTTGTGGAGTCACTTTAAGAGAAAACAACTGAATGGTTCTGCCTCTTTCCCTCTTGATCCATCAAAAATTAGAATTATATCAAAGCGAGTCTTAAGCAAGATTTAAATCGGTGAAGAATCTCAAGATATTTTTATTCAATTGGTCCAAATGAAGAAAGAATTGAATGAACTCATGAGATATTTTGTGGCCCGATTCAATAAATTGTTGAAAATAATACCTATGGAAGCTTCACCATCTAATGATAAAAATAAATTCTTCACAAATGCATAATTACCCACTGATCGATTTATCCTATGGAGATCTCAACCTCAAAATCTTGAAAATTTCCAAGAATATGCCATCAAAGTAGAAGATGATCTAATTTTTTCGGGAAAGTGAAGAATCCAAATGGTAAGCAAAAGGGTTAAACCTCCAAAGAAGGTGTCACTGATTCTTTTGTTCAAATTTTTCTAATGATGCAATTTCATTGAAGAAGCAACTTGTACAAGCCACCTTTCCAAGGGAATGATATCTAAATCAAAATAAGAATAAGAATAGAAACATAATAAGTTGAGGAAAAAGAAGGCTAGCTCTTGAAGAACCTCCTATTAATTCCATATGTGAAGTAAGGCCTGAAGAAGAGTATGATGAATCTCAAATTGAATATGAAAATGATGAGGGAATTTTTCCATTAATGAGATTGTATCTACTCGAAACATTGTTTTTTTAAATATACCTTATTCATCATCGGATGATGAATATGATGAAACCATTGTTGATATGAATAGTCATTCTTATGTGGTGTTCACCCATTTGAAGGCTCAAGAGAGGGATAATTATTACAAATTCAAAGATCCTCAAGTGGAAACTCTACAAAAATTAATAACAAAAGGAGGATCATGTTAGGTTGTGGAGCTGTTTTCATGTGTGAAAGTGTTGAAGACTATACACTAAAATCTTGTAAACTTTTCATGTATCCTCGCCTGGGTTCGGGCGCAGATTCTTGAATTTTTTTAGGCATAAAATTTTTTGGCCTCGAAAAATGCACGACATATCGGGAAATGTGCTTTTCTCATATGGGTGAGTTTTTTGACCCATAGGTTTATGGGACGAGGTTTTGCCCATGGTTTTGATACCCACGGTTTTGTAAAACTGCTTAAGCAGTTGTCTATTTATATGGTCTTATGCATATGATAGATGTACAAGCAAATGTATTGCAGATGTGTTTTGAATTCGGCTGTGAATTCTGTAGAGTTTGTTGAGCATAGCTCCAAACAGATCTGGGTATTGTATTGAGAGAGCGGTGGTGTAATAAAATCGAGCAAGTGATTCTTGGTGGACGTAGCCCAAATTGGGTGAACCACGTTAAATCTGTCTCTTAGTGTTGTGTTATTTTATTCTCGCAATTTTATTTGAGATCTGTAATAATTTCTCGCATATTAGTTTCTCTCTTTGTTACGATTCTGTGAGGGATTATTCCGCATATTTTATCCCTTATTTCCTAACAATTGGTATCAGAGCCTGGTTTGGTTTGCTGAAGTGTTGAATCGTAGGGAAAGTTTTTAGCTTGAGTGGGAGCTATGGCAGATGAAGGAAGATCTAGGGTTGATAAATTCAACGGCAGAATTTCAGTCTTTGGAAGATGCAGATGGAAGATTACCTTTATCAGAAGGATCTTTATACTCCATTGTCTGAGAAGGTGAACAAACCCTCGAGTATGACAGATGCGGAATGGGATTTGTTGGATCGGAAGGCACTTGGAACGATCCGAATGAGTCTTGCATCTTCGGTATTATTTAATGTTTCAAAGGAAAAGACTACAAAATATCTAATGGATGCATTAGGGAAGTTGTATGAAAAACCCTCTGCCTCTAATAAGATATTTTTAATGAAAAAGTTGTTTAATATGAAGATGTCTGAGAATAGTTTAGTAGCAAATCATTTAAATGATTTCAATACGGTTGTGAATATGCTAGCTTTGGTTACAATAGAATTTGATGAAGAAGTTAGGGCTTTATTAATTCTATGCTCTTTACCTGAGAGTTGGAATAGCCTGGTAATGGCGGTAAGTAACTCGGTTCCAGCTAACTCGAAGTTGAAGTTTGAGGATGTTGTAGGGGTGATTCTAAGTGAGGAAATGCGAAGAAAAAGCTCTGGGGAATCTTCTACTTCAGGGAATGCTTTGACAGTGGAAACTAGAGGGAGACAGAAGAATAGAGGAAACCGTGGAAAATCAAAAGATCGGGAAAGGTCAAAATCCAAGAACAAGATTGTATGTTGGAATTGTGGAAAGCCTAGGCATGCAAAGAAGGACTGTTGGGAGCTTCGGGATAAGAAGAAACAACAAGAAGAAAATAAGGAGGCAAATGTGGCAACGGGTAATGTATGTCAGGATGCTTTGATTCTTTCTTTGCACAATATTACTGAATCTTGGGTTTTAGATTCAGGGGCTTCTTTCCATGCTTCTCCACATAGGCATTATTTTGTTGATTATGTTCAAGGAGATTTTGGGCATGTTTTTCTTGGTGATGATGAGCCTTGCAGCATAGTTGGAAAAGGTTCTGTTTAGGTTAAGATGCAGAATGGGAATACTTGGCTATTGAAGGATGTTAGACATGTGCCTACATTAAGATGAAATTTGATATCGGCAGGGCAGTTGGGAAGTGATGGTTGTACTGTGATATTTACAAACTCTTGGAAGGTTACCAAGGGTGCTCTTGTGGTGGCAAGAGGTAAGAAGGTTGGAACCTTGTATTTAACCACTAATAGTACTAATGATTGTAATCTTGTGGCTTCAGATGTAGATACAACATTATGGCACTATAGGCTCGGTCATATGAGCCATAAGGGCATGAACATCATAAAGAAGAATTTTCTGGATATACAGAAACATGTTTGGATTTCTGTGAGAATTGCATATATGGGAAACAAAAGTGAGTAAGGTTTCTCAAGGTTGGACCTACAAAGAAAGAGAGTAAGTTAGAGCTGGTGCATTTTGATGTGTGGGGGCCAACTCAGGTATCATCTTTTGGGGGTTCAAGTTATTATGTTACTTTTATTGATGATGCAACAAGGAAATTTTGGGTTTATTGTATTAGAAAAAAATTTGATGTATTTGACACTTTTGTTAAATGGAAAGCCTTGGTAGAGAATGAAACAGTCTTAAGCTAAAATGTCTCAGGTCAGATAATGGAGGGGAGTATTGCAGCAATGAATTTGATGATTATTGTTCTAAGAATGGAATCCACAGGAAAAAGACGGTTCCAGAACTCGCAAAAGAATGGGGTATCAGAAAGGATGAACAAAACAATAATGGAACATGCTAGGAGCATGAGGTTACATGCAGGACTACCTCTTTCTTTTTGGGCAAAAGTGGTGAGCACAACTGTGGACTTGATAAACAGAGGACCTCAAGTGCCTTGGATGGAGGCATACCTGAGGAGGCTTGGTATGGTAAGAAAGTTGATTATTCATTTCTTAGAGTCTTTGGATGTGAGGTGTTTGTTCACATAGACAAGGATGATAGGACTAAGCTAGAGGCTAAATCAGAAAAATGTATTTTCATTGGTTATGGTGGTGATGACTTTGGATATAAATGTTGGAGTATTAAGAACAAGAAAATCATTCGATCTAGGGATGTGGTCTTTAATGAGAAAGTCATGTATAAGCAGCAGTTGCAGGAAAACAGGGAAGAATCTAAGAAAGAATATGCAGCGGTAGAGGATATTCCGGATGGGAAAGTGATACATGAATCAGTTCAGAACCCCCTCAACAGGAACCCCAAACTCCTATATTGAGGAGGTCTTCTAGGGTAAGAAGAGAACCTGAACGTTTTTCTCCTTCTCTTTATTATTTATTACTCACTGATAGTGGAGAGCTAGAGAGCTTTGATGAAGCAATGTAGGTAGATGCCAAGAAGAAGTGGGAGCAAGCCATGGATAAGGAGCATAAGTCTTTCATGGAGAACTAGACTTGGGATTTGGTGAAGCTACCAGAAGGTAAAAGAGCATTGCAGAACAAGTGGGTGTATAGAGTTAAAGATGAAGAAGGAGGAAAGAAAAGATATAAGGCCCGGTTGGTGGTCAAGGGGTTTACACAGAAACAAGGTATAGATTTTGATGAGATTTTTTCTCCTGTAGTAAAAATGACTTCTATCAGAACTATTCTTGGAATAGTAGTAGCAGAAGACTTGCACTTAGAATAGTTAGATGTAAAGACTGCATTTCTCCATGGTGATTTGGAGGAGGAGCTATATATGCAATAGCCAGAAGGATATGAAGTCAAAGGTAAAGAGGAGATGGTGTGCAAACTGAAGAAGAGCTTGTATGGCCTGAAACAAGCTCCACGTCAATGGTATAAGAAGTTTGATAGCTTCATGATGGAGCAAGGTTATATTAGATGTCATTCTGACCATTGTGTGTATACAAAGAAATTTGAGGATGGAAGTTATATTATCCTGTGTTTGTATGTTGATGACATGTTGGTTGCAGGTAAAAACATGCAGGAAATAAAAGTACTCAAGAAACAACTAAGTGAATCCTTTGATATGAAGGATTTGGGGGCAGCCAGAAAAATCCTTGGTATGAGGATAACTTGGGATAGGAAGGAACGGAAGTTGACTTTATCTCAGGAAGAGTACATTAAGAAGGTATTAGATAGGTTTAACATGCAGGATGCTAAACCGGTTGGGACTCCTTTGGCAGGCCATTTCAAGTTATCAAAGGAGCAGTGTCCCATGACAGAGCAGGAAAGAAACCAGATGTCCAAGGTACCTTACTCATCAACAGTTGGTAGTTTGATGTATGCTATGGTGTGCACTAGGCCTGATATTGCCCATGCAAAGGGGAGTGTGAGTAGATTTATGAGTGATCCAGGTAAAGAGCATTGGCAAACAGTAAAGTGGATCCTTCAAGTATTTAAGAGGACCATGGGGAAAATTTTGTGCTACAGTGGATCAGACACCACTTTACATGGTTATGTAGACTCAGACATGGCTGGAGATGTAGACAACAGGAGGAGCACGACAGGTTATATTTACACTGTAGGTGGGACAAAGTGAGCTGGATTTCACGACTACAGAAGCTGGTGGCTTTGTCCACCACGGAGGCTGAGTATGTTGCTGCCACAGAGGAAAGCAAAGAGATGATTTGGTTACAACAATTTCTTGAGGAGTTGGAGCATAAGCAGGAGGAATGTAAGCTGCATAGTGATAGTCAGAGTGCTATACACCTAGCTAAGAACTCTGCTTTCCACTCTAGGACGAAGCATATACAGTTAAGGTACCATTTCATTAGGATAGCTTTGGAGGAAGAGAAGTTGAAGTTGGAGAAGATTCATACTAGTCAGAATCCTATGCAGACATGATGACCAAGGTGGTCACAAGGAAAAACTAAAGTTGTGTTTAGCTTTGGTTGGTCTTCACAGAAACTAGTGAAGGGTTGAGAAGCTTGCTCAGAGGAAAACTAGTCTCCAAGTGGGAGATTGTTAGGTTGTGGAGCCTATTTTCATGTGTGAAAGTGTTGAAGACTGTACACTAAGAGTACTGTACACTTTTCATGTATCCTCGCGGGGTTCGGGGGCATGGCCCCTAATTTTTTTTTTTTTAGGCGTAAAATTTTTTGGCCTCGAAAAATGCACCCAACATATCGGGAAACGTGCTTTTCTCATATGGGTGAGTTTTTTGACCCATAGGTTTATGGGACAAGTTTTTCCCATGGTTTTGATACCCACGGTTTTGTAAAACTGCTTAAGTAGTTGTCTATTTATATGGTCTTATGCATATGATAGATGTACAAGCAAATGTATTGCAGATGTGTTTTGAATTCAGCTGTGAATTCTGTAGAGTTTGTTGAGCATAGCTCCAAACGGATCTGGGTATTGTATTGAGAGAGCGGTGGCTTGTAATAAAATATGAGCAAGTGATTCTTGGTGGACGTAGCCCAAATTGGGTGAACCACGTTAAATACTGTCTCTTAGTGTTGTGTTATTTTATTCTGCAATTTTATTTGAGATCTCGTAATAATTTCGCATATTAGTTTCTCTCACATTACGATTCGTGAGGGATTATTCCACATATTTTATCCCTTATTTCCTAACAGATCATTATAGCCATCTCCCATTCAATGAAAATAGAAGAATCCCAAAGTATCTCGAAATTGCCTCTACATCTTCCAATATACAGGTATGTTTACCTCTCCTTGTCAAATTTCTCCCACCATTTATACATTCAAATGTAATGGTATGAATAAAAATAATATCAATGTCACTCCAAGAAGTAGTCAACCTATTACCGATACATCTACACCTTAACCTCCTCTGAGTCTCATTTTGACATAATTGATCATGTTAAGAAGTCCAAGGTCCAAATTTCTGAATTTGAGTATTTGAGAACTCATCCCAAGCAATTTTATAAACTTGTCTTTTTTATCAAAGGAAGTAATTCAAAGTTATGTCCCATAGACATCACTATAAAAGAGTCACTTACCATTCTTAACGATGTTGCATCTCAAACCTTCTTTCCTCCACATATTCCTCTTCTGGAAAAATTGAACCCTTCTACCTCTCCTTGCTGGTCAATGGATACAAATTGAATAATTTTATCGTTGACTTTGGTTCCCTAGATAAAATCATTCCTAAATTTTTTTCACATGCTTTAGGTCTCACCCTAGCCCCTATTGTCAGTCATTTCTATTCCATGGAGATCAAAGAAGTACCTCCTTTTGTTCAAGTTAACAATTCTTAGGTAGCACTTGTGGAGTTTCCTAATTTGAATTTCAATGTTAAAATACTAGCAGCAGACATTCCAATTGCATATGAGATGTTATTGAGCCAAATATTTTTCAAAGACATTGGTGGAGATATAAAGATGGATTGGTCATATGCCACCATACCAGTCAAAGGTACCATGAAGAAGTTTCTTCCAATAAGAAAGATGAAATATAATTTTCAGAGGGAAAATGACCCGAGGGAGGACATTGTGTATCAAGATTCAAGAGGTTGTAACTATTTCATAACTTCAAAATAAAATGTTGAACTTCCTATCTTGATGGAAGAGTTCTCGAAGGTGATGGAACCAATCAAGGAACATGAGGATGATTTGGTAGATCCTGAACTAGAAGATGTTCCCTCCCCATTCAAAATGGATATTATTTCTTTGTTTGAAAATGATGAAGATTGGGTTTTCCTTGGCTTGAAAAAAGGAAACCCACCAAATGATAAACAATGTGGATAATGAGAAATAGGATGTTTCAAATGAGTTTTGGCCTTTTGATTTCCAAGTTTCCAATCATCTACCTAAGACCCAATGTGATTTTTTTCAAATGAATGTGAAGGTGAGTATAGGGAAGCTTTCAAGAAGGAATCTTTACAAGATATTTTAAAGGTTGCATAATAAATTGAATACCATCAACTTAGTCTTGAAATCCAAAATTATCTAGAAATGGTTGAACATTAATCAATAAGAGGTATTTTCTGATTTTGAAAAGGTAAAATTTTATCTAACTCAAGAATATTTTGTAAGTTATGATCATGAGGAACATGAGTTTTGATGGGAAATTTTGTTGGGAAGGTGTTATCCAAAATAATGCTTATTTTGGCTAATGCCTCGCCAATGATTTTTTTCACTTTTTAGGCACTCAAAATTATCTAGAAATGGTCATTAAATGAGGATTTTCTCACCTTTCTAGCTAACTCCTTGTATTTTGTAAGTTATGGTCGATGGTCCACAGGAAGGTCGAGGAGCAAGTTGAAAAAAAAGTCCAAGGAAAAAAAAAAAAAGGCGAAAAGGAAAAATTTTTTTCCCGAGGAGGCAGCTGTAGAGGAAAGAAAGTTGAAAATTTTAAAAAAGGCCCGCCAATGCCCATGCCAAATGAAATGTGCCATGTGTCCATGAGGGTGGTGGGAGTTGGAGGGTGGAGTAAATTTTGGCTTTTTGCCAAAGTAGTAAAAGGCGCAAAGGAAAAAATTGGCCCATAGGCCCACAAGGAGGAAATGGAAATTTTGGTTAAATCCCCGTGAGCGAATAGGGTGGTGACACATGTCTTGTTCTTGGGTGGAGGTTGGGGGCGTGAGGAGAATTTGGAAATTTTTCCAAAGTGTTCAAAATGGCATCAAAGGAAAAATTTGGAGCACGTGCCCACAATGAATATTTGGTGGTGACACGTGCCCGAATCAAAGTGTGCCACGTGCGGAAAGAGGGGAAAGGAGAATTTTGGAATTTTTCCAAAATTCAAAAAGCGTAAAATGGCCATTTGAAGAGATGAATGAGGAAGTGCCATGTGGTAGTGAGTGGGGCATGGAGATTTTTGGGGAATTTTCCCAAATTCAAAAAAAGGGGAAAAATTTTTTTGGCCCTGAAATTTTGCCCCATTTTGCCCTAAATCTTCAGAGGGGCATATCTTTCGATCCAGAGCTCATTTTTTCTCAATTTTGGTGTCATTGGAAAGATATTGAAGTCCTCTACATGATGGAATCTTCAATTTTTTTTTGGTGGAGTTTAGTGAGAGAAAAATGAAAAAACACCTTTGGCATGGGAAAAGAGCAGAACCGACATTCAACCACCATTTTTAATGCAGTATGGCTTCCATTCTTCTCCAAGCATGGTGAAAATCTTGGGGAATGAAATTTTTAAGGGTACCCATGCTATTTTGATGGATCTAGTTGGTGGTTGAATCATTCATTTCAATTTTCCCATGTTTCTCCTTCCTGAACTCGGGTTTTCATTGTTAAAAGCTAGATTTGGCTCATTTGTAAAGGGTTGGACATTTTTTATGTTCTGCAGGCTCCCTCCTTCACCCTAGCAAGTGAATTTGTGGAATATCAGACCTTTTTAGGACTACAACATGTTTTTTTACCTCCTTCTTTGTTGTAATGCATTGTATTTAAAAATGGAAATGACAATGCAAGCTCTGTGAATGAATTTTCAATCCTTTCTTGTGTTGTTTGCTCTATCCTGATCCTTCATTACAATTTTAGCAATTTGTGCATGATTTGTGTTGCATTTTTATAATCTGTGTCAATCTATAGAAATAGATGTTCACCACTCCTTTGGTGTATCACCTTGTTAGTTTAGTTTTATCTTCTTCTTTTCTTTCTATCCTTGTCTCCTTGGTAGAATTAGAGTAGAATTTTGAGTTAAACCTCTACAAATTTCATGCATACATCTGATCAGAGGAGTAGAGGAACCAACCTTTAATCTAGAGTTTTTTTCCCATTTTTGCAAGTCCCACACTTGGGGAAAAGATTCCATGTTGTGCAATCACACTAAATGACCCAATTCTCACTAGAAATCGAAGGTCATTTAGGGGGTGCTGCTTGATTTGCACTAATAGTTTTGGCACACCGGTGGGACCTTAGAGGTCTTCATCTTCATTACAACAAAGTTGATGTGCATTTTTGTAAGTTTCTTGCTTAAAAAGAGCCCTGATTTGCACATCTGGTGACTCAAAAGGATAAAATCAACTGGTTTCAGTAGTCCAAGTCTGAAGATTCATGAGAAGGATCCAAACAAGGTCAAGGGCTAGAGAAGAGGGATTTTGAGTAGTATCTGTAGTTATCCCTAGGAAGAAGAGAGAGGGGAAGAAGAATTCAAAGGTCTCCATCTCCACCAAACAGAACTCTATCAACTCCTCCACCTGGTAGACCTTTCACCCAATCAACAAGGGTTCTCAGGCCAATCAGAATGGCACAACACAACCCTTATGTCAACTTCACTGGTAGCAGCCCACTTGCTCTCAATGCACAAAACCTAGTTCAGTTGCAGCATTGAAGAACATCCCATACTTTACTGGGGAAAATCAGACCACTCCTGGTGATCATGTCAAAGACATTGCTAATGTTTGTGTAATCCATGAGATTGTTGAGATGTAAATTGTTGTCAAATTGTTGGCATCTTCATTCAAAGGGAAAGCCTTGCAATGGTTCAGGAGCCTTGGGGTAGGCTCTATCCAAAATTGGAACCAGTTGTGCATAGCTCTCCATGATCAGTTTGGAGAAAAGGGAGATAATTTGTCTCTATTGGAACAACTGACAACTATCAAGAGAGCTCCCAATGAGCAGCTAACAGACTTCAATTTCAGATTTCAAAGGACATGGGATAGAATCCTAGTGATCAGTAAGGCCAACAGCTGAAGGTGCTTTCTTATACTATCTCAAAGCTTTAAATTCTGATATTTCTATGTTAATCCAATCCATGGGAGGCAAAATATACTTGCAGCTTATAGCATTGCCATTAGGGCTGAGAATTGTTTGATCCAAGCTAGTAAACTGGCACCTAGGCCTCCCATGCCCTTATATCCAAACTTGGAAAGCCCAAGCACTAGTCAAGCACCTACTTTAGCTCCTATTCCCACTCCTAGAAATCAAGAGTTCAAATGAAACTTCTACTTCATCCTCTAGTGCCTCAAATGAACTTCAAGAAGTCATGAAACAATTACAAAATTTAGGCAATGAGCTGGTTACACTCAAGAGGTAGCAAGCCCAAAGTTTTAGACCTTCTTATCAGTCTCAAACTCAGCCTAATAGGAAACCATATCAGCCTAATAGGCCACCCAATCTAGCTGTAAATCAAAATCAAGTAAGGCCTCCTGCCAATAGACCATTTCAGCCCTATAACCCCAATGTTGCATCTACCTCTAAAGCCTTAGTGCTAGTGCAAAATAATATAGCTCAAGAGTATGATTGGTGTTTCCCATGCAATGAACCTCACAACCAGTCTATGTGCTTCAATGGTGCTTTGAACCAAGCTTTGATGGTGACAAAAATTGGTGTAGAGAGTGAGGTGAGTCAAGAAACAAACCAACAACAAGGAACATCTCAGCAAAATACAACTCCAAATGAGACTACACTTGTGAATTGGTAGGCTGAAGATTTTTGTGGTATGAATCAAACAATTTCTCAGAATGTAGTAGCTAACACATGGTCAAAGAAGAGGAATATTGGTGAAGGGAAGTCATTAGCTCCAGGTGATCCACAACCTTCCATCACTCCACAAAGTGTTGGCAAGCAAAATGCAGTTCCAAATGTGCAAGGACAGCCCAAGCCACCTTCTAGACCAGCTCAAATGCCAGTTAGTTGCAGCCCATGTACAAGAAAAGAATGTGTAGGCTAAGGGGAAAAAAGAGATGTTTCATCCCCATTTAACATCATTGAACAAATGAAGAAGACAAATGTGAATATATCTATGTGGGAATCACTATCCATCCCAGGCCAAAGGGATCTACTACAAGCTGCCATGAAGAATTGGTCAACTTCAAATCAGCAAGCTCATATGCAAGAGAAGGTACTCAAAAATGTTGCTCAGCCTGAGGGGAAGCTTGGAGGACAACAAGGTAAAGTTTTGAAGCCCCCTCCATTCTATGTTTCATTGATCATTGGGGATAAACTAGTACATAATTGTATGATTGATTCTGGGGCAAGTAGTTCTGTGATGCCCAAGCAAATAGCTGATCAGTTGGGCCTCCAATATGAAGTCATATCCAAAGGGGTGGTGCAACTGGATGGGACAATAGTAACAATAGTAGGGGTAATTAAATATTTGAGCCTCACTTTGCATGCATGCCCCAATGTCACTGTTTTGCAAGATGTGTCAGTGATAGATTTACCACCACTTTTTGCCCTATGTTTGTCAAGGGATTTCATAGCTAGAATTGGAGGCTATTTATCTGTTGATTGGTCACACATGTTGTTTTGGACCAGATATGGAACTAAGGCCACAATCAGGTCTGAACCTATTGCAAACTTTCACATTGAGCCTCATACTCCAAGCCCAATCAATGCCAATTGTTCAACATTTGATCAAGAGGATTATCCAGGCACAGATGAAGCTGACACCAAAGTTGGAAGCATCCCAGATTTGACTCTTGATGAATGGGAAAGCAAGGTACATGCTTTTGATCCCTACAAGGAAATAGAGGAATCTGAACTAGGAGTTTATTACATGCATGAAGAAAATCAGCCTATTCCTAGCATCACCAAGCTAGACCATAAAGATGACAATGAGGTATGGTAGTTGTTCTTTGATGGATCAAGAAGTAGACAAGGTGTAGGGGGGAGCTATGCTTGTTTCACCTCAAGGCATTAAGTATTATTCAGCTTTTAGATTTCAGTTTGCATGTTCTAACAACACTGCTGAATATGAAGCTTTGATACAAGGATTGCATTGGTCAAGAAAGAGAGGTATCAAAAACTTACAAGTCTTTGGTGATAGTGAGCTGATTGTTAATCAAGTTAAAGGACAACATGCTACCAAAAATGACCTGCTCAAGAGTTATAAGAATAGGGTGTGGGACCTCATTGAGGATTTTGAAGGCTTTGGCATCAACTCCATCCCTAGGAAAGAAAACCAAGCTGTTGATAGGCTTGCAGTAGTTGGAGCAGCCTTTGATGTTGTGGAAAGTATCAAGGAAGATAAAGTGCAGCCAAACATTCATGTGATTGTAAGGCCATCAGTGCCAGACAATAATGTAAGTTGGAAAGTGTTTGAAAGTGACCAACAAATCATCAATTTCTTGTAAGAAGAAGAAGTTGAGTTCTCAGCCAAAAATTAGGAAAAGTTAGAACAACAATATGGTGATCAAGTGGTACAGCTGAGAACCAACAAACTACCAAAAGGACTTGTCACTTTGGAGTCCATCTTTAATCCTAATGATCAATTTAGGAAGGAGAAAGCAAACATCCAAGTCAAGGGAGAAGATTCAGTGCCCATCTCGGTGGGAGAAGGCAAATCACTTCAAATTGGTAAAGTGGCAACCAAGCAAGAAAGGTATGAGTTCATGCAACTTTTCCAAGAGTTTCGGATATATTTTCTTGGAGCTATGAAGACTTGAGAGGTTTCAATCCCAAGCTAGCTCAACACACAATTGAATTAGATCCAAGTGCTAAACCCATCAGGAAAAAACAAAGACCGGTCAATCCACACATGGAGCCTCTCATGAAGAAGGAATTGAATAAGTTAATAGAGGCAAGTATCATATTTCCCATCAAGCATTCAAGTTGGGTTGCAAACTTGGTTCCAGTTAGAAAGAAGAGTGGAGAAATCAGATTGTGTGTAGACTTTAGAGATTTGAATAGAGCATCCCTCAAGGATCATTACCCACTTCCTTCTATGGAGCAGATTTTGCAAGTTGTTGTTGGCTCTGAGAGGTTTTCATTGCTAGATGGTTATTCAGGGTATAATCAGATCATGGTAAAGGAGGATGATCAGTTCAAAACAGCCTTCACCACCAAATGGGGAACCTATGCATATAGGAAAATGCCATTTGGGTTGTCTAATGCTAGAGCTACCTTCCAAAGGGAAATGGATATGGCGTTCAAGGGATTGATCAAAAAATAGTGCTGATATACCTAGATGATATTACTGTATTTTCTAAAAGTGTGCAGAGATCATCTCTTTCATTTGAGACAAGTGTTCCAAAGATGTAGAAGATTTGGGGTATCCTTGAATCCCAAAAAATGTATTTTCCTAGCTCATGAAGGAAAGCTCCTAGGCCACATTGTTTCCAAAGAGGGATTAGCAATTGATCCAGAGAGGGTTGAAGCAATAAAAGCACTGCCATTACCAAGTCACAAGAAGGCCCTTCAAAGTTTCTTGGGAAGAATCAATTTTGTTGAAGGTTTGTTCCAGACTTTGCAGCCCTTGTCAAGCCAATAACTATGATGTTGAAGAAAAGTATGGCTTTCAAATGGATAGCTGAAGGTAAGGCAAGTTTTGAGGCAATCAAAGAGGCTATCTCACAAGCTCCAACTCTCATTAACCCAGATTTCTCTAAGATTTTATCCTTTATGCATTTGGTGTGATGATACAATTTCTACAATTTTAGTACAACAGAACAAAGAAAATGTAGAGCAGCCAATTGCCTTCTTTAGCCAAAGCTTGGAGGACTATGAGGTGAGGTATTCCTTCATTGAGAAGCATGTTCTTGTAGTGATTAGGAGCTTGAAGAAATTTAAGCATCTAGTTTCAAACAACAAGGTTCAACTGTTGGTTTCTCATGTGGGAGTTAAGGACTTCCTCCTCAACAAAGACCTAAATGAAAAATGTGCAGGGTGGATTACTCATGTCATGGAGTATGACATTGAGATCAAAGTCACCAAGCTGGTGGTCGAGGAAAGGGATTGTGTGAGCAGCTGGTCTTGAGAAAATCAATGGAAGCAAGCAATGGGAAGGATGTTGTTTTGGCGTTGCAAGACAACCAAGAACAAAGAGGTGTTCAAGAAGAGAATGGTGGTATGCTCACTCCTTGCTGGACCCAAGACATAATGCACTTCTTACAAATAGGCCTATGCCCTCCAGAGATGAACAAAACCAAGAGAAGACACTTCAGATTGTAGGCTATTCCATATGCACTTGTTGATGGTGTCTTGTTCAAAAAGGATATAAATGGAGTGTTCTTTGAGATGCATTGGGACAAATCAAATTAAGAGAATGTTAGAAGAGTTCCATGGTGGATCAGTTGGGGGTCATTTTTCTCCAAGAGTGATAACCCTCAAGATTATGAAGGCTGGCTATTATTGGCCCAAGGTGTTTAGTGATTGTTATGCATGGATCAAGAGGTGCAAAAATTGTGCATTCTTCACAGGCAAGGAAAGATTAGCAGCCCTTCCATTGCACCCAATTTCAGTTGACCAGCCATTCATGCAATGGGGTTTGGACTTCATTGGAGTCATTAACCCAAACTCAAGCCAAGGACACAAGTGGATTCTAACAAGCAACAGACTACTTCACCAAATGGACTGAGGTGGTGGCACTCAAAGAGGCAAATGAATCTAGCATTCTAGACTTCTATGAGGGGATAGTAACCAGATTTGGTATACCTACCACTATAATATCAGATAATGCATTGGCATTCATAGGATCAAAGGTAACTGAATGGGTTGTTAAGAATGGGATCTATCTGAGCACTTCATCAAATTATTACCCTCAAGGTAATGGCCAAGCTGAGTCTACCAACAAGAACCTATTAAAGATCATCAAGAGGACTCTTGATGAAAATCAGAGGACTTGGCACACTAAACTTAAATCAGCCTTATGGGCTGATAGGATAACTCCCAAGAGATCCACCGGTAACTCTCCATTCAGACTTGTTTATGGAAGAGAGGAAATCTTGCCTATGTCACTTGAGTTGCCAACGTTGGAACTCATGAAGCAATTGGAATTGTTGGAGTTTGAACCCATGGAGGTTAGATATGTAGAATTGATGGAACTCCAAGAAATCAGAGAGCATGCAGCCCAAACAATGGAGAAGGACCAAGCCTTGATCAAGAGAACCTTTGATAGGAAAGCTAAGGCTAGAACCTTCCAAGTTGGAGATTTAGTGTTGAAATGGGATGCGAGAGAAAAGCTAGGAAGGCATTCAAAGTTTGATGCCATTTGGAGTGGCCCCTACATGGTCACAAAATGTAAGAACAACAATGCCTTCCAATTGTCTACATTGGATGGTGAAGAACTAGCAGATTCTAGTTAATGGAATCCATCTAAAGCATTGCTACTAGAAGGAAACTCCTCACCTTGTACATATTAGCTTAGATTTTCATTCCTCCAAGTGCTTGTGCACATTGTTTTGTTGTAGCTTAGTTTTACATTTCCCTAAGTGCTTTGGCACAAGCTTTGTTGTCCCAAGGATGCATCTTTGTAGGCCATGTTCCAGATCAAGTGATGTTCTACTCTCACAATCTTCTTTCTAGAAATTTTCTAATGAGTTGAGAGTACCAAGTAGTTAAGTTGATGACTCCATTGCCCAATGGATTGCTTCAAGAAGCTGGTCACTTCATCCAGCAGGTAGATGACCCCTCTGAGTCACCAAAATTGTTATCCAAAATAAGCCCCTTGCTTATTTTGGCTAACTTTCTTTCATTCCTTCCTTGTGCCTCAGTCAAATTTTTCACTTTTTAGGCACTCAAAATTATCTAGAAATGGCTTCATCAGATAGAGAATTTTCTCACCTTTCCAGAAAGGTAAAATTTTCCTTCTAACTCCTTGTATTTTGCAAGTTATGGCTCGGCGGAGTTTTTGAGGGAAATTTTCCTAGGAAGGTCCCATGACCAATAGGAATGTGCCACGTGGTGGTGGAATGGTGGGTCGGTGGAGGTAAGTTGGAAAAAATCACCAAGGAGTGGTGGGTGGGGTGCAAAGGAAAAATTTTTTTCCCGTGGGCCCATGGAGGAAAAGAAATGGCTTGAGGCCCGTGCAAATGAGGATGTGCCACGTGGGGGGAGGTCGAGTCGGAGGGGGGAGTAAGTTGAAAAATTTTTTTCAAAAAAAATGGGCAAAAAAATTTTGGCCCATGGGCCCATGAGAAAATTAAGGCCGTGCCAAATGAATGTGCCACGTGTCCATGAGACGGTGGGAGTCGGAGGGGTGGAGTAAATTTTGGCTTTTTGCCAAAAAAAAGTAAAAAAGGCAAAAAGGAAAAAATTGGCCCAAAGCCCAAGCCCAGAGAGAGAGGAAATGGAAATTTTGGTTAAATCCCCATGGACTGAATAGGAGGATGACACGTGTCCTATTCTTGGTGGAGGTCGGGGGCATGGGGAGAATTTGGAAATTTTTCCAAAGTGGTTCAAAAAGGTCAAAGGAAAAATTTGGAGCGCATGCCCGCGAGGAAAAGAAAGGATTAGGGTGACACATGTGTGCCGGTGGCGTGGCGGGGGCGCGAGAGAATTTTGGAATTTTTCCAAAATTCAAAAAAGCGTAAAATGGCCATTTGAACCCATGGATGAATGAGGAAGTGCCACGTGGCAGTGGAGTGGTGGGGGGGCATGGATTTTTGGGGAATTTTTCCCAAATTCAAAAAAGGAAAAAATTTTAGGTTTTGGCCCGCCGACCCGATTTTTGCCCTAGTTTTTGCCCTAAATCTTCAGAGGGGCATATCTTTCGATCAGAGCTCAATTTTTCTCGATTTTGGTGTCATTGGAAAGCTATTGAAGTCCTCTACATGATGGAATCTTCAATTTTTTTTTTTGGTGGAGTTTAGTGAGAGAAAAATGAAAAAACCTTTGGCATGGGAAAAAGAGTAGAACCGACATTCAACCACCATTTTTAATGCAGTATGGCTTCCATTCTTCTCTCAAAGCATGGTGAAAATCTTGGGGAATGAACTTTTAAGGGTACCCATGCTATTTTGATGGATCTGGTTGGTGGTTGAATCATTCATTTCATTTTCCCATGTTTCTCCTTCTGAACTCGGTTTTCATTGTTAAAAGCTAGATTTGGCTCATTTGTAAAGGGTTGGACATTTTTTATGTTCTGCAGGCTCCCTCCTTCACCTAGCAAGTGAATTTGTGGAATATCAGACCTTTTTTAGGACTACAACATGTTTTTTACCTCCTTGCTATTGTAATGCATTGTATTTAAAAATGGAAATGACAATGCAAGCTCTGTGAATGAATTTTCAATCCTTTTCTTGTTGTTTGTTTTTCTCTATCTGATCCTTCATTACAATTTTAGCAATTTGTGCATGATTTGTGTTGCATTTTTATAATCTATGTCAATCTGTAGAAATAGATGTTCACCACTCCTTTGGTGTATCACCTTGTTAGTTTAGTTTTATCTTCTTTTCTTTCTATCCTTGTCTCCTTGGTAGAATTAGAGTAGAATTTTGAGTTAAACCTCTACAAATTTCATGCATACATCTGATCAGAGGAGTAGAGGAACCTTTCAATATCATGCAAGATGAGTCATGTTGACTTTCTCTTCATATTCTTTTTTTTGGCATTTTTCTTGTTTGTGGATTTATGACTCTATTTTCCTTATGTAAATGAGGAATGGGTGTGTCCCCCCATGTATCATAGGAGATAACAACGATTCATGCTTGCTCCTTTTAACTCCTTTTAACCTTTTTATAATTTGAAACAAGTCCCTTAGTGAGAGACAACCATTTTCATGATAAATGTATAACATACAAAATTTTAAAAAAAATGGTCATGAAAAACAAACCCACACTTGGCATTCCTCTCTTGGTCATGTAAACTTTTCCTCTAGCTAGATTGTCCTCGTTTCATCCTCATTTTAGCTAGTAGGAATATGCTAACAAGATTTTTAAGTGTGTTTCATGTGCAGGGATGGATGCCTAAGGTGATTGGATAGTCCACTATATTTTTGTTGTCCAAAATACCCCAAGGCTATTTTGACAACTTCTATAATCAATTTTGGACTTGGAATTTTTTTGTTGAAAAATCCACGAAACATTATTTTTCAAAGTGTACCAAAATTTTTAGGAAGATAGTGTTCTGCGGACTCTCCAAGTCTGTGGAACAAAGGAATGGAGTTAGGGAAACTTAGGTGGATTTACACCAAAATCAGTCTTTCATGGAAAAGTGTGAAGCATGGGTTTTTCTCGAAGAGGCCGAGATGCATGAAGGAGAAGTTTAGGGTAGCGCGGGTGAAAAAAAAAGAATTTTGGAAGTGGATGGGGTTTGAATCTATAGAACACTATCTTTTTCTTCGTATACTTATCAAGGAGAAATGTTTCGTGGAATCTCAAAGTCTGCAGAATGAAAGAAAGTGTTGGAAAGGTCTCTAAAAATCCATTGAACACGAAGCTTGAATTCAAGACTTGGGAGAATTTTTAGTAGTATCTCACGGAAAAAAGGAAAACATGGGTTTTGTTCAAGAGAGGCCATGATACATGAAGGATAAGCCATATAGTGCAAAAAGTAAAGGAGAGAAAGTTACGAGTGAGCATGTTTGAGAGCCATGAAACACTCTCCTATTGTTCTTTGGGTTTCCAAAATTATGGAAGTTTGTAGGTGGTCTAACCAAAATATTTGAGGTCATGGAATTCACAAGAGCCTTGGAACGCTATCCTAGTGTTTTTGCGGGGTTTTCAAATTCACTTAAAGGTTGTAGAAGTCACACAATCTGTGAAACACTATCTTAGTGTTCTATGAGTTTCAAAATCCGTGGAAGTCCGCATGTGACCTAATGCACCGGTGAAAAGTCTGCGGGACAATGAAAATGGATTTACGCCCATAAATTTTGATGCAGACCCCAAAATTAGACAAAATTAGTGGCATTGGAAAGGTCTCCTTAGGGGATTCATTTTGGTATCAATAAAATCAGATCTCTAGGTTATGTATGGGCCGATGTGTTGCCAAATTTTAGATTTTCACAAAATAAGGAATGCGAAGGGTCTTAGGCATATAATAGTATATTTACACCCATATTGAATGTGTTAACTCGTTTTAGAAGATAGAGGTTATTTCACCAATAAGTTGTGTACGTATACACAAAATAGATAAGGTAAGAGGTTGTGTATGTGAGGAATACGGAGGTAAGAAGAAGGTTGCGCACATTGTAGAAGATCAAGCCAATTGTGAAGAGCTCCTTTTTTTCGGGAAGGACTACCTGAAATGCAAAACAAGACCACAAGATAACATTAATAATATAGGTCGGTGGACTGCCTAGCAGGAGCTAGATCCGGGAAGTGAGGTGCTTCCTAGAAGGTTGTCAATCCACATTCAAATACAACTTAATGCAGAGAAATAACATGAAAGAAGGAAATCCTACTATAGTTGTACAATTTAGGTGTCTCACAAAAATACAATAAGCTAGATTTGATCTAATAATGCATATAAGACTTAATATAGAAAGGGTGGTTGGTTGTCGAGCTTGCAGGTGTAGCAGAGGGTATTAGGGAGGTTTGGGTGAATTTTGGTGGGGTTTTAAGAGGTTTTGGGTGAGGTTAATGACTTTTTGGTGCAGGGAAAATTACTGGACATAGTGAGTCGATATTGGTAGGATAATTGATATCAGTATTTGGTAATAATCGACCTCGGTTGGGTGATCAATGTCGGTAGGGGAAATTAGATGAGAAGGTTAAAATGGGTTGGTTAGGAACTCTCTATGATTGCATAGAGAGTTGGGAGGGCTTAGGCTAGGTGCTAGGATTTATGTGAAGACTCAGAGATAGTAAAAAGGGTCGTTAGAGGAACAGAGAGATTTAAATGGGTAGGTTGTCGGGTAGATGGGTGTAGGAGATATCGGGAGAGAAGAAATCTATAAAATAAAGGATTTAATACTAGAAGTTAATGAAACTTAACAACCAGATTAAAATACTTATATAGAGATTAGAGGTTGATAGACGATGGTTGTTTGTAGGTTCTTGGATAAGAAATGGGTCCAGATCTCTGTGGAGGAAACGAAGGCTTGGTGCTTCCATGTGTGAATAATTTGAGGCTCAAGCAACAAGCTGATTGTTGATGAAGAATGTGGGTGCTTAGGTATTGTGTTGGTCATCAGAATCTTATTTTGAACACCTGGATGCAAGAGCTAAGAATTCTAGAACTCAAAATCCAAGATGGAGGAACTCAGCAAAGGGTTGGAAATATTTATTTAAAGGAAAAAATGGTAGTTAGGTGATCGACACCGGCTAAGGAATAATCGACATCGAGTTAGGGAGAAAATTTCCTATTTTGCCAAAAATAGCCTTTTCTCTCCATTTTTGGCGTTGGTCAATATTTTTATGGACTAGGAGTCGTGTTGGCGTTAAATGAAGCAAGAAATTAGTAGGAGGGATAATAGGTAATGAATTTTAAGGTTAGAATGAGTCTTAGATAGTTAAGGGTAGTGGTGACTTAGTCTAGGTTAATAAATAGGATTGGAATGGGTCTATGGTGAGGTAGAGGGGTGAGGGAATTATTAACTTACTATGGGTAGTTAAATTAATAGCAATGTGTGGAGAGATCGTGATAAGGGGTATGTTAGTCAAAGGGGGCCTAGAAGGTTATGACCCAATTTTGGGTGTCTATATTTGTCCCTTTTTGTCATGTAGATTGTATTGATAAGCGAGGATGAAAAAAATAGGAATTGGTTGCCCCAGGTATGGGTGAAGGTGATCCCCCTCAAACCAGGAGCTGATGAAAAAGCATGAAAAATAAGTGATGGGTTTGATAAAGTGGTAGGTGGTGAAAAATGAGGTAAGGTGTGGGTATAGGCAATGGTGATATTGGTGTGGGTAATAGGTGGGGGCATTTAAATGCATGCACATGTCTAGAATGTGACAAGACACTAGGCTGAAGAGCTCACAAACTCTACATCGTCAAAGGTCGATAGTTTATCCAAACAAGGTTGATATGGTTCAGGTATCCAAGGTATATGAAGTGCTCTTGGAAACATAATGAGGCTAGGTGTAGGAACGAGCATAGGTGTGTTCCAAAGCACTAAAAGGTTTGGTTTGGTTGAGATAAACATCACGACATAAGGCAAGGCAAGGTTGGTAGGCTAAACAACATGAGTAACATCATCGCAAGGTATAACGAGTAAGTGAATTCAAGTGTCAAATGGGTGAGGTCGGTGTGGGTGTATAGGTATAGGTAAGGCTGAGGTGTAGGCAAAAATGTGCCCCTAAGTATAATTAGGGAGGTGACTAGGCTGGTAGGGCTATTAGGTGAGCTTGTAGGGTTGTGGTAAGGTTGTGGCAACATGAAAATGACATCCTGCAACAAACATTTGGGAAAATTAGGTAGAATTAGTTTAGGCATGGCGATTGATACCAGTGGAGAGGTAATCGATGCTAGTAAGGGTGACCGATGCTAGTCACCTAGGGCATGACCAAACCGATGTTGGTTGGCTTATTGTTGGGTTAAAATGGAAAAACCACGTTAAAATAGCTCATTTGAGCATTTTGACTTTGTTGAAAATGAAAAAGAGAGGGTACAATTGCAAGGAAAATTAAAGAGAGAATGAGAGATCTGATTTGGTGAGTGGTTAGTAGTTGTAGGAGTGGATTTTGTGGGCCCACAAGATCTACTTGATCGAGTTGATTGGTTGAGATCTCGTGAGGTTGATTCGGACATGACAGAGAGGCAAGAGAGGGCTTAGGAGGATTTTATGTTCCTATTACAGAGATCCCACCACAGAGACAACATAGAGTAGAGGTAGGATTCGAGCTCCATTATTGTGTTTTGCAGAAGAATAAGTTAAGTTAAATTAAAAAAATTGGTTTGTGAAAATGTGATGAAATTTGGGTGAAATTGGGTGCGAGGAGAGTGAAAATATTTTAAGGAGGTGGGAAATTGACTATGGGAACAAATTAGGGGATTTGGGTGGGTAGTTTATAGGATGAAAATGCGTGGATGGAATTCAAAACTTACCCTTCCTATGCAGTGTATGCAGAGTAATCAACCCAAAAATGCAACCCCTTTGATAGCATATAGATATGATTTTCCCTTTAAATTTTCCCACCTTTATAATGGTATGTATGTTGTGTATATATAGGGATCTCTTTCTTGAATTTCGACACTAGTGACACAACATGCTGACTAGGACCTCAAGATAGGAGTAAGAAAATTGAAAAGGCCAACCAAAAATTTCAAAAATGTGAACAAGAACAAAGAGGATAAGAGCACCCAGGGTGGACATGAGCACCTAGGCACTAGTGTCCAGATTGGGTGCTGGTGTCCTGAGCAAACTAATGATTAATGTGAAAAGACTAACAAAAAGGGATCCCTTTGACTTGACTATAACTGCAGTAGTGACAGAAGTGAGAGAGAAAGACAAGAGAAACAATTGAATGAAGTGGACAAGTTAGGAAGTATGTCACCGGTGAATACTTTTCTTACTTAATATCCATGTATATATAACAACATACTTGGCGGTATAGTAAAATAGTAATATGTGCATGATTTTGTGTCTACACCAACCATTTCACTCCACCTCTTATTTATTACACATGGAAAGTCTCCTCTTCTAGAACTCAAGAATTATCTTCTTTATATCGGGATCTACAAATTCAAATCTTTCACTCTACAACAATATACTTCATGCTCCTCTCCATTTCTTGATTTCTCATTACTCTTGCACACCCCTTTTGAACCCACCATATCCACTTACCAACTTCTTCCTAACTTTTTCACCCCTAAGCTTCCAAACTTAAATGGCCATGGTGACCCTCAAGAGCATCTTCGATCTTTTGATGCGGTATGTCTTGACTATGTGGATGATCATACATTCCTACCTATGATATTTCCTAGAAGTCTACAAGATTATGCAATGCATTGGTTTTATGATCTACCTTTTCATTTGGTAACTTATTTTACACATTTAGTTGATGTTTTCCTTTCTCATTTTTCAATCAATATCAGCACCAAGATATCCTATGCACAACTTTCTCAAATTAAAAAAGGATCTAATGAGCGTCTAGTAGACTATGTGTTGCGTTATAAGAACAACCTAGCTAAGATGACTAATGTACTTATTGATTCTGAATTACAATATCTTTTTGTTCAAAGTATCTTACCTCCACTTCAAGAGAGTGTTATCTTTGAGACCTCTCCTTCATTTGATCAATTATGTCATACACTCAAAATGCACGAAGGAAAACTTTTATCCATGGGAAAATTAAAATATTATGACAATGCTTCATCATCATCTTCTAATTGGTGTAAAGATAAATATACTTTTAACCATCTCCTAAGCCCACTAAAGTAAAGGTCACTATTAATTTTGTATCTCCACCTAAAAATCTTCAATTGCAACCTCCAAAGCATACTTTTACTAAATTACTCTACGCTCCCTATTTATATTGCCTCAACTTATCAAAAGCAATATTTTTACTCTTCCACCACCACTCAATCTCAATCCCTCTTGCCCCTGTTGCCAAAACTATGATACAAATGCATGTCGTGACTATCACCAATGCATTGGGAACTCTATTGATCATTGTTTTAAACTCAAACATATTATTCAGGATCTTATTGATAACAATGCACTCGAGCTCCCTAAGCCATCTACTTCTCAACCGGTCAATGATAATAAAAATCTAAAAATATTTAATGACCCTTTTCCCAAGCATGAAAAGCAAGCTCTTGATTATTATTCCAACCACACATATCACATTATCCCTCATCCTTCATTGGTGCCTCTTGGTTTCCTTGTTTCTTCTCTCAATGCATCACCATGTCATTACATTCTTGGATCATGATTATCATGCTACATTTACTTATGATTCCTTGCATATTAATGCTTCTATTGGTTCATATATTGTTAATAATACTATGATCTATCCAGCCGCTCCTACGAACGTATGATCCATTACACTCCTCTTAGATATCAATTATCCACTATCTAATGTCACATTTCCAGTCCCTAAGTCTTTTGGTTATGTCAGATTCCTATTATAGTTGGGCCCCTTACCATGCCTATACAATTCATCATTTCACCCTTAATCAAAGGATGTGACACGCTCTTAGGTATCTCTTCACCCATGCCTCCCAATCCATACCTTCCATGAATCACTTGTGTTTCAAGTTCATTCACAATAAATAATTTGTTACTATCAAAGGAGTTCTACCATGTACACCATTTCCTCAGTCTATATTCTTTGATACACCGCTCATGACATCTAGGCTTCTTATGCCTCTCCAATCTAAAGCTACTTCTTTAGCTCACTCTCATATTCACACAAGACCTACTTTATGAACTTATTTTCCTCATTGATCCATTAGTCCACCTCATCAGCCTAAGCTCCCTACTTGGGAAAACCCTTCACATAGGTGTTCACCACTCGCATTCGCCACGTAGGTCTCTTTCAAGTACACATTATTACTCTCCTACACCACCGACCTTAGAGCATCGTCACATGCCTTTTTCTCCTTAGACACTAGGTAGAGGGCCCTTACCATTCACTATTGTCAAACAACCTACTATTCCTCACATAATTGGGGGCATCATGCTTTTTCACCCCCTTCCACTCTTTTGAGTTGTCTCTAGTGTCTACTATCACACTTCATGCTCGTGCTTCATGTCTAATATTTCTAAGCACTTTCAAACCCTCTCGATACACACCTTGTATCATCATTACCATATGATACACTCTAGTTCCATGGTTCATACTCGAATGTTGAGGGTCTAATTTTGAAATGAACCTCACATCCACTACACTTTACGCTCCATGCTTCATGATACATTATTTTAACATCTACTTGCACGCAAAAAACCCATTACCCAATGACACACTCTCATTCTCGATTCATTCTTGATTTTTGAGGGGAAATTTATAGATGAACCTCATCTCATACACATTCGATAGCTAGCACAATGTTCCTTTCATCTCCACATCTTGCATTCCATTCCATCACACGATCATCGAATTTTCATATCTTGGTTGCATATACTCTTGCCAACTTATTCTATATACATTCTACACTTAGATTTCCATGCTAGATGGATTCTTAGTATCTCATCATACATACATACATACATATATATATATATATATATATATATATATATATATATATATACACATGCGTGTTCACTTGGTATTTTGAGGTGAATGTAGATCTATTACAAGTTTTTACACGATGCAATCGATGCTCGACATTGTACCTTTTACCGGTCTCAATGAGGATCATGGGGAATCTACTTTCACTACTCCCATACTCTACACACTTCAGGTTCTATTGCTACATCATTCACTACTTCTCATTTTAGTTACTTCTCTTTTCATTGATATATACACACTTTAACATACTATTTATTTTTCTAACATGTTAACAGTGCTTCATGTGTAGCATTTGACTTGTAGCATACATAGAACCATGGTTATTTAATACATTTTGCTTGTTACTCTTTGTTATTGACGTTATTATTTATGGGCTATGCCCTATGTCTTGTATGCTCATTGTATGCTTTTGACCGCTTCAGCCAATTTGATTTCCTTATGACATTGTGAGCTATGTGCCATATTTGAAACCAACCTTTTGTGGTCCATCTTTTTGCACACTTGATTGTTATATTGTCTTCTATTGCATACTATCTTTTACTATTAACACTTGTACTAGCCTAATTTGTTTGTATGTGTCTTGGTTTCTACCAAGCACATCCACTACCCCCTACTGTATCCGCTTCAAATAGACATCGGGTCCTCTCCTTTGGACTAAATTTCTCCTATAGATGTCACATGTGACCTAAATGGGGGGAATACATTAGGTGAACAAATAACCCCTACAACTACTTAGAGTTACAATACAAATCTGCACAATATAGAATTAACACAGAAAAAGGTTACAAAGTGGACCATAATTTGACTTAGGTCCAAAACATAGAGTGAACACTCGGCGCCCAACATTAGACAATAGTTCCTAGGTTCCTATGTCCTCCCTGTGGTGCTAATGTCCTAGGGGTAAAAACAATCATCTTCTTAGATTAACGCAGAATACAAAAGTATTCATAACATCTCTACTGATAATAGGCACCGACCTTCGACACTCGAATGCATTCATCTCCTTCAATTGGTATAATCGAACAAATCGGGACGTACCATTTGCAATGATGCTTATTTGGTAGAGTCATGGAAGGAGAGTAAAATTATACCTCTCTCCCCAACACCTTCTCCTTGTTATGATATCTCTTAAAAACTCACACTTGGTGTGAGCTCACCCAAAAAATCGCACTTGGCCCGAGATCGCCCAAAAAAATCGTGCTTGGCATTAGATCACCAAAAAAATCTCTCTTGGAGTGAGATCACCCAAAACCTCGCCTTTATAATTAAAATCAGCAATATCTAAGTAACATGACACTTTTCTATCCTTTAATCTCTTACATATCAGTGCACACACTTTCCTTTCTACACACTTTTACACTATTTTGCATACTTATACACATTTTCTCTTATTTATCATATACGTAAATTTGACTAATTTCATGTTTTTCTTTTTAAAGTTAGTATTTAAAAGAAGCATCACACACAATCTACACCAACATGTTACAACACGTGCTTCACCCCTAGGGTTCACTTCCCTTTCCTAGTCTCCCCACTTCACTTTGCAATCATTCCACGCTTCACTTGTCCACTTGATACGTTATTCGCCACATTATCTACATGATCATAAGGTACACATCTTCTATATAATTTATGTTATCAAGTATTCAATCAACAACATAAAGTGGGGGAAAATGTAGACATAAAAATAATGCACTTGGGTACATTTCTAGGTCCTAAAAGAATGCTAGCATTTACATGATTCCTAAGCAAGAAAACTAGTGGTTGACACTATCTTAGGTCTCTTTTCTTTATCTCTTGCTTTATATTTGGTCTTCCACACCCTATAGCCTAGTCAAAATTTAACAAATTTATATTTTATGGCTTCAGACACGAGAAACCATCCAAGAAAGAAGTGCCCATGCGCTCCCGTCCCTCCTTGGCACCCTTGACCCTTTCTTACCTTACTCACTCTTTTTGGGTCTCTTTTATCTTTTGGGAATATTTTTTTGGAAGCATAATGAACTAAGAGGGGGTGAATCAGTTATTTAAACCTTTAAAACAATTTCATATTATCATACATGCACCATTAAAATTTATCCATCCATCAATGTGTGATTAACAACATGAAACAATCAACCACATAAGCACAACCAAGAGAGCATACACATGAACACAAGATATAAGTGGGAAACCATCATGGGGAAGAAAACCACTAAAAATATGATTATATTACACAAATCAAAGAGATTTAGTGAAGCACCAACTTCACAAGGAACAAAAACCCCTAATTTAGTAGAGCACCAACCCTACAAGGAGTACCAACCCCTAATTTAGTAGAGCACCAACCCTAAAATGAGCACCAACACCTACTTTAGTGAAGCACCCACTCCAAAAGGAGGATAAAACCCCTAGGATGACTAAGCACCAACCCATCCTCTTGAATATGTTTTATCTCTAATTTTGTTTCTTCCATAATTGATGGAGATCACATATTCATCTCACAAACCCTAGCTCATACCTTAGGTCTTCAATCTCTCATAATCTTTCTCTTTATTCATGTGTCTTTGCTCTAACATATTTATTTAATGTATTCAAACAATACTCAACATGTAATTCTATTCCTCATCCTTTAAATGATCCACCCATACCTACAAGTCACTCTCCTCTAGGTCACACTTCTTCCCTCCAAGAGCACTAGTTCAAAAATGAACCTAAAACATCAATTTTATATGATTTTAACCCAAAGGAGGTCGGTATTACACCTTTGGTTTGACCAATGAATCATTGAAAACATCCCATAAATTTATCACAATAGTCAAAAGTTACCCATATGGTTCGGCCTAGCAAAACACTTCATCCATGTACCAAAAATCCTACAAACCATTGCATTGGAATGACAAAAATCCCCTCATTCTAAAACCATGATTGGAAAAGCTCCCATATTCATCATTTTTTAAAAATAACATTTAAAAATCATACATGGTATCCATTTTCATCAACCAATTAGATTATTTCATTAAATGGGACCACTGCTTCTTATACTTCTCAAAACACATGTTTCCAACACCCTTCAGACCCTGAATCTGAATTTGGACCTCAAGACCTCTTCAAATAAACTCAAATATGGCATGTGAACAATTTATGGAAATGAAAATAAATTTCTAACACTTATAAGAAAGTTATAAGTCTTGAAACAATCACTGGTTCAAACTACATAAAATCTTCCTTCACCAAATCAAGCTTCCCAAAAAATGTTTTCAAAAAGCAATGGTTAACACGCATCCACGAAAATTTAAAGATCTTAAAATGGATTAAGTTGATTAAAAATTCTTCCCTATTCATATGATAGGTTATATAAAGCATCACCTAATCCATATCATTCTCTAACCAACTCAATTCTTTAGCAAAAATAGTTCTGTCCTAGATAGCTCAAAAATATTCTTGTCCACAAATTGACTTGGAAACCATACCAAAACTCATCATCATGAAGAAAAAATTATATCACTGGAAATATATCTAAATTATATTTCCAACACAACTTTAATCACCTCCTAACTCCTAACATGGCTCCTATTATGCTCATTTCACTAAAGACTACTTTTTACTGCCTCAAAACTATCCTTTGACCAGTCAACCTAAATAGGACACGAATTGCACTTTTTCAACATCACCATGACCTGAATAATCTATGGGTATAAATAAAAACTATTGAGATTTCATAAATTGTAATTTAGTCACTACCTCATTTGGACAACTTTTCCACAAACTGGAACTCTGCAGAAAATTACATCTTTAGATGGGCCCACATATTGTCACATACTCTATCATACATTTCTAGAAATTTGGAAGAGTCCTCTACAAAATCCAATCATCAATTTTGGAAAAGGAATCAAAATAGGATTATTATACTCACTTCTTTGTAAGCTACTCCTAGCTAGGGTTTCAAACCAAATTATCTTCTTAACGATCGTTCATAAAACGAGACTATCAACCACCTCATTATTTTTGAGAAAGCTGCATAACTGAACTAAGAAGATACCCCGAATATATCAGGTTACTGTGTAAGGAAAAAATTTCACAAAGAGCATCAGAAGGTTCACTTTTGTCACAAAAACATACATTTCTTACCCTATTTCACCAAAACTCACATAACTTTCATTTCCCATGTCAAAATGACTTGAAACTTGTCATGAAGCATCATAGAAACATGCTTTAACTTTCCATGCTCACCATATAGCTCATATATGGCTCAAATTCTCCATCCATAGTGACTTACCTATGTAAATATGTCTATTTCTCACCAAGCTACTTTAGCTGCCCAAGGATGCCAAATATGCACGGAATCACTAAATATAGACCTAAAACTCACCATACACCTCAGGTACATTGTCAAAACAATGTTAACTTTCTTTTAAAATACCGATCAACTCCATTTCTCACTTCTCTACCTCTATTTGCATACTTCAGTAGGGCTAGAAACATGCCTGGAATGACCTAACTCAACCATGAATAGACCATGCCGGCCACATACAGACCCATGAACACTCATGAAACATCATACCATCCATGTTTGAGTTCATGATATCAACCAATCACCTCAAGCAGAGTCATACGATAACTAGGCCTACTCAAACATGCTCTAGGACAACACCGAACTCACTAAACTACATGAACTTTATACACGACACTTGAAAACACCATGACACCATTTGACATTAACTAGGGTTTACATCAAAGAAAAAATAAACACACAATGGCCAAAATTCTCCCCCTTTGTCATTGATGGCTACCATCATTGAGAAAAATTTATGGAAACCAACAAGACAAATAACTACATGACCTCAATACCATGTTTCTGAGGCTTCTCTCCCCATTTTCCATCTATGACAAAGGATATAATGAATCTACTACTTGGAAAATGAAAACACGTGACTCAATATAATGGTAACAATGCAAAAACATAACTTACTTGACTTACATGACCAACAAGCTCCCCTTGAGACATTTTTTTCCTTTTTGACTCCTTTAGCGGTATAAGAAGATACTTTGGACCCGATATGAGCTTACAACCAGCTCCCCTTTAAATTGTACTCTCCATTTTTTCCTTCAACCATGATTTACATCACATTGTAGGTCTCTCACATGATCAAGAACACCATTTTTTTTCCTTCATTGCTCTCAAACTCACTTTTAGGACCACTTCCCCGAACTACAACTTCATTCAAATATTGACAAACTTCTCAAGGTTACGAAATCAACAATCAACATATCAAGCATTTACAAAGCCCCCTAGAATTTTACCAATAATCTCAACTAGAAAACTCAAAATTTAGGTTTCATACCTTAATTCCATGTTGTGTAGAGAGGTCAAACACATCATATTTGGCCAAAATAATCCTTTAGTGTTCTTTACCATATTTTGATGATGTCATATCATTCTTAAGCCAAGAACTTACTTACCTTTGAGATATACCTATAGACCATCAATTTCACTATTCTTATTACCTCTTTGAGGTCAAAATTGAGCTTCTTCTACCTCAAATGGTATTTTCAAACTTGTGGTACAAATTTTGATGATATCTATACCTACCTACAACCTTGACATTGTCACTATACCTTTATTGACTTCTTCATAGTTGATGGAGACCAAAAGGAATCACTCTACCATATTTTAATGTTTTTCATGTACTTGCATAAGCCACTAAGTAAATCTGCTAACTATGTTGTGAATTCTTCACATATTTCTAATGCACTTTACATCTCTCTTCATCATTTTTCATACTACAAACTTGAGGTTCTTACTACAAGTCAAATACTTTCCAAGACACAACTCAAGACATTTCAACACATAAAAAAGACACAAACTTGCATGTTGTTGAAAAATATGGGACTTGATAGAAGATAAACTCCTTCAACCTACTATGATGAGCTAACACTAGCTCCCCATATCTAAAGGACCATGCGGACCTCAGTAACCATATTTTTCAACCCGTAGGAATTATTTTGCATAATTTAAATAGTTCACATGTCTTTCAACATTGTACCTAGACCTATAGTCACCATTTTAGATCTTCACAATTTTTGAACAAAAAATAGACCTTATAACGGTCACATGTGTCATGAATTTACATCTACATCTTGATGTAGCATCCTTTATGATACATTTAAGCATGTTATCACATACCTCATCATACACAACCACCTTCGATATCCTCAAAAGTTTTACCTTGAATGGATGCATTTACACATTACACTCAGATTCTCATCATCACTTGTATGTCCTCGTGATCTATTTCAAGTCATTATCACCTCCCTTTTCATAATAATTGATATCCTTGACACCTTTGTTCCTTAGATTTTATCCATCTATGTCTTAGAGCCACACACAAACTATCAATCCACTAGATTCACATTTTAGGGGAATCATATACGTATAGGGCCTATGTAACTCATTCACTTACATAAAATGACATGATCATATATTGAAAAATCCTTCTTGAACATTGTACTAGACATAAGGATGTATTTTTTCTCGATTCTATACATTGTGACTAGTTAGACCTTGACTAACTTTACCAACCTTGTTTTAGAAAATATTTTCATATCCTCCATGATTACGAGAAACTGTATAGGTCTTAAAAACATCCTCACTCAATGTAAAAATATGCCTAGAATCCATCCTTTCACTTTGTCCTTCAAATGTATCTAATTCGGGACACATCATTTTGACCAAATTACACCACTGTCATAACATTTGAACTAATAACTCATAAATATCAAAGGTTCATCCTTGGAGGCCTAAAAGCCACACCTTTTGGATCATTCAACTAGATATCACATCTTGTTTCACATTATTTTATGCATTTATACCCATGTACTGATTACATCTTGGTCTTCACAAAGTCCTATTGTAGGCATTAAGACATAAATGTGCATCACCAGAACCTTCATACACTTGTTTCTCGACTAATTTTGCTAGATTTTATCTACCATATAACTTTGAGATATGTACCTTATTAACATTCCTCGCAATGAAGCTAATGATATGAGATATGATTTGAAACCTCATACTAAGGCCCTACCACTTGTAGCATGAAAATTTCTTGTTTATCATTGTCATTTCCTTGAAAGGAATTTCTGTAGACTATATAAAAGCTAAAGCTCTCATTTCTAACAATGTTGGTCCTTGTTACAAGACCCATCAATCTCCTTAGAATCACTGTTTCACTTGTGATCAAACTAAGAAAAATGAAGACACCTATAATAACTCCTTTGGTATCTGTACCTTGCAAAGTCGGTCCCCACTTTGTGTCTTAGATTTATTCAATCCACATACTTGTGATGAGTCATCTCTAATCATATTGTTCATTCTTAACCTTATAACCTTATTGAAAGCATGGTATAAACCTTTAAATGAATGATAGTTTTCTCTTGTCTTTATAACACACAACTATAGTGCTTTAACTCATACTAAACATTATGAATAAGTAAAGAGCTAGCAGAGTCACATGTAGATGTATATTTACACTCATTTTAATTCAAATGATGGTATTTATATTTAGGTTTGATTATCCTCTCAACCCTCATTTTTACTCTAAGGTCCTTCATTAACTTGAGTTCATCAAGATGCATACTAAATCAAACTTCTTATGAAGTTCACACAAATTACTTTTTCCTAATCTTCTTTTGACACTATTACAAAAACTTGATACTTGTAGAGATCAAAATCATAGCCCAGGCCTTCCACTAAACCAAGTTAAAATATTTGATAGAGAACAAGACTTTTACATAACACTTCATTCATGAACAATATTACCTCATTGAGGTGAATACATGATAGTCTGAGTCTTTACCAATTTTTCTCCTCGAACAATGATCTTGGGACTCTCAAAAATAGGGATAGTGGAACACATACACTTGACACAAAACTTTTAAATTTTGAAGACACACACTTTGAAAACACTTTTGAGGCCTTCACACTTAACTCACTCAATCCTTTGAAAGCTGGATGTAAAATTTGGGACATGAGCTATGAAAAAATCACTCTTTTATACTCACATCATTGGAAAGTACATGAATTAGAAGTTTTCTTCATAGGCCTTTAACAGGGACACAGTAACTCGGAGATATCCTTGATAATCCAAACTTTTAATTTCAAACCAGAAATTTTTCTTGACATGGATAAAAAGAATAAGTTGACACACAACCCTTTTTATGGACAACAACCAAACACTTAAGACACACAGTGACTTCTCAAGAGATCTTTGACTAAAGCTACACATTTTATTAAGATAAACAAACTCATGATATAGGACCATCACATAATGTACTCACCCTTTGTAATTACACACATTTGTTAACCGTAAGGCTCAAATAAATATCATAGGACACATGTCAAAGACACTCATTTCTCAAAGATATGAAGGTAAGATCAAACCTCATATTCATATTATAATGAATACCCTCTCACTCATATACCTTATAATATTAAGACATAGATCGAAATTTGACTAAGACAATTCAACATACATAGCTTAGATAGTGATATAGACCATTACAAGAATTTCATGATATCATACATCAAATGAACAAACACGAGACCCATGGAAAGGAAACTTTGATGATAATGATCAACTTGACTTATTCTTACTGACCTTACACTTTTACACTTTGAATGACTTGAATACTAAATCCCCTTGGAGATTGACTATATAGACCTTAAAATTATACCACAAAAGATATAACTCATTTCTTGTATGGTGCACATACCTATTACAACAATTATACTCTTATATACATCATAATACTGATCATAATCACTCATGAACTAATGAGAATAGAGACATTGAAATGAACCACTAAGAAAAAACACAAACTCAGACACATAACAAGTGTAAGAACTCATGAAAACAAGGGGATGACCACATTTCATACCGATAACTCTAGAGGTATCCCAAAGACCCAATTTCTTTAACTTTTTTATACAGGAGATTGAATAAATGATAGACACAAGTGATGATCTTCCAATGTTGCTTCTTAAACCATGGAAAACATGCTTCCTTGACCTAATGTTGACCCTTCCTCAACAGAATTCACTGGATTAGGCTACATTTCAGACTGAGAATTTGATACCTTAGCTTTTCTTGCTTGAACAACCACCTTATTTCTCTTAAGATCTATCAAAACATCTTTATACTCATTCATGAGAATATTCTTCTTGAAAACACTTCCATTTTAAGCTTGGAATATGCTAGCATACCTTGATGATCCCATTTGGTGAGAATATCTTGCAACATGCCCTTGCTTGTGACACTTATGACATAAACACCATCCTTGCTTCTTCTTGGTTCAAAAACTCTTAGATTCCATCCACAATCCTTATCTCTATGCCCATACTCACAACATGAGTATCATTCACCCTTGAAGACACCTAGACCATTCTCAAAATTCCTTCTCTTGCAATCTCTAGCTCTATGACCAAAATCATGACAAACAAAACAATATCCATGAAATGATGAACCATACCTCAAAGAATTAGGTTGTATAATGGGATTAGACCTCTTAGTCACTTTATCATATGATTTTTAACTTATACCAACTCCATCATCATTCTTATTTTTCTCTCCTTCAAACCCTAGGTGTGTTTTATCATTTGTGCCTCTTTGACGTTTTAAACACTCATCGAGAGATTTAAAACTCTTCCTAAGCTTCTCATATATCCTAACATTACTAGATGCACTCTCAAAATATGATTAAAGAGATTTCAATTTGTCTTCATACCTAAAACAAGAGTCTTCTTTCTCCTTTAGGGATTTGGTCAAACTTTCAACTTGAGATTCCAAAGTAAGAATGGCTTGACTATGTTTATCTTCCATGTCCTTGATCCAATTTTGACAAGCATAAATTTCCAACTCATGTAGTTCAATATTCATCCTCAATGATTCTACAATATTTGAAGACTTACCCATTGCTTATGCTTCAAAGAATCTCCTTTAAGTTGCTAAATTGGCTTTAGAAGGACCTACTCTGATACCAATTGTTGGAAGCATAATGAACTGATAGAGGGGGTGGATCGGTTATTTAAAAATTTAATATTACCATAAATGAACCATTAACATCTATTCATCCATCAATGTGTGATTAAAAACATGAAATAATCAACCACATAAGCACAACCAAGAGAGCATACACATGAACACAAGATATAAGTGGGAAACCCTCATGGAGAAGAAAACCCACTAAAAATCTTCTTATATTACACAAAGAAAAGATATTTAGTGAAGCACAAAATTAACAAGGAATACGAACCGCTAATTTATTAGATCACCAAACCTACAAGGAGCACCAACCCTACAAGGAACACCAGCCCATAATTTAGTGAAGCACCCACTCCATAAGGAGGCTAAAGCCCCCTAAGATGAATAAGCACAAACTCATCCTCCCGAAGATGTTTCATAAAAAACATGATGATAAAACTACCTAATTATTTTTGTGAAAGGTACACATCTGAACTAATAAGATAAATCGAAGAGATCAGGCCCCCATGCAAAGCACATAGTTCACAACGAGCATCAAAAGGTTCACTTTTGTCACAAAAACATATTGTTTCTTACCCTGTTTCACCAAAACTTACATAAATTTCATTTCCCATGTTAGAATGACCTTAAACTTGTCATGAAGCATCATGACAACATCCTTTAACTATCCATGCTCACCATGTAGATTAGATATTTCTAAAACTCTCTGGACACAATGACTTACCTAGGTAAACCCGCGTGTTTCTCACTTCTAGCTTCCCAAGGACCTCAAATATGCACTAAATCACTAAATACAGACCTAAAACTCACCATGCACCTCAAGTAAAATGTTACAACATTGTTCCCTTGGTTTTAAAAGACTTATAAACTCTATTTCCCACTTCTCCACCTCAATCTACATGTTCTAGGGCTAGAAACAAGCCTTTAATCAGTTGAATCAACCATGAGTAGACCATGCTAACCATATATAGACCTATGAAGACTCATGACACATCATACCATCCATGTTTGACCTCATGAAATTAACCAATCACCTCAAGAAGAATCATACCATGACTAGGCATACTCAAACATGCTCCAGGACAACACTGAACTCACCAAACCACATGAACTTCATACTTGACACTGAAAACACCATGCAACCCTTTTCCATCAATGGGGGTTGACATCAATGACAACACAAACACACAATGGCCAAAATTTTTTCTCTTATGGGTTTTCCTTCCGGTTGTCAATTACGAAATTTAAGCAAGGGAATTATATAAATACATAGTTATGTTTTCAATATAAGGGACCCAATACTAAGAATTACTATCATCACCTAAGCTTGCATACAAAGGCAATAAGAGACTTTAAAGGCATCTATCTAGAATCCATTCAAGGGAAAATGGTTGCATACTTTTGCATACACTACATAGAAAGGGAAAGTTTATTCTATTTCATCGACACATGGTATACATTTCTACATTCTAGATCTAGCCCACTATCATTTGTGAAAGTTGAGGAAGGGAATGCTAGGGCATAATTTCTACATACACACTAGAATTACATGGATTCGAGATGTAGTGCAACATTAGATCATAAGTTCACTCTTCAAGTGATTGTTAGGGTTATTCGACTCCCCATTTGCATTTTCTTTTTTAGGTTTTATGTGGTTTATGGGTATGTGTATGTGAACTTATTTCTTATAGGTTATATGCACCTTCAGTGATCAAGGAGAAAATATCAAGTGATCAATATGAGCTAATAGTGAAGATCATGCGACATAAAAGAAAGCAGTTTCTTATATTTCTTATAGGTTTTATGTGGTTTATGGGTATGTGTATGTGAAATTATTTCTTATAGGTTATATGCACCTTCAAAGTGATCAAGGAGAAAATATCAAGTGATCAATAGGAGCTAATAGTGAAGACCGTGCGACACAAAAAGAAAGTGGTTTCGAGCATTTACATAGTCATTAGCACCTAGTTCCAGTCACCAACACCGAGATGCCTCTACCCTATAGTGGGTGTAGTCATATTTTATACCCTTAGACCAATAGTCTAATCCCATGTGTGTTGGCCTATCACCCAGTGGGTGTTAGGTGCTCACCCAAGGCACATGTGGGCACCGAGTCTCTCCTTTATGTGAGTCTTGTGAGAATGCATCATCTTATAACAAATATTCAAATGGAAATGAGCAGAAAAGAACCATGCAAAATTCTAAGGACCTAGAACAAGTTGTCATCTCATTACATCCAGAAAATAGATATAACAAACAACATACGGAAACAATTCATACGAAAGGAAATGCATAAGTATTATACTTCTAAACACATATATGGGTTATAACAGAACCTTATATTCATATTAATAGATCCAATAATCCACATTACATCCCTTGAGGTCATAACAGATCCTCATATAACCATGTAGAGCCAAGTCATGCATCAGAACTACACTATGTTCATCATATTACAAAAAATGAATGCATACCCACCCCTCTAAACATGCCATGATTCCTATATTCTCCTAATCCCTAACCCTTAGAACTCTCCATGTATTCCTACAGGGCTTCACCTTTCTTTCAATCTCTTCTTCTCCCACTCTCTCTCTCTCTCTCTCTCTCTCTTCCATTTTATTCTATCAGTGTGTGTGTATTTATAACCTCAGTAACCACCACCATGCCCTTATAGAGTTATAGATCGGTTGCCAAGTGTCGAGGTGGTCCTCCATGGGAGCATGCCTTCTCAAATCCAAGATCTCCACTCTTTGCAATGATGTCTTCTAGAACATTCCATCACATGCCTGGAATATTCCCTTTTTGATCCCACAGTCACCAGGCTGACACCTTATCCACAAGGGTCATGCTTTTCTTGTGTGCTTCCTAGGATGCCGAATGCGGCTAAGTCTAAAATTTGTCCTTCCTTGCACACGCACACCATATGTTATACAAAAAATTTCTAGAATCCTTCCCTACACACATTCAACCCACACTCCCTTCTTCAACTAGGTTCCGCGTGTTCATGTGCCTTCTCATCCTTAGCCAATATTCTGGGGCCCAACATCACCCCACACTATGCCTGTTCTCCGTCCTAAAAAACAATCTTCAATAAAGAATGGTGGATCCTTATAAATGGTTGGAAAGAAAGAATAAGGGAATGAAGAAATGGGGAAAATAATGAAAGAATGGGGAACTTGTTTATTTCTAGAGGAGGAGAGGGAAATCCTTCCCTAATTCTGCTTCTAACTTTCCCCAAGTGTCGACCTTGTTCTAAGCTTACTGACAGAGGTCACCCACCAGGGTGCTCACTTCTTCAAAACTCAAATCCTCTCCCTTAGCACTCATTGTATCTACAAGATCCTCTAGTTGTTTCCCAAATAATCAAGTGCATCCATCCTTCGAGTGATTTGGGGGTACAATTCCTTCAGCTAGTTCTTGATTGAGCCCCGCAAGGTCTGAATGGCCTCTGATTTCTTTTCCAGTTTGGCTAGGATTTTGTCTCGCTCAACCCTATTCCCCTTGTTCTTTTCTTGGAAATCCTTGAGTTCCACTTCATGTGTGGAAACTGAGATAATTTCCACTCTATACCTATCCTCACAATTATCATAGGCAGCCTCAGTAACTTACACGATGAATTTTACATCGGTAAGAATCTTGTTGTACTAAGCAACAATTTCCACAACCTTCATATTATTTTATTTTTATTTGCACACCAACACCCCTTCTACGGATTCTAAGGAAAATGGCCACCTCTCCATAGTGAGTATGTGGGTCAATTCCTCTAGGTATTGTAAGGCTGGTCCATATTTTTGTGTGGGTGGTGTTAAGTTTGGATGCTTCAAGACAATGACATCGTGATCATCTCTATTTTCTTGTATGCCTGCGCACCCTTGCCTTCTTATCTTTTAACTCATACCTTAACTAAGCGTTGATTAGCTCCTCTTGCTTTAGGTCCTTTCTTTTCTTAAGGAGATCCTCCTCCTTTTTCTCCAGCTCTACCTCTAGGAACTTCACCCTATCATTTCTTCCGAAGATTCTAGCTTCAACCTCAACTGAAACCTTGTTGAGCGCATTACAGATTTTCTCATCTGATAATTGTTGAGCATTTACCAAGGGGTTTATTCCCTTTGTTTCTAGCACTTTCATCAATTCTCCTTGTCTTATTTTAAATTCGGGCTCATCAATGTGGGACTCAAATTCCCATGATAGCATTTTCCTCGTCTCGAGGGTATGCACCTTCCTCATCAAATGAAGCCATGGCCAAGAGTTACTTTGTTGGTACGGTGCTCTAAAAGCACACATGCAACACCTTGTTTGGATAATTGATGTAGCTCATTCCTCAAAGATGTGTTGCTTCTGTGCTCTTCCTCCATGTGCGTGTGGCTTTTGGAAAGCTTACAGCCAAACTAGGATCTCCCCCCATGCTACTATATTATTTTCCTACGCTTTCCTCCTCAGCTTCCTTCAACACCTAATCCGTGCTACGTTCTACCTCTCATTACATCAACTTCTTGATAAGTCCCTCCAATTTTCTCTTCATGGCCTCTTCTATCTATTCCTTTGTGAAAACTGGGGTCCTTTGATCCTTTGTATCCACTTATCTACTCATCCCTTTGCCTTGAGCCTCAGCCTCTTCTTCGTCATTCTTCTCCTCATCATCTTTGTTGTACTCCTCATCTCCTTCATCCTCAGAATCATGCACCTCATAGAATGGATGGTCTTCACCTCCTTCTATCTTGTCATCATTGTCTCTGTCACCTATGTAGGCATCTAGACTTTCTGCTTCTTCCGAATCAACCTCATTAGTCACCTTCTGCTTCTTCCTTACTAGGGGTTCCAGTACAGGAGATTCTTCCTTTTCCTTCTCATTGACACGTGATGTCTTCCTTGGCAATTCCTCATAGGTGAGGGGCTCTTCATGCTTCAGCACCTCTTCTTCTAGGGTATTTTTGTTGACAGGAGATGTCTTTCTCCGCGCTTAAGTACTAGGCTTAGTGCTTGCTTCTAGCGCGCTCACCATTTGTGTGTTTTGAATACTTAGTGCCTTCTTCTCTTGCACTTCTTCTCTTTCTCTCTTCATTGTCGCATCCTTCTTCCTTCTTGTAGGGTCTTCGGGGATGGAGACATCATTCTCTAAGTAAGCTCCTTTTCAAAAAAATCCTTATGCGTAGATACACCCTTGCTTTGTGGTCCTTCCCGCAATCGGCTTCGTTAAATGCTTCATCATCTATATCTTGCGGGAGACATATCTTTCTAGGTACGCATGCTTCTTTGGGTAAATGAGCTTCCGATTCAGCTCATGGTGGTCTATATCTGCCTCACTAAGGTTGATCCTTTTTCTCTTGGCATCCTTGAACTGATTGACTCTAGCTTGGAAGTATTACACAGTGAAAGAGAAGGGTTGCTTGCACTATGGACTCATATTTCCATCTATCAATACATAAGTGTTGGTACACTAAAAAATATTCCTCTCCACTCACGAGCATGGGAAACTACTCTAAGATCCTCCATTCTTCCCCAAATGTGTCACACATTTTTTAATACCACTTCTCCAAGCGCGCCTTGTGAATGGCCGTCATGGTTTCAGAAATGTACTTTGTAAACCTTTCTGTGGGTGAGGGATCCTCTTATGGATACTCCAAAACAAAATTTTCTGACCCATCGAGCACTCCAATATCAAAAAATACAATGGTGAGGAGGATTTCTTGAAGAGTATCTTCTCTCCCTCCCGTGCCTTTGCTTATGATTTCATCCGGGATGAAAGCGGTGAAGTTATAGATTGTTCCTTTAGATATCTTCCAGCATACATTTAGCCACACCTTGTTCACTTGTGTCCATCATTCCTGATCATTGAGATTGGTTACCAAGTGTACAACCATCCTCATAACTAGGTCTTGAATCGTGGTGATGTCAAATTATCGTGACCCCTTCTTGTAGTCATACGTGGCTAAAGTCTCCTTGATAGAATCCTTGTCACTTAGATCATCATCAATGCTACCGCCTTCATAATTGATGCTTGTGAACTTAGATATTAGTTGTGGTGTGATGCGCATCTTGCACCCCATGAAATAAAAGTGACCGTCATGCACGCGTGACATCAACCATTGGTAAAGGTGCTCAGGCTTGCTGAAATAAGGCAACTCATATAGTTGCAATAATCTAGCCTTCTCTAATTTGACTTTTACCTTGTCGTTGTAAATGGGCATTTCATCTGGTGTCCTCTTGTTAGTTGGGTGAACCAACTCAAGTGCCATTTATTTCTCGGTTGTTATCGTGTGATGGTTATAATCTCTCACAACCATCTTTCACAAGTGTGACTCCCACTATTTTCCTAGCAATACCCCATCTGGGTACTATATTTCTACATATCATTATTCATTACTACTTATGACAATTGTTTAGTTTCCTTTCCCTTACCCTTTTTATTTGGTGAAATGGTTGGTTTCTTAGGTGCCATATTTTCTAGTTGGGATAAACTTAAAAACTCCTTCCTCTTTCTCTGCTCTACTATTCTGATCAATCCCAAATATCAAAGCTTCAACTCTTGGAATGAATCCTTCTTTCTCCGTGCCCTAGATTGTCAAACCCTAACCAAGAAAACCTTCCACAAGATGACACTCTTCACACAACCTTTCCTCACGCCAGTGTACTCCTTCCTTTTGGTTAATAGATCTTCTCTAAATGAAAAATCAAATTTCTTGGATTCTCCTTCCTTCACACAAATGTTTCTCTAGATGCCCTAGTTTGCAAGAGCTTCTTTCACTTTGTAATCACAAGGTAACAAATGACTTTCCCGACCTTGTATTTATAGTTTTTCCTTCTTTCCAACATTAAATGCTATACCACATGTAGACACCAAAATTGGGTCACAATTACCTTGGTCCCCTTTTGAATAACCAAATTAAACACATTCCCCTAACCTGGGACCCTTTGCCCCACATTAATATTAATTTAGTTATTTACAATTAAATTAATACTCATCCTCACTTCATTCATTATTTAATTACCTTAATCAAAACCAATTTCCAACTCACCATAGACCTATTCATATCATGCTTCCATAACTAACTAAGACTTAACAAAACCCTAAAAGCACATGCCTATTCTACCTCTAACCACTTTCCGGTGTATCTAAGTGCAACATTCCATTTAGACCCAACACAAATGAGAAAAATCGGGAGAGGATAGCCAAGATCTGCTATTTTAGGCAACCTAGGATATCCCGCCTTAACTAACGCAGTAAACCCAAAACCGATCTTTGGTCACCCTAAACCATCGTCAATTACCATATAACCATTATGATAACCTTGTTTGAGTTTTTAGACACATTCTCAAGTTTTGGAGCAAAGGAGATTTGCATGTAAGCAAGAACCATAACTCTTTCACACATCCAAGAAGCCATAACCAACACAACCATTCATCGAACATTTTTTCATTCACAAGAGCACTCAGGAAGCACTTTGCCATGACAATGACCACCATTTCACTGATCAACCATCACAACCACCCGACCATTGAACTCCGCACAACATTAAGTGTGTCCCTAACTTGCACCATTTCCTTTTCATTTAGTTTTTAAAGTTCTTAACCTTTGTTTATCAATCATCAGTTATATTTTCACCCCACCACTATTGTCTTCTGTGAACCTGACCCTTTCCCATCAATCACAACCATTTTAATCACCTCTGTCTACTCCTGAGTACCTCTGAATATTCCCAACATCTCCCTAGACCTAAACCAACTCTTCACCATCTCTGATCCAGTCTCAGACAAATCCCCAAAACCATGAACTATTGAGTTATTACCAGCCCCACGAAGAACGCCGTCGGGTTCTTACAAAACCGTGTCGGTCATACTAGATCGACGTCTGTCTTTGTATCTAGCAGCCCTCGCTTATACAGATCCCAATACCCCTTTTATGTGATTCAAGTGACCTAAAGCATGACCACCGCCTGTTCCAAAATCTTAGTTGTTTACCTTATTATCATATCTGATCATAACCTATCATGTTATGTTAGATTTACTTATTGTATTTGGATGAGATACCTAAATCATTTCAACTATAGTAGCATTCTATTTAATTACATTATTTCTTGCATTAAATTGTATTAAATAGTGGGTTGAATGCCACCAAGGAAGTATCAAACTTCCTAGATCTAGCACATGCTAGGCATCCCACTGACATATATTATTTAATCCTCCTTTTGTGGTCTTGTTGTGTATTTCAGGTAGTTCCTCCTAGCCAAAAGGAATCTCTCATAGTCATCAATGGATCAAGAAGTCAAAATGTGCACAATGACCTTAAAACTAACCATCACAATGTATTTCTTCTTGGCTCACACCCTTATCTATTTTGTCCAAAAACTTAAAGAAAACGGTGAAACATTTTGCACGTCCGGTCAGGACGGTTAATATATGACACACCCATATCTATCCCCCTACTCTAGCCCCCACTTCCGCATCGCTAGCATCAGTTTGAAACTATGGTCATATGGTTTATCTCCTATGGTGTCTTAGCTAAATCCCACATCCGTTATAACTGTAACATCTATGTCATCGATTGCACCTGCGACATCGATTGTACCTCCAATAACCTCTATGAGTATAGCTTCATCTACACCCGCCACTTCACATATACCCATTACATCGCAACCACCTCCGGTGTTGAAAACTTACACCCCTTTCCAAAACCTCATCCTTTCTATCCCACAATCCTTACCCCCAATCACCACTAGAGTTGTTACAACTACCCCACCCACATACACATACTACCAATAACCCTCAACCTCATCTATCACTTATGTTGGCTATGTGCCACCCACATCTATTCCTCCTGTGTAGTTCTCATACTCAGTGCCACCATACACCAACATACCACCTACCTCGTACATTCAGCATCAACCCCTTTTTTCTACGGGGGCACCCATTCATCCCAACCTACTAATGACCTCATTAAAATGATGCTGGAGAAGATGCAGACCTTAGAAGTATCTGTTTCTGGCTCCTATAATTCTTTAACATATGATGAAATCTATAATGAGCCTATCCATCTATCTATTCCCATTCATCCTTACCCAGTGCATTGGGAAATGCCTAAATTTAATCACTTCAATAGTAACAAAGACCCACAACAACACTTGCAGTTATTTAAACATGGGTGTTATCTAATCGCCACGATGACACTTTGCTCCTACAAACTTTCCCAATGTCCCTAATAGGACCAACATTGGATTGGTATAGTGGAATACCTTGACATTCTATTTATTCCTTTAATCAAGTAGCCCAAGCTTTCCTAGATCATTTTTCAATCAATGTTACTAAGAAAGTCACCATGACCGATCTCTATTCAACTTCGACAGTACGAAGACGAATCTATCACAAATTTCATTGCCACTGGCAGAGTCTTATTAACCAATTGACATTCCAACTACCTCAGAATGAACTTATTGAGTTGTTCACTAGAGCTTGTGCCAGACACATCTCACCAACTCTACAAGTCCAAACCTTCCAAACCTTTGATGAAGCATTCACCATGGCACGAAAACTAGAAATTTGTGCCATTAAAGAAAAGAAAATCCAATTACGGAACAAGAACACCCCATTCAAATCAAACAATTCTTCTTCATCTTAAAAACCCCAAAATAACTATTCAAATCCCAATGGATCTGCCAATGTGATAATCCTTAAGGCAAGTCCACCTCATCCTTCTAATCAGGCCCAACCTTCTTCCAATATTTCTCTGTCTAGGCCTTTCAGCTCTAGCGGGAACAATGGAAATACACTTCGATTGGAGATCCCTATTCATCAGTCTTGGAAAATATTCTTAAAGATGGAGCCATTACACTTCATCCCATAAAACCTCATACAAGTTTCGATCCCACTTGTCTATGCTGAGATGGTATAAAGAACACGACTACTATAATTATCATTGCATTAAAGGACATAATGATCGTAACTACATAACTTTTAATTTTTTTTTCAAGAGATGATAGACAATGGAGACCTTATTGTAGACAACCCAAACATTCCAGAAAATTAAAATTTGCAAATCTTCAAAAATCCATTCCCTAATCATAAACCATCGTCTGATCAAAATAGTGAACCTTCATCTAACGAAAATAACATCTGTGAGGTTCATGCAGTTTTTGATATCATGTCAATTATTCCTCAAAACCTACCTACTTCATCTATTGAGGAAATCTTGGCACGAGCTCCTCAACCCACAAAGGAGCATACCTATTCTAATCCTCCACCCATAGAGGATTCCCCGCATCTACCTTTTCTCTCACAGAGGAACCCACACTTTCTACCGATGTTATGTCCTCGTCTACTTCCCAACCTTATAAACTGTCAACACTTGTTATTCTCCCATCCACAAGAGAATCATCATCACCTTCTCCTCCACTTTGAGAAAGAAGTCTACCTCACGACCTATCCTACAAATGGGAGATTCTTTAGATATGTCACTACTTGTTGGGGATAATTTTCCCTGAGCATCCTAGAACCCTATTGACATGATCTTAGCTCTTTTGCCTACATAATCGAGGCTGCCGGTTCCACTGTCTCACGAGATATATTTTACGAGGATTGCTACTTGAACTATTCCATCCTCTTCTTTAGTAATCTGTTTTCATGATTGGTTGATCGTTTGGATTACATTAATCAGTCCATGCTCTGGGGATGTCTTCAGCTCCCCGTTCTCACCCAAATACAAATGTTGCCTAAAGATACTTCCACGATCTACCCAAAGGTATTTTTGGCAACCAAAACTACACTGACCATGCTGATTGAAATGAATTCCTCTTCATCATCCCTACCTCCATCAAAACTTCTACCATCACTAAAACTATTCCTAAACCTAAAAACCTACCCACACTTTCCCCCACTCGTATCGAGACCCATCACTACTTTGGGTGTTATGCTGACATCAAGCCTTACTCATCCACCTGTTAGATTGGACCTATCCACATCTTCCGAAGTCCATAGCAACATTATCCCCCACCCACCTAAAAAGAAAACCCAACTCTCTAGGCCATGTACACTTTGGTATCACTTACCACACCTTTGTCACCTTCCCCCCTTCTATCCATCCTAAGACCTCATTCATCAACCTTGATCAAACAATCTCACACCAAAAGCCAGTCAAAATCTAAACAACCTACTACTGCATCACGAGCCTTTGTTACACCTCATTCACCCAAAACCAAGCTCCCTCACCCTCACCCATGCACTTCTTGCCACCTATACCTCCACCAGTTACTATAACCCCAACCTTGCCTATATGACTTCAACCAATGCCGCCTACCCAACCTTTACCAACCACCTCCACCGTAACTCAGTTTCCCCTATGGGTAACCCATCCTCTGCCACCATCTACTTTTCCTTCTACATCCCGTACTCCCATGTCACCTTTACCCAAGAAGGTGCAACCCAAAGCTAAGAATCTGCTACCCTCCAATAAGGTAGTCAAACCAACCAAACCTTCCATCGCCAACTCTTCTACCCCACCTTTACCCAAACAGATGCCAACAAAACCTAAGACCACTCCACATACCAAACTAGTAGACCAACCCATTCCCCCTCCTATAAAGCCTCTTCCCTCACAATCAACCACACCTATACCCAAACCCACACTCACTTCCCATTGTGATCCATTAGCGGGGTCCTACGCCAACATTTTAACCAATCTCTTGGAGACTTCCATCATCACATTACCACTACTTCAACCTTATGATCCTCTCAAACCAAAACCAAAAGGGTTTGATGAAACCAATATTTTTTCCTATCATCGTGTGCTAGGACATGATGTTGAAAATTATAAGGCTTTGAAGACCATTCTTCTTCAAATTTGTCCTCTTGAACAATATTTTGACGATGACGATATTATTGATGAGGACCATGCTCCACCTTCACTTGTTACCATACATCATCATTCTGTACCCATTCAACGATCAGTATCTCCACCCCCAAAACCATAATTCCCACCTCCAAAATTCGAGATCAACATGGTCTGCATTAGAGAGTTGGAAAAAACACCACCCAAATGTTAGTGTGCCCTACTCATTTCACAAGGATCTTATCCACCGTTAATATTTTTCCCCTCATGTCATTATACCTTTCATGACATACCCTCTCCATCCACCTCCCCTCAGATTAACATGGTTCACGTTGCTACCTACTCTTAGAAAGAAAAAGGCAAAGAAAAATCAACTAGCCCATCAACCAACCCTATACTCTATATACCATCTGCACCCACTCCCAAAATCACCATTCGTGGACCTACATACCCTATCTTTGATGAGGTCACCCATCATGCAATGATAAAACAATTACATCAGTCTCCTCTAAAGATGTCTTTATATGATCTCATTCAAACTTTTGAATCCCACAGATAAGCACTTATCGAGGTTTTACAATCCATTGAAGTTCTTCCCAATGACCCCACACTAGTGGCCTCGATTATCACCCCTCACCATGTGGCCTCGCTAACCAAATCAGCTCCTCCTTCTACCCCCATGACCACTCCTCAAGTCACCACCCTTAGCTTCTCTAAAGAGGAGATTGTACCTCTCCAGTCAGATGACCCTAATCCCGCCCTATTCATTTCTGTTTATATCAATAACATATGCATACGACATGTCATGATTGATGGTGGTGCTAGCATTAACATCATATCCTCCCACGCATACAATCAAATGCGTATTCCTTCTAACTATATGCATAATAACCTAGTTATGCTATGCTCCTTCAATGATGCCATCACCTCCACCCTTGGCACTATTATCCTTCATGTTCGTGTAGGCCCTCACATTGTCCTAGAACTATTCTATGTCTTAGAGGGGGAATTATAATATAACCTATTACTTGGCAGACCCTGGATTCGTGTCATGGGTTGTGTCCCTTCAACTTTACACCACCATGTGAAATTCAAGCATTAGGGATATAACTACACCATCCCCATCGACCCATTGCCGTTCAAGACTGTAACATGGTGTACCGGCCTAATGATGTACTTGTACCAGTCAAGGCATCTGCCACTACCCCCACTTCACCTTCACCCACAAGCCCATCCACCAATGCTTCTACCACCTCTCCCACACCTAACCCTGCTATCCCTACTACCACCGTAGCCTCTATAGCTGACTCAATTTATTCTCAATCATGTGGCGAGTTGTTTATCCCCGCTACCCACATATCAACTATTGATCCCTTAGAAGGTGTTTTTAATGCCTCACTCTGGGGGAGTACCACCTATACAATATTGACACATTCCTCACTCTGTAAGAGTATGGGAACCTATGCCAGCACCCTAGTTATGACTACTACATAGGTGAGGTTTTTCCTTACGGTCCTCCCCACCTTCACACTAATCTAACATATGGGGGACTTGATATTGCCACTTATTCACCCGAACCTCCATCCCAAACATGACCATTTTCATCTGACCTACAATCCATTACTAATTGCCACTTCTCCCACACTTTCCTCTACCATTACACATGGAAAGGCTTTGGCTTCGGTTTTTACGAACAAGGCCTTGTCATCTCTGTACCTCTGATAAACACAATGACTGTAGTGGCATTGGATTTACCACACCACCTCGCAAGAAGGCCTGTGTCAACCTCATTGAGGAAGACAAACCTTCTCCACCTCATTCATCCATGTCACCATATTCACCCATGGAGTCCATAGATCTCGAATCTATTCCTCCTAAAAAAATTTCGTAAACACAATTTCCCTGGGACCTCTGACCTATCAACGCAATGGAGAGAGTCCCTCTTCTCTCTCCTTCTATATATCGACATGATTGATGATGATATTCCTTATATTAACGTCATTCAATGTCAGGATGATGAGTCTATCCTCACTTATATGGGTGTGGAATAATCTTATATTCACCGGTCGTTACCCTCTGAGACACAAACCATGTTGAACAAATCGACTATTGAAATAAACATTAATACTTAGGATGACCCGTACATTCTAAAGATAGGCCAATCTTTAGATGTTATTGAACAAGAATATTTTACCTCTTTCCTTCGGGACCATAGCAACACTTTTTCCTAGTCCTATGCCGATATGCTTGATATTGACCCTAAAATTGTGGTCCACAATATCATAACCATTCTTGATGCCAAACCCATAAAACAAGCTGTAGAAAATGCATCCTCGCATTGATCTTCTAGTCAAAGAAGAACTTCAGCACCTTCTCTAACTTTCCTTCATCCTACCCATTGACTATCCCCAATAGATTTCTAACATCGTTCTGTCCACAAAGGGAAACGGGGGCCTTCGTATTTGTAAGGACTTCCATGACCTCAACCTAGCTTGTCCTAAAGATGATTTTCCCCTACCAGGCATTGACCAACTAGTTGATCTCACCGCCGACCATGAAATGCTATCACTCATGGACGGTTTCTCAGGTTATAATCAAATATTACTTACTCCAGAAGATCAACACAAAACTACCTTCATCACTCCTTGGGGACCTACTATCGATTCATGCCTTTTGTCCTTAAAAATGTTGGTGCTACATATCAACGAGCCATGACTTACATCTTCCATGACATCATGCATCACATATTGGAATATTACATAGATGATCTTCTCACCAAATAAAAATATCAAGATGAACAGATGACCATCCTTAAGGTCATATTTGACCACCTCATCAAGTATTGTGTTCGTCTTCAACCAAAGAAGTGCGTCTTTGCGGTACTTTTAGGAAAACTCCTTGGTTTCATTGTTTCTTTATGTGGCATAGAATTTGATCCTGCTAAAGTAAAGGCTATTCTAGAAATGCCTCCACCTACTAATCTTTGTTAACTTGAAGCTTGCAAGGTAAGTTGCAATCCATTCGTCATTTTATCTCACAGCTTTCTGACCATTGTCAACCATTTCATCATCTTCTCAAGAAGGACATTTCATTCAAATGGGATGATGAATGCCATAAAGCCTTTGATGCCTTAAAACAATACCTTATTCAACCACTAGTGCTCATTCCTCCTAAGGATGACCAACCCTTTTACCTATACATTTCTGCTACTGACCATTCTTTAGGTGCCATGCTCACTCATCGTGATAAGCAACATAGAGAGCAAGCAGTTTATTACATAATTTATACCCTTATGGACTATGAAACTAGATACACCCATGCCAAAAACTATGCTTAGCCTTAGTTTTCATCGCCAACAAACTCCGTCATTACCTACTCAACCAAAAACCTTCTTTGTTTCTAATACTGATCCCCTACACTATATGTATGCCAAACCCTACCAACATCAATGTGTTGCGCATTGGCTTATGCTTCTTGCCAACCTTGACCTCAAATTCATTCATCAAAATTCCATCAAGGGCCAAGCTATTGCTGACCAACTAGCAGACACACCTCTTTCCGGGAATCAACCCTCTAAATTTGATTTCCCAGATGAATCCATAGCTACCCTCTCCTTAGATGAACCCACTTACCAAATGAAACTCTTCTTCGATGGCTCCAAGTGTTAGCATGGAGGTGGGGTTGGTGTTATCCTCATTCCTCTTGATGGTGAACCTATGCCTTTGTATTTCAAACTAGATTTTGATTATACAAACAATATTGCTAAATATAAAGCACTCGTATTGGGTCTTCAAGATGCTTATGCCTTAGATGTTAAGTCAATCAATATCTTTGGCAATTCCCAGTAGTCGTAAACCAAGTCAATGGTATATATCTGTGTCATAATGAGATACTTCAAAAGTATAAACATCACATAGACATAATTTTGACCACCTTTTACCATTAAGAACTTCAAACCAGCCCATGTTCTACCAATAAATTTGCGGACACCATGGCATGTTTTGCTTCTCAGATACATGCTTTGCCTATCGACTCTAAAATCTTTGTCACAATACAAAGGTTACAATCACCCTCTTATTTAACTCGTGAGGTCTACTTTGTCGGAACCATTGCACTTGACTCACGTTCTACCCACCTGATCTCACTTGTAATGGAAAATGTGCCTTTATAAAAAAATGTCTCTCGTTATGTCATCATGGGTGGTCTCCTTTATAAGTGTGGATTCGATGGTATTCTCTTACAATGCCTTACAAGTTCTAAAATTCTATACATCATCAATTAAGTTAACAATGAAATTTGTGGAGGTCACTTTAGTGGTTTAGCTGTTGTAAAACACATTCTTCACCTTGGCTATTATTGGCCAACCTTAAACCGTGATTATTGTGACTATGTCAAATGTTGTGTAAAATTTCAGCAACATGCTAATCTTCATCACATACCTAGTCATGCTTTATAGGTCACACGATACCTTTGGCCTTTCTCTCAATGGGGCTTAGATCTTGTTAGTGAGATCAATCCCCATTCTTCACAATGCCATCAATGGATTATAACCACTACTGAATATTACACTAAATGGGTAGAAGCCATCCCCCTCATTTCTACAAAATATGAGAAAATATGTGAATTCATCAACCATCACATCATTTTTTCACTTTGGTGTTCCTCATCGTCTCATCACTGATAACAAAAAGAAATTCAAAAACAAAACCCTATGTAAATTATGTGATGCTTTTGGCATCCAACTTAGTTTCTCGTCACCTTATTACCCGCAAACCAATGGCCAAGCATAATCGACCAATAAAACCTTGAACAAAATTATTATGAAATTAGTTGATGATATTGGCATTCACACATTCCTTTCACCTTGTGGGCTTATCACACTAGTATTCACAATTTAACTACTACCACACCTTTTTCTTTGGTTTATGATACTGAAGCTATCTTGCCTCTCAAAGTCCAGATTCCATCTCTCTGCATCTCACTACAAGAAATGCTAAACGATGATGAATTTTTCTAGGATATTTTGACACAACTTGAGTTATTAGATAAATGTCATCTCAATGCTCTTGACCATCTCCAAATCTACCAAAAATGTATCAAACGTGCCTATGAAAAATGTGTCCACAAACGAACCTTTCAAGTCGATGACCTTGTCCTGAAGGAAAATCAACATGTAACCAAAGAAGAGAAAAGTAAACGGGAAAATTTTCTCCTAATTGGGTTGGACACTATATCGTTACCCATACCTATGGATCAGGTGCTTATCATTTGTCTTCACTTAAAGGTAAACCTGAACCTGAGCCTCTCAACGCCTTACATCTTTGACCATTTTATTGTTGACATCAAGTCCTATATCACTTTCTATCAATTGATCACTCATCCCTTGAGCGTTGTTCACCTTCCATGTTACCCATTTTTGAGGATCCACGACTAAACAAGAATCATGTGATTACCCGTCACCTTTTAGCCTTATCTTCAATATGAGTACCACGACTCTACTCATGGCAGGATTCTCATGGATACTTTTCTTCTTTTTAAATATGGAATCCCATGGTTGTTCATCACTTGAAACCACCCCTTTCATAGTTAACCCCTATGTACTATGGTTTTGTCTTCTAAACAAGAACCTAATCTTCCTCTATAGTCTTTCCATGACTTAAACGTCAAAAAACAAAAAGATATTTAATTCCTTGAGTCAAACTTCCAGCAAAATATGACTCCCTCAAAAAGGACATCTCTTCACTCTATTTCACTGCTATAAATAGACTGATCCCTTGAAGGACAACTATATAAAGTCATTGCAAAAATACGATAAAAATATCCATAAGCTTCCCACATTGATAAAATTTGTGAAGACCTCAAGGAGATAATATACTCATCCCATATAGACTTCTTGCATCGATCAGTCTATTAAAAACAAAAAAATGAAGAAAATGATGAAATTTTTGTCATGGAATTTCCTATTTTTGATCTGGGTTTCTTGCTAAGTAAACATGCAGTCGTACACTAAGTTATGTTAAACCATCCACTTTCACCTCATCACCTTTTGTGACCTAGTTTTTTCTCTGTTCAAGGGACTTGCCGCAAATGTGACATTTCATGATCATGTGACTTTATTCACCTTTAGAATAGTCCATTATGCAACGCCTTTAGGGTCTTACATTCATAATCCCATCTTGGGTATGGTCGACTCATTAGGGTTATTATCAATTGACTCTTTTGCCACCTCTTACCATTCACCTTCCTCATTACTTATTGATTATCTTATACATGCCCAGATCATCAACGCCTAAATTTTAAAACAACTCAACCATGCCTAAGATCTACCAACCCATTCCTCATATTCTTCCCTAGCTTATGGGAGAACTACATCCTTGAGGCCCCTTTTCGTTGGGGCTATGTAGGCAACACTTTGAGGGCATGGGGCCCTTGAAGGTTAGCTTGGACACTCTTCACCCTAACCTATTTTCCCCTTCATTTTCCTATTCACATCCTACCTTAGTTTGTTTCCATTTTATATCCATAATTGGAAATAAAACCAAACTAAGTAACAATCAATAAACATTTTGTTAATCACGTCATCACATCGTTCATTTATCATTTTCACATTTCCACTATAGAAAATATTTGGAAACTTAAACCATAACATGCATATACATCATCATTTATTTCCCATAACCTATAACCTAACTCCATCATGCCTATAACTTGACTCCATCATGCCTACGACCTGACTCCATCATGCCTATGACCTGATTCCATCATGCCTATAACCTAACTCCATCATGCCTATAACCTAACTCCATCATGCCTATAACCTGACTCCAACATGCCTAATTGACCTAACTCAGCCATGCCTATAAGACCTCAACTCAATCATGCCTAATTCACCTAGTTTCCATCACGTACACAAATAATAATGGAAATTAAAACAAGTACACCATCCATACCATAAGTATCATCATCTATATAAATGAGAAAGTCTTTGTATCCATACATATGTCAAAAAATATAAATAGATACAAATATCTCAAATCTCTTAGATATAACCTCACTATCTTCAACATGCAAGAAGGTATATAAAAATTCACAAAACTCACATATACATCGTCACTATCTTTGGCATGTAGACCGATATATATGTATATATATATATATATAATCAATACAATAATCATCTCCAGGTGACTAATCATCACCCTTCTTGATATCCTTTGGGCCGAGTCTCTCACCTATCTCCTCTTCTCTACCTGTCTGCCACCCCGCTAGTATCTCACCACCCTCCATGTGCCTTAGTCTGACCTCTGTGGGTACCTCACCAGAAGATGGCCTTTATGAACTAGTGGCCTCACCCTGACCCTTTCTTGAGGCTCGTCTAACCCCTTTACTCTCCACACCATGAGTGTAAGACTTGGTCCTCTCACTCAAGGCCTGTTGTGCTCTATACTCTGCATAGCTAGGGACATCTATCCCTACGGCCATTAGGTGATCCTGATAGTACCTTGCCTCGCCTAGGGCATCCCTGAACATGGCCATCGGTATTGTCTATGGTGGTGCCATCGGTCTCTGACCTATACCTATACCATGGGACCCTATCCCGCCCCCCCTGCCTATAAAATAGGACCACGTCCCACGAGCTGTATGGGTGGTGCATTTGTGCTTGTACATAGACACGAAGGGCTCTGATTTGTGCACGTGTGTAGGTAGTAGCCGGCCCCCGCAAACCAAGTAACCTACACACTGTAGGGGTGGCCACTGTACTATCCCATCTCCATCTCCACCCTATGCGGGTGGCTATCCTTCTGTCAGAACTTGAGCTTGAAGGGCTATTACATATGCATGCAGAGTAGTAACCTATGCCCTCGACCCTTTCGGTTGCCCTGTACTATCCCCAACTATGTCACTAGGGTAGTCACCTACCCCCTGTAGGGAATACCTATAAAATATGATAGTGGCTACGTAATGCTACCTTAGCTTCAATGGTACTACCCATAGGCTGTGATGCCCACCTTTGTCTATATCTATCTATCACTCCAAAGCATCATCAATCCATCGGTCTACTACCTACTCCTCCTTCCCTGTCGACATCATTGGCTATGGTAGAGGTATAGGCCTCTCCACGTTGTTCCTCCTATACTGTGGGAAGGTTGGAGGCACATCCTGTGGAAACCCAAACTACCATCTGACCTTGTCTACATGTATCATCTTGTGCTCCCTGATACAATGACCCTCTATCCATCTGAATAGCTATAGCTCATCCATCTCCACAACCATCTACCTATATGATGGGAAGCCCACATATGACTTCTAGATAATGTCTACACCGGATAAACCCTCCAGCATGCACTGTAGTATGCTACATCATGTGTAGCTCGACACTGGCACTATCCAACAATAGGTAACCATCGCCTGTAGCCTACTCGGACCAAGCCCGCCTCAAATGCATCTGGATGGGGCATACCAACTGGACACACACACATGATGTGCTTGTATGCCCAATAGTGTAGTAGAAACATGAAACATATGATCAAACTTCGTAGCCTCCCATAGGCCCATAACTCTCTGTATAACTACACCAAGAATGTTGGTGCCCATGCAAACCAAGTCCTATCCTCCATCATGTCATGAAGAACCCCCATCAATGCCCATGGGAATCTCCCACCCTCTACATCTAAGCGATGCAAAAAAAAAAATGCCTCCATAATTGGAACCACTAACCTCATCTCCTTAGGATGGGCCCTGTACATGTCTCCATAACTCAGGCTGGTGCTATGGAACCGTAACTCCGCTAGCCCCTCACCGAACACTGTCAACATCAACTCCTCAGATGCCTCTGAGGTAATGGAATACACTGCATCCCCTACTATCGGTACCCATAGGATTCTATACACATCCTCCAAGGTGATTGTGATCTCACCTATTGGTAGGTGAAATGTGTTGGTCACCTAATCCCAATGTCGATAAGGGCGACCATCGGGCTTGGCTCTGAACTACATGTTGGTAGCATCGACCCCAATTAGGAAAATATTTGCAACATGACGCCACTCCTTGGTTGTCACACTCCCTTGTACTAATACTAATAGGGGCGGTACCCTATCACACATCTGCAACTAGTCTCTCACCTGTATCCAACAAACCATAACATCATTAAACCTCGACCATACCCAACTTCACCCTTGACACCCCACCTATTCCCAAGATTCTTCCTATCTCATGACCTCTCTCCCTCACCCCATCCCTCAATTCATCCATATTTATACCTATTACCCTAGCTCTTTTCTTTCGACAATATCTTCATATCTCATGACCTATCTCAACCCCACCCCCTCTCATTTGTTGGCCCATTTTCCTCTAAATACCGACCGACGTCAATTCTTATTGACCGGCAATGGTCAATAAAAATTGGCATCGGTCGGCTCATCGTGACCGATGCCGACTAACTCCCATCGATGCTAGCCAACCTTTGACCAATGTCGGTCACTGTTGCGGCGACAAAATCCATGAAACCCCACCCTTTTTCTCTAAAAATTCAACATTCTACCCTACCTACCTACCCTTCCCTACCCAAATCTCACCTCAATCCATCCTCACCCCTCTTTACCCTACATAAGCCTTCCTCCATTCCTATTTCATCCCTATACCTTCCAAATTCAAATTTAATTCCCCCAAACCCATTTTTACCCAAACCTGATTTCTACAAATAAATTTACCTAACCAATGTAGAATGGGATTGAATCCTACCTCATTATGATGCCATCTCCATGGGGGCACATTGGGCCATTGTACTAGTGGTCCACCTGACCCCTCTCCTACCTCTGCCATCACCAAATTCCCTCTTCACCTCCAACCAATTGAATTGCTCACACCGATCTTGTGGACCTGCCTATCAAATGACTGATCACCCGCTTTGAGGCTAGCCAACTCAACTCTCTGTCTCGCTCTGTCACTTTCCAATTTTCCACTACTCCTTTGTCATTTTCTACTATTGGAAAATGACAAATGATTCCACAAAAAGTGGAATTTTCCTTTTTAATCCCAATCCACTCGACCTATGTCAGTCATATTGGTGCCCTAGTCAACCGTCATCGGTCAACATGTAATCGATGTACATGGTTACATTTCAAACTAGCTTCCCTTACCCCGGTCCTTTTAACCTATCACCAATCATGCTCACCCACTTTTTATCATTTCGCCACCATTGAAACATACCTACAAAACCCAACCTACCCCTACATTTACTTTATAACGCCTTAGGAATTGTTATTTTACCTATACCTTGGCCTTACCTATGTCATGACATGTTCGCCTAAATTTTACCTACTTGGTGTGACCATTGACTTTATGTACTTGCTATACCTTGTGATGTTGTTACCTATGTTGTTTTAGCCTAACAACCATACCTTGCCTATTGTCATGTCGTTTATCCCGACCAAACCTTTGGTGTACTAGAGCATACCTAAATGTTCCTGCACCTAACCTACGTTGTGTTTCTTGACCATATCCTATACCTTGGATACTTGAATCACTTCACCCTTGTTTGGATAAACCTATCAACCTTGGATGATGTAGAGTTTGCAAGATCTTCAACTGGTACCGTGTTGCAATCTATACATGTGCATGCGTTTGATTGCCATTACCCATGACCCGATTTTGACCACGACCTACTACCCATTACCTGAGTTGACTGTCACCTTTTCCCTCAATACTCAAACCTTTCCCCACCTATCTTCCCCACCTACACCTTTATCAAACCACTCACCGATTCTATCTTACACCTCATCAGTGCCCGATTTGAGGGGATCACCTTCACCCACACATGGGGCATTCACTTCCTATTTTTGTTAGTGTCACTTACCAATACAAGCTACACAACAAAAGGGGAAAAATGTAGACACCAAAATTGGGTCACACTCCCTTGGTCCCCTTTTGAATAACCAACTTAAACACATTCACCTAACCATGACCCTTTTACCCCACATTAATATTAATTTAATTATTTATAATTAAATTAATACTCATCCTCACTTCATTCATTATTTAATTACCTCAATTAAAACCAATTTCCACCTCACCCCACCACCTCACCTAGACACCTCACCTAGACACCTCACCATAGACCTATTCATAGCATGCTTCCATAACTAACTAAGACTTAGCCCTACTTACCTTAATGAACTAAGACTTAGTACAACCCTAAAAGCACATGCCTATTCTCCCTCTAACCACTTTCTCGTGTATCTAAGTGCAACGTTCCATTTAGACCGACACAAATGAGAAAAATCTAGGAGAGGATAGCCAAGATCTACTATTTTAGGCAACCTAGGATATCCTACCTTAACTAACATCGGTTAACTTGAAGGCGATTCTCGTCACCCAAACCATCGTTGGTTACCATATAACCATTATGGTAACCTTGTTTGAGAGGTTAGACACATTCTCAAGTTTTGGAGCAAAGGAGATCTGCATGTAAGCAAGAACCAGAGCTCTTTCACACATCTAGGAAGCCATAACCAGCACAACCATTGATCAAAAGGTTTTTGCATTCACAAGAGCACTTCGGGAAGCACTGCCATGAAAATGACTTCCATTACAGCGATCAACCATCACCACCACCTAGCCATTGAACTTGCACAACAGTAAGTGTGTCCCTAACTTGCACCATTTCATTTTCATTCAGTTTATAAAGTTCTTCACCTTTGTTTATCAATCATCAGTTATATTTTCACCCCACCACTATTGTCTTCTGTGAACGACCCCTTCCAATAGATCACAACCATTTTAATCACCTTTGTCTACTCCACGAGTACTTCTAAATATTCCCAACATCTCCCCAGGACCTAAACCAACTCTTCACCATCGTGATCCAGGTCTCGAGACAAATCCCCAAAACCATGAACTATTGAATTATTACCAACTCGTAGTAACTATAAATTGGTTCTTACTAAAACATGGTCGGTCATACCAGATGACGTCTGCGTCTCTGTATCTAGAAGCCCTACTTATATCTGATCCCAATACACCTTTTCAAGTGATTCAAGTGACCTAGAGCGACCCGACGACTGTTCCAACACCTTAGTTGTTTACCTTATTTCCAGATCTGATCATAACCTATCTGTTATGTTAGATTTTCTTATTATATCTGAATGAGATACCTAACTCATTTCAGATATAGTAGGATTCTTACTTACGTTATTTCTTACATTTAATTGTATTAAACAGTGGGTTAACTACCACCGAGGAAGTATCACACTTCTTGGATCTAGTACATGCTAGGCAACCCACTAACATTTATTATTTAATCCTCCTTTTGTGGTCTTATGTATTTGGTGTAGTTCCTCTTAGCCAAAAGGAATCTCTCACAGTCCACATTAGATCAAGAATTCAGAACACGTGCAATGAAATTAAGCTGGCCGTCACAATAGGTATTCCTCCTTGGCCCACACCCTTATCCGTTTCATCCAAAACCATAAAGTAAAGGTGAAACACCACCTACCACCATACTTTAACATTTAATGTGGATTTTTCCAATAAGTGACTTTAAGCACCCTTACCCGCATGCCACATCCTGCATGAAAAACCCTTTACAAACTTATGGCATGCAAAAATCCAACCCAATGGAAGACTCTTATGCACACATCCACAAAGATTGAAGTCACTTCTTTTGTCCTTTAATGGATTTTTTCCTCGCCTACCTCTTGTTGATCCTGCGCTCTTCATCCTTTTTGTATGTGGTTTCTGTAAATCCTTTTTGACACCATATACCAATATCCATTGTTTCCTCATGTGCTTTCTCCACCTTACGCACTTACTTGTACTGGGCCACTCAACTTGTATTGTAAGCTTATACTTTGCATTAATCCACCCCACACTAAAACAGATGCATGGTCCTTTACGCATACACAACCTTGGAAAAATAATGTGGTTACCACCGCACAAGGCACAAAATGAAACAAAAAGAAAGGAACAAGTAATGAGAAATGGAAACACAATAAAAGAAATCCTAAAGGAAAATTCTAAGCTAATTAGCAATATTACCTTATTAAAAACACCAATAAGACTTATTTATAGTAGGGCTTCAGCTTACTCCCATTGAGATGACCTGGTAACCTCATCCCATCTAGTGCTTGTAACTAACAAGCACCTAAATCAAGAATGTACAAGATGATGTAGGGTCCCAACTAATGGAATTTCAACTTCCCAAGATGGCACATATACTTGGAATCATACAACAACACCATCTGCCCAACCTCAAAATTCTTGTTCTTGATATGACGATCATACCATGCCTTTTGTCTTACTTTTTTGTCTTCTGACTCCATCTAACAAGTGATCGCCTTTCGTCTAACTGCATCAACTTATCAATCCTTCTTCTAGCACTTTCTCATCTGCTAACCCTCGTACGTGCACTATATGCAGCGATGGTAACATGAATTCAACTAGTAAGACAACTTCCACGCCAAACACCAATTGAAATGGTGTAGCCTTTTTCAACCTCTTGTAGGTTGTCCTATATACCAATAGAACGCAGTGATACCTTGTCATCATAATCCTATCTTCCAACATCACGGATCTTAGTCAGTGTGTGACTTAGTATCTTTTTAAATGCCTCAACAGTTCCATTTTCTTGAGGGTGATAAGGGGTAGTCTTGTGATGGGCCACCATAAATTTTTCTAAAGAATCCTAACCATTTCATTGTGAAAGTGTGTACATCTATCACTTGTTACACTTAAAGGACAACCTTACATGTTGATTATGTTCTCCTTAAAAATCTAGCAAGCATCCTTTGTGTAGTGCAATCCTTCATAGGTGCTTCCTTTGCCCATGGTGTCAAGTAATTAGAGAAAGTGATGATATATCATGAACCAATTCTTTGTGTGGCTGGTGAAATTTTCCCTACAAATTCAATTACCCATTTTTCAAATGGTTCAAGCATTGGTTATTGGTCGCAAGGGAATTTCATCCATCTTTCTAGGTTTTCCAAGGCATTGGCAATGATCACAGGCCTTGTAAAACTCAATACAATCATTGTAGATGGTTTCCCACCAAATCCCTACTAATAAAATCTTCCACACGGTAGCATTTCCTGCATAGTGTCCTCCTGCAATCCCACCATGCGATTCTTCCATAATTACCACATGCTCATGCTCTAATATGTGTCGAATAGAACCTCATCACGACATAACTTATACATTTCTCTCGATAATCAACATGTAAGCTACGACACGTATAGCTAACTACTTTCTCTCTAGAGCCTTCATCCCTTCTAGTGCCACACCTTTTTTAAGAATACTGCGATATTTTCCAAGTCTGAGGGCACGCACCGTAACCTAAATAGTTGCACGTCTAGCATGGTATCATCATTGTTTTGCACGTCCTCCCCGAGTTAATCCTTGATAAGTGGTTAGGTTCTAAATTTCTCTTTCTTGGTTTACGACCACTATGAACTCAAATTATTGAAATAATAGGACCCAACGACATATGCGCCCTTGTAGAACGGGCTTGTTGACTAAGTACTTCAATGCCATGTGGTCCATGTAGAATATAAATGGTGTTGCTAATAGATACTACCTAAACTTGTGTAGTGCGTAGATCATGGAAAATGCTTTGTGCTCAGTAGTTGTGTAATTCTGTTATGCTAGTGTCAAATTTCTACTTGCAAAGCACAAGGGATGATCAACAATTCCCTCACCAGTTGTTCTAGTATTGTTCCCATAGCTATTCATGAGGCATCAACATGCACATGTAAAGGTTTATCCCAAGAGGGGAAACATAGAATGGGTCTTGTGTGATAATCCTATCCTTCAAAGTGTCAAATTCCTTTTGTTGTACCTCTCTCTAATAAAAGGAATTCTTGTGTTTTAGAAATTCTTCCAAGGGCGCGCGATCTTGGTGTAACCCTTGATGAATTTTTGTAATATCCCATATGCCCAAGGAATTTTGCACACTACGATTCGATTAGTAGGCTCCCTAATCTCACAATAACTACAACTTTAGAGGGATCTACTAGCAAACCTTATTTTCATATAAGTTTCCTAACAAGGTTCTAAATGGAGTGGAAAAGACACATTTCTTAATGTTGAGGGATATCCTTAATTTCGACATCTCTCAAACTTTAACCTTAAATTGTCACAATGGTATTTCACGAATCCATACGTAGTTCAATCATCTAGGTAAACTTGGAGAAACTTAAGGATGAAGTCTGAAGTGCTTGTAGCATGATACATAAGAACACAATAGGTGCATTATTTAATCCAAAAGGCATAATCGTGTAGGAAAAACTTCCCCATTCAGTGGAAATTTTTTTCTTTCTTTGGTTTTCCTTTACAATCCTGACTTGGTGATACCTTGAGAATCCATCCGTGAAAGAGTAGACTTCGTGCCTGGATACTCCCTCAAAATTTCTTTAGTAAAGGGGGTTGGAAAAGCATCAATGACACATACTGCATTCAAATCCCTGTAGTCAACATAGATTCTTATCCTACCATCCTTCTTGATCATCGATAACCATTGGGCTTATCCATTATGATTCTTCTAATTCCTTAATGATACTAAATGCTATCATATTATCTATTTCTTCCTTGACCCGTATGCTTAAATTTGGATTCATCTGACAAGGCCTCTTTTGAATCGGGAATGCACCTTCCTTCAAATTGATCTTCATCTCCCTAAGGAATGGTGAATGCCTTTGAGTTCATGGTACCCACAAGGCAAAAAATCTTGAAATTCACACACAATGGATCAATGACCTTTAAAAATCATTTTCTAACCAATAGTCCCCAATGATAGCTTCCGTAGGTTTTGTCTCCATTCAATGTTAATCTTCTTTGTTTTTAAGGGATCATGGTAGGTGCATGCTTTCTCATCAGTGTTGTCTATGACTTCACGCGCGTACCTTTCAAATGGTTAGCATCCAATGTCTCCAACTCTTCACTATCTACTACATAGATCGTCTTTCATTTTCTTTTTCCATGCACACGTGTGCAAGTTGTATTTCTGTGATTCTTCTTCATTGAGGTGTGTCTCCAAATAGGGATCACCTAGTAACTCCAATATCCTATCCTTTTCCATAGAACTATCTCCCATTATAAGGTGCTTGATCACTGCGAGTGCCTTATCCATTGATGGCTTTGTACTCCTATACTTGAAAGCTTGAATGAGATCAGCTACCAACTCCTGTCAATTACTTGTTTGACAACACATCTCTGAATGAACATACCAAGAATGCACACAACCTTGTAAAGTGGAATATAACTTATGAACCCATAGTGAAGGCGGTAATGCTTACACGCACGTCCCATCCAATCCTTTTCACATGCTTGGATATGAAATGAGGTGGTCTCTTTACCATGGTAGTATTATATGATTGTGTGCACGTTGCTCCTTGAGAACCTTACCAAGAAATAAATTCTTACCTCGTACCACTCTAGGAGGTTACGCAATGTGTATCCCACCAATGTGTTGTAGTTCCAAGTAGGTGATAATGAGCATTCCTCTTCTCTCATCCATATTCTTCCACCGAGCTTCCATTTCCCAAGAAAATTTTAGGGTATGCCCCTCCAAAGTAACTTGGTAAATTCTTTCCTCCTAAGCGCTTGGTGACCATGCCTTTGTCACCCTTTTAACGAGATCATCTCAATTGTCGCCTAATTAACTCATAAGTCCCATGTGCCCAATTATCGCATGCCACACTAGTGGTATCACTCAAGGATTGAGCATCTTCAAATTGGATAACTCCCTCCGTGGGGTGAATTATCTCAGGATCTCTGATGGAATGCACATAGATTTTGTTAAGGACTTCTTCTCTCAAGGGATTAGTATAAGGTCTTTGAGTTCCCACTATTAAAGGAATGATCACCCTTTCTTCCTTGTTCTCAAAGCTGATATACCATTTGTTAAACCACAAGTCAACATTGTTTTTAAGACCATGGGTGCCCAAGTAATCTTTGGAAGTTTGCTCGCCTCAACGAGTGCCAAGACTTTGAATTCTCCGGTGAACTTGGTCCCTGAATGGTGATAATCGCATACTTGAGAATCTAATGGGCATTGCCTTACTCTTGTTTTCCATATACAACACATTTGAGGATGGCTGTAATGCGGGACTTCCCATTTGATTCCACGCATCTAAGGTAAGAACATTGACCTCTACTCCCATATCGATGAGGATATTACTCGAAGCCATCCATCAATAACCACATTCAAAGTGATCTCCTTATAATAGTCAAGGAAATTTGTGAGGAGGAAGGTTTGCATGCAAAAATTGTCTTTCATGCTCTGCTCCAGCGTGTGGTACCTTCTCTCTCGGCCATTCTCTTAGCAAGGAATAATATTCTCTTGCCTTAACACTTTTCATAATTCCTTGACCTTATCCGAGGTCATTCTTTGGAACCTCGGCATTCTTCCTTTACTCCAATTACCTCAATTTCTCCTTTAGACATTAGATCTCCCTTGCAAACTTTGAATCATGTCCATAGTATCCTGGTACACTTTTTTATTATGAGCGGGGTTCGGATACTTTCTATGTACCACTTTCTCTCTTGAAGCTAGTTTCCTTTGTCTTGGCATCTCCTGGTGTGCGTGGCCTCTACTCACGTCATCACCAATACAAGTTCTAGTCGTAATTCATGTGCCACTCATGGCATCCATTATGAATCTTCCTTCTTAATGCTCACCATTATATCACCTTTTTCCTTCTAGTGCTACTTTGGTTCATATGCTCATAAACCTCTAGACATTCTTCGTACTTATGTTTCTTTCCGCACCATGAGAAATGTAACATATTAGGGCACTCACATTTGTAATGATATGTAGATCCACAGTTATAACAAGTTCCTCATGGGAACTTAATTTTCCCTCAACCGTGGTTACTGTGACCACAAAATTCTCCATGAAAATCTCTTCCACGCATCCCTCTATCTGTGCACGCTTCATAACAACGGTCATCATCCTTGGAACTGTTTGTAAGGCTAGTCTGGTGCACACCCAGATCAATGGCATCATGGATCTAATCAATCCGTCTATAATCCTTGGTATTATGGGTTGTAGAGGTATAAATATTACAATAGTAAGAAACATTCTTGTGGATTGCATGTTGTAGTAGAGGGCACCTATTTGCATCATGATACCCATTGCAAATTTCATAGTCTATCGCTATAGCGCATACCATTTTCTCGAGGGAAAATATCCTTTGCATGCCCTTCTACTTCAGAGTCTATACACCAAAGCCCACTACAAACCTCATGCACTGAGTTCATAGAAAACTTCTCTAACTACTTGGCCATTGCAATAATTTGAGCCTTAAGAAAAAGACTAACACTAGTATCAACGCTCCCAACAGCTTTGGCACATAGGGCAGCTTCTAATGCCTCATGTAGGTTTGTGAAGGTCTTGCATGTGAGCCCTTATAAATGGTGTTATCAATCCTCTGAAAAACCATTGAGCATGTTGAGAAGGATGAATGTCATAGGATAGTTTAGACAAGAGAGTATTGAAACACACGTCATACTCCCACACACTCTCTACCATTCCTTCTTGGATATCCTTGAGTCGATGCTCTTCCGCTCAAACTCGGGGATATGGAACTTTGCTAGGAAGTCATTATTTAATGCGGTGTATTATACCACTTTGTCTAATGGGGTTCATACTTCCTATACCAACTATGTGCATGCCCTTGCAACATTGTTGTAAATGAGACTTTTGCCTGCTGCTCTAGGGTAGTGATCCCTTTTACATGTCATTGTAACTCACATTTGTGCACATGATCTAAAGTATCTTCGATACCATATAGTATGGTAAGAGCAAAGACATCTCGAGAAAACACCTAGGGAGGTGGCTGGGGTCCTTGTCCTCCCGATCCAGAGCCTTGGTTCCCTTCGGTGTTTCCTCCTCCACCAGATCCACTAGATCCACAAGGTCTAGTCCATCCCGACCACTAGATCCACCTCCGTAGTGAGAAAAGGACTGAAGTGGTCGCGCCTAGTGTTCCCAATGTCCCACTAAATTGTACGTCGATGGTTTGTGATATTGTCTAACTACTAGTTGTATGTCCCGCACCACTCCCAGATGTGATACCCAAACATTGCGTACTTACACATTGTCCAAAAATCCTCACAAATATAGGAATGACTTATGCGACCATGGATGTTCTAAATGAGAAATTATATCTCCTGGGTGTAGATTAGTTACTCCCACCGATACCATCGGGTTAGCAATACTTCTCCCTTGATATGGAAAACTAAGCACCAGGGGTTGGTCACCGGGTGGGTTCGAGATGCGCGCCCGACAGATATTCTTTCTCCATGTGATGAATTCTCATCAAAAGCTGAAGGGGCCTCTCTCCCACACTTTCCAAGATGGGGTAACATAGATCGCTAAGGCTCCATGTCCTCTACATGAACCTAAATGCCTTCCCATAATGTTTACCTCCATAGATCCATCACACTTGCAACCTCACACTATCTAGTCATCTCCCTTTCATGAGCTTCACTTTTCTTGAGTCATCTCTCCTCCCTTTCCTTTTCAGTCACAATGTCCACCATCTTCCTCCACCCTAGCTTCCTATCCTAGTGCTTAGAGAAGTTTAGCCGGTCATGGGAAATGCCTCAAGACTTAAGGTAATGACCAAGATCTTGAGCCAAAGGAATAAAACATAAAAATGATCCTCTAAGATCCCTTAGAAACTTGAACTTAGAAAATTTTGGGCAAGAATACATAGAAATGGCGTATTCAAGGGTATAAGCGGTTAACACTCTCTTCCACTAGTGATCAACAACATGTGTACAAGTCGAGATCTGCATCCTGCAACCTCGATAGTCATTTTGGGTCCATACGTATGATCTATAATACCAACTCAATTTGGATGCATATGTTGAAAACCATTCATATAGTTCTGTTGGGAAGCAACAAAATAATGTCTCATATAGCCCATGGTACAAGTTCTCTTCTACCCATCTACATGCATTGAACTTAGGTCCAATGCTAAATATTTGAGAAAACTCATCCTCTGTGTTCTTGAACCATGTTTCAACACTTTCGAGGTTGAACGATATGTCATCACGCATTACGGGGAAAAAGATGCATTCCATTTCTCACAACAACTTTGAAAAGAGGTCCTAATAAATGAACCAGTGACATGCCTCACAACAACTTCAAAAAGAGGTCCCAATCGCATGCTTGGAATATTCCCTTTTTGATCCCATAGTCGTCAGGCTGGCACCTTATCCAAAATGGTCATGCTTTTCTCATGTGCTTCCCGGGATGCCTAATGCGAGATAAGTCCAAAACCTTTCTTGCCTTGGACGCACTCGTATGTTTTGCAAAACACTCCTAGAATCCTTCCCTACACACCTTCAACTTGCAAGCACTTCTTCCACTAGGTCTCGCATGCCCACGTTCCTTATCATACTTAGCCAATATACTAGGGCCAAAAAGTGGGCACTCGTGTCTGACTTTGTTCCTGAGTTCCATAATTTACAGTGACTAGTTATGATGTTGTTTATAGTCTATTTAGCAGTTTACCTTTCCTAGATCACTTCTTGTTCACTTAGAAATTAGCTAATTCCTTCTATTTCCCTCTCTTGCTTAGGGTTCTACATCATAAATGCTTATTTGCTTGGGTCTTACTATATTTTAACATTTGTACATAAGTTATTTCAGTAATTACTATGTGATTAGATTTAATTAATTCAAATTAAATTAAATCAAGAGCCAACTCATCTTGGAATTGTTGTCCTTCCCTAGAAAAACTAGACCTCAACCAACTTATAGACCACCACCCCGTCCCACCATGGAAAATATTCAACGTGACATTATCACCGACTAGAGGATCAGATACATGACACCTTATTCTCCACCAGATCCAAGGGCACCGACATGTTGCTATCACACAAAACTCCATACAGGACCTCATGAATCGTGCCCAAATCCATATCCAAAATACAGTGGATGATATTATTACCGATACTCTACTATCATTTGCCCCTCATGGCTTGATATCTCCTTTATAAGTACCTCGAATTTTTTTCTATTTTTCCTAGGCTCTTGTATTCGCTTGGGATCTCACCCCATTTGTAAGCGTTATCCATATTTCACCCGTGCCAAATATTAGATCAACCACAATTCCACCCAAGGAAGAAGTCGGCATTTGGGCCCGAGTGAAATCCAAGCGGGAATCAAAGGAAAGGGAAAAGATAAATTGTGGACCCGTAGACCCGATTTTGTTCCAATCTGGTGTCACATGTCCCACATCAAAAGGTGACCCATTTTTCAAGCTGTTTTCCCGCCTCCCTGTATAGACCCGATACAAACTTCGAAGGGGCATATCTTTTGACTCGGGGCTCTAAATATTACAAATATGATGTCATTGGAAAGATATCAACCTCACCCATGGCATGGAGGTCTAAAACTTTAATTTTGAGGAGGTTAGGTAAAGAAAAATAGAGGAAATGTAGTCGGGATTTCAATGCGGGATCTTCTTGCCTCAACGCACTGATTAGATTTGATCTGCATTCTACGTTTTCCTCTTCCTTCAAGGCGCCTGAACCAAGGATTGATGTAGTAAAGATGGATTTAGGGGCATATTTTATCTTGAAGCATTAACAATAGTGGTTGAACTTCAACTTGCTTTTCCTACTTCTCTCTCTTCCTTCTGTCTGATCGAATCTATAAATACAGGGGCATGATTCATTGTAAAGGGTTGGACATTCTTTGTTTTGCAGGCTCCCTTCTCCTCTTAGCAAAGGGATTTGTGGGGTTCAAGCTTTCCATCAAAAATTACATTACGTTTCTACCTCTTGGCTACTTTGTAATGGATTGTATCAATCTACAGAGCAATAAAACACGTCTGTGATCGATTTTAGATCCTCTCTTGTCTCTTTTTCTTTCATCTGGTCTCCCATTATATATCTGGCTATCTCTGTGCTTGTTTATTGTATGCATTTTGTTGGTTTGTGTCTATTAGCAAAATAAGTGTTCATCATTCCTTTGGTGTGTAACATTCCCATTTTAAGACTTTAGAAACAAGGAATTTTTTTTGCATGATTAATGTTCTCGACTCTAAATACATAATTTAGAACACACATTTCATAACAACCATTCATATAATGAGATAACATGCATCCGTAATGACTCGATGGGCAATTGATCTATTCATTCCATGACTCGGTAAACTACCGATCTATTCATGTGTAACATTGAGTTTTGAGTATTCCACTCAATAATCCATATTTTTGGTTCTCTTACCCATTGCGGGTCCGAGTGATCTATCTAAGGAACCTAATTGAATATTTGTTACCAATATTCATCGGCATCATGATCCTTGGACTAGGTGACATAAGACAATGCAATCAGCAACTTGCGATACTTTGGCCAAAGATTTCTAACATACTGTTCATATAACTTATTCCTTGACAACATACTCATCAATCCGAATACGTCCTTCACCCCACTCCATTGTTATCAAGAATGTCTTATACTGACTTCTGTCAGTCCCCTTGCCCAAGGTTTAACTCTAGTTCAGGTTAACAACATAGGTCATGATATAAAAAGGCTCATAAAGACTTAGGGTAAATTGGCATACTGGGTCAACCTAGGTTAACCCCATGTGCCAAGGTACCCTGAGTCCTAAAGGGCTACTTCATATCCTAACTATGATACTAACCAGTCTTGGAGGAAAATCTTGATCAAGTTCAAAGGTGTGTAGATCTTGATGATCAATGCAGAAGGGTGTTGCCACATGTTAACTGCATTGTTGTATCCTCGAGAAGATCCTAATCTTCTCAAAGGTACAACCTTACAGATTGACGTGTGTCAACATCCTATGGAACAACCTCATGAAGATGTACATACCTCCAAGAATTTACTTACGTTAAGTTAAATTTGGGTTATTAGATGACATAATTCGGCAACCCAACAAACCCTAAGTCCAACACTCTTTAAGTTCTTTTTATATATCAGATTCATATAATCCTAAGAACTTTAATTAACTTAAGATTGCTTCTAGATTTGTTAGTTTTATCCTAACAACCCGTTATCCAAAAACAGGACAACAACAACTTAAGTTCCTTATTTTAAATAACTTAACTAATTAAGGAAGTGTAAAAACCTACTAGGCTGAAACATATCAGACTTATTATAATTAAATCTTAATGATTTTTTTTTATCGTTAAACGATTTGACCAGAGCTATGAACTGGAGGGTTGGTGGGGCCCCACCCTACAACAATGTCCTCAGATAGGATATTACAATTAATACCAACACAAACCACCGCATGACCATCGAGCCCATGCCGACGATGAAATTTTTTACGCCACCGATGTTTTTAGAGCCACCGGTGGCCACCAATGCCAACGATGTAAATTCCACCACTGTTGAGAACCACCAACCAAAGCCACGAGCTGCAACCATCGGTGATGCAACACCCGCCACCACCGAACAACCACAACCTACCGGTGATGCAACATCTGCCACCACTGGTAAACCACCCCGAAGGGATCGTGCCCAACGGGATTTGAACCTGGGTGGATCCGGACACAACCGTCCGTCTTAACCGATCCACCCAAACCCCATTGGCATTGAATCTTAATGATTAACAATCATATCTTCCTCTTTTATTTAGTTCATTACTAGAGAGGAAGGGTCTTCCTCTTCATAGTTACATTCTAGGGCTTAACACACCCTATAATGTCCTTTATAATTACAATAATTTTTATTATAGTTTTATTTCACATCACTTGATATAATGAAATACTTAGATAAGAATATTGTATTCTGCCACTTATTTAATCTGCAGGTTACTTAGGAAATTTATCTAAATTTATTTTTATAATACCCATCAAGAATACACATCCAATCATATAGACAATAAGAAGATTATCCTCAAACAAGATAATTTACACAATCTATGCAAGTAAATTCTCATCTTTCAATTCATTTCCAAAACTTATACATTTACAACTTATGCATTTTAGGCATACTGTAAGACAACAGTCTTTATTCAAAAGAGATAAAATTTTCTTTTTACAATACTACTTGAGAACAAATCAGAATTTCTTCACAAGAATCAACTTAGATCAGCCAATGCATCATATAAGTTTTGCCTTCTTTTATCACTTACGAAGTCCATTTTCAAAATTGCTAGCACGGGTCAGTTCAATGAACTAAGCATGATAAGCACTAAGCCTTAAAACAAAGTGCAATCCACTAAATGTCCCAATAAGAACAACCCTGCTTTAATGAACCACTAATAGTTCATGCCCCTAAGCATATGTAATATTAATAAAAGAAGAGTAATACTAAGGCAGAGTTAACAAATGGAAGAACGGAATATATTCTATAAATTCTAGCCTTCAACTTAAAGTATAATTGATCTCATCAAGTATCTTTATAAAACAACAATCATAACATATTATTGTTTATAATCTTGCCAGATTACATTACAACACTTATCTTTTTAAAAGATACAGGAAATGTTTTCAGCATAATCACATTAAGATGTTTCATCCAATTGTCAAGTAAAGCAAGAGAGAAAACATCTCCGTTATGCCCAAGCACTTAACATCTGAAAAGGTAGAAACAAATGCATATCATGATTTAACTATTCCTCTTAAAGGTTTACTACTTTAAAATTCAACATTTTAAAGTATTTATCAACATATTCATATAAAGGTAACCCTAGAAAACATGATAGATTATCAGTCAGCTATAAGTTTACAACTTCTCTTAGCCAACCAATCAACCAACTTTTCCTACTTAATTTCAGTCAATTTAAAAAGTGCAGAAAGACTAAATTAAGTACTGAATCTCTTTTCCAATTAGAATAAAATCAGGAAGTTCCATCCATTGAACTTACCCAGTCTACATAAGAAAATGATACCTATCATAATATGATCCCAATCTATAATCAAATCTTACAACTTAATTAAACAGTTTTTACTTCCTTTTAAACATATAGTTCATGTTTAAGCAGGAGTTCAAGAAAAGAGAACAAGAACAACATCAGAAAAGAGATAACCAACTGATACATCTTTCTCAACTTTCCCAATATAATGTATGATTTCTACTTTCCATTGAAAAATTATATAAATGAAACTCATACACAACCCACCGACAATCAAAATTTACAGTGTACCTTTCAAGATCTATCATTCTTTCTTAGTACCAGAACAACCTTCAGTCGATAAGAAAACATGCAACATTTTTCTTTCTTAGAACTCATTTACTACCAACATTAAAGTTCCATCTATCCTACCATTCCTTTCCCTTTTCCAATTAAAGTCTAATAAAATAGTAAAGTTCAAACACAGTCCACATTCAACTTTATAATCACAATTTACTTTTCAAGACCTAACATTCATTTATTGAACCCAACAAGAGATAAGAAATCTAAGTGGATATTAACCCTCAAGACTTCCCGATAGTCCAGGAAAGATAGATCTATCTCAACCCTATATCAATACATTACTTCAAGAACTATAAATTGGGTTTCCCAATAAATGACATGATCAACAATAATATAAATATGATTCATCTTGAGTAAGACTCGATTTCGATTCGAGCATAGTGAAATAAACATAAATTTCTCAAGAATCGAATCATTTAAAGTATAAAAACCAAGTTGGGGTAACAACATGTCCCCTCTCAGTTATAAATTAATCAATAGACAATAATATCTAAACCAATCACAACGTTCAAGTTATCATTTCAATTGAACACCCAGTAACAAATTTATTGCATAGTATTGCTTCTCAAAATTCAAATCACGAATTCCCAAATACTCAAGCATCGTAATGATAATAGACAGAACAAAAGGAATTACTTGTATATGGTTCAGAATAAGAAATGATTTTCTTTTCCAATTTTAGTGAACACCTTCATTTCATACTTATTATAAGATTCTTAACAGAAACTAAACCCATTGGCAATAAGGCATGAAGGTCGGTTTCAAAACAAATCTACAATAATAGTTAAACATTCAAGACAACGAGTTTGCAAGCACCATAAGTTACGCGAACTCAATCAACAGTCCAGTTTAACTAACATGTCTAACACAGGTTCCAGATGCATGTGGGTTCCAAGAAAACAGTCACATTTTTGCATGGAGAATACAAAGGCTAAGCCATATACGGGTTTTATTCACAACCCATTAATCATTAAATAAAACACTGTCACCAAAGTACTGAGAACCTCTATGATGGATTTATCCACCGAAGCAAGTTTCCAAAAAAACCTCTATTTGCATATAAGGTTTATACGACTGGAGTTTCTTTACTAGTTCGTGACCATCATACATGCAACAAATTTTCAAACAATAAACTCCACACACAGGTAGAACTCAGCTAGTAATTCATGGCCAACAAAGTGGTCAAAACCAAACAACAATTTCCAACAACCGAGATAGTTATCAGAGTTACAAATTTTCCTCGCATGCTAAGTTATTCTATGCAAAAGACAATAAAACTAAAGCTTCCAACTGAATCACTTATTTCACATGGTTTTGAACCCAGAATACAAGTTTTACAAAACCCAACAAATTATTTAACCAGATAAGCATGAAATGCACAAACACATCAGAGCAAAGTTGTTTTAATGAAAACATTTAGAGGAAGCAAGAGATTTTAATAGTTAGAGCCTATCATGCCTGATAGTGCTGCACTGTGAAATCAAAGAAGACCTCTAATCGAGCTCCTTTCTTCTCCTCTTCTCCACGAAAGATCAAACAACCAAAAATTCTTCCACAATGCTTTATATACATTCCACAAAATGAAAATAGATCCGAAACCTCAAAAATAGCCATGCAATGAAGCTTAAACTGCTGGTTCGAAAAACCAGAGCGCATGAAGAGAGAAAAATGGAGAGCATGCAAAATGAAACAACTCATCCAAAATCCGCTGGCATGCCTACCAAGGTGGTTTGGGCTCGAAACCCAAATGCAATTAATTCCATTAACTCCAAGTTTCCCGCTCAGTCCTCCTTGCCACCGACTACCAAATTTGGCGAGTGCCAAATCAATTTTAACAAACATTTCAAACTTTAGTGAAACTGCCACCTAGGCCTCCATAAACCAAAAAACCCCTGCCAAAATTGGTAGTCCGTATGCCTTCCAACCTTATCACTTAACATTAATGCCATAGAAACCATCACCAACATGTATGCGACCCTCCTTAGGTTCCAATTCATATCCACTAACTTAGGGTAGATTAATGGCTTAGGTTAGATCTTAGGTAATTTAAAGTTTATACCTTAGGATATAACACTAACCACTAACCTTAGCATATGTCCTTAGCAATTAGGTTAGATAAACCTTTAGGTGTATATCAAAAATACATAGTTTAGGAACTAGGTTAGATCACCAATTAACTTGTAGTTTTAGGTTCCCGTTAATAATACTTAACAACCCCTTTCTAACTCTTTAGTACCAGTTTAGGTTAGAAACACAATTGTATCAAGTATCATAGCTTAGATAGGAATACTTATATATCTTACCTGCCTTAGGGTCCCAGTTCTCTCCAATGCCATAAATGGCTGAAAGACCAATTACGACTGTAATGACCTGTCGGGGTCGATTTCTAGAAATCCAACAAAACTTTCCACAGGATGGAAATATTTTCAAATGAAGGATAATTAAAGAACTTATATCTTCTAAGTTCAGTCCAAAAATTAATAATTCATGGAATGGTAATTTATCAGTTGTTCATCTTGAATAGATTTAAAACATTCCTTGGATCACTGTAATTGATCCAAGGATGAGTCATAAAGATAAAAAAGTTTACAATTCTCCTGAGATCAGATTGCACTCATTTATGAGAAATGAAATAAAATGAATCCAGGTACATTCCAGTTCAATCCAAGATCTTAAGAACAAAAAGGAATTTAACCATATCAAGCATGATTTCCCATAATCAAAAAGAACATATCCATATAAGGAAAATCACATATCAACACTTGAATGCAAAGGAGGAAAATAACAACGAGTTAAGGATGTTACATGGTACATCAACTCGTAGTTTATCTTTGTTTTAATTTTTGTATTCCATCTATCCCCTGTCTCCTTGGTAAAGTTTATATTAGGATTAAGAACATACCCTCTGCAAGTTTCTACGTATGCACCTAAAAAGAGGAATAAGGAACCAACCTTCAATCTGGAGAGCTTTCCCATTTTGCAAGGTCCCACACCTTGGGGAAAGTTCAATGTTATGCAATCACACCAAATGAATCGCTTAGAAAAAAAGATCTTTTAGATCTCATTTGGGGGTGTTGTGATTCGCACTAACAAATAACATTCCCATTTAAAGACTTTAGAAATAAGTAATTTTTTTAACACAATGTTCTCTGTTCTAAATAAAACATCATTTAGAACACACATTCCATGCCAATAAATCTCATAACATATAACCATATGCAGTTATTATGACTTGGTAATTTACCGATCTCTTATTCCATGACTCGGTTACAAACCGATCTCTCATGTTTTTCTTAAAGTATAGAATAATTTATGTATACTACGTATACTTGGTTTTCCTACCCTATTTCGAGTACTGAGTGATCTATTTAAAGAACCTATCTGAATATTTGTTACCAATATTCATCTGACATCATGTTTCTTTAAACTAGGTGACATAAGACAACGCAACCAATAACTTGTGATACTTTGGCCAAATATTTTAAACATATTTTTCATGTTACTATTCCTAGACAACATATTCGTCAATTGAATACATCCTTCACCTCATTGAACTATTATCTTGAATGGTTCTTTTCGACTACTATCAGTCCACTTACCCAAGGTTTGACCTTAGCCTGTGTTAGCAACATAATTTGTTATAGGAAGACACTCACGATGACTTATGGTATATGGGCATACTCGACCGACCTAATTCGACTGAATGTGCCAAGGTAACTTGAGTCATAGAAAGCTACTCCCTATTCTAAACATGCTACTAACTTGACCTAGAGGGAAACTAAGTGCAAGTCTAGATGTGTATAGATCTAGATGAACAAATACGGAAGGGTATTTCCAAATGTCAACTACAAAACTATATGCTTGAGAAGCCCTAGGTCTCCTTGAAGGTACATTCCTACGGTTGGCATGTGCCAACATCCATTAGAACTGATTCATCATGATGTACATACCCCTGGAGGTCATTAATTCATAATTAAATTTGGATTAATATTTAGATCACAACAACCATGCATAACCCTAATTCCAACATTCATTAAGTTCTCTATTCATAATTAATCTGATTTTATATTAAGAACTTCATCAAACCATGTTTGCATTTATGTTCATTAATCTCGGCATAACAAGCAGTTATCCCATAAACAGGGAAGCAATCATCAACAGTTAATTTTATTGCCACGTAGATGTCCAAAGCAGGTGTATCATCCACCTAGGTTTAGCTAGTGTTTAATTTATATAAACAAAGTACACTGATTAAAGATCATAACCACCACTCATTTTATTTTTCATTCCTTTTAGAGAGGAAGAGTCTTCCCCCTCATGGTTAGATGTTAGTGTTAACATAAGCTTTTTATCATCCATCACTCATATAGTTTGATTGTACATACAATACATATTTCATTATTAAACTATGGTTTTTAGATAGAGATCAACATCTTTTGATACTTAACAAGTTTTACTATAGTAAGGAGATTATACTATCCCCTTAATCCAAATTATTAATTGACAATAGTAATAGTATACAAACAGATATAAAGAATATTGACAAGATACATTACTATTACCTTCATACAAAGTACAAGAGAATTTACACCAAAATTTGGAGTCGGTATCAAACCTTTCACTTCATTGAGATTAAATATACATTTACAAGACTATCTATTTTAGGCATATTGTATGTCGATCAATATTAAGATCATAAAAGAACATAACTTTTCTTTTTCAAGACAAATCAAGAATGAATTGAAATTCTTTACAAAAGATCCAAACTTAAATAATCCAGTACATCATAAAGGTTTTTGCCTTCTTGTATCACTTACGAAGTCCATTTGTAAAAATTGCTAGCACGGGTCAGTTCATTGAACTGAGCATGATAAGCACTAAGCATTAAAACGAAGTGCATTCCACTAATTGTTCCATTAAAACAAATCTACTTTAATGAAACAATTAATATATCATATAAATAAGCATAGGTAATAAAAACTAGAAAAGAAGAACAATTTAATAAGTCCGAATTCACTTTTAGGAAAGGCATACTAAAATCAGCAACCACTACATTATATCATATAATAATTGACCCAATCAATTACTTATTTAAAATAAACAATAGATCTTGTCATCTAATTATTTCATAATTATTTTTGAATTGAAATACATAATTTAACTTTAATACGTAACAAAAGAGTTAGTTTCAACATAGTATATAATAAGGATGATTCATCCTACAACTTAAATAAATAAGAAGAAGAATCAATATAGACTATCCACCATTCACTATTCATCTGAAAGACAAAAACCGGTTCAGAAAGTACACAACTAATTACCCACCTAATCGCTTCAATTCAAGAGAACCAATAATAGGATACAACATTAAAGAGACAACATCTAATACAAGAATACCAAATCAATCCGAAAAGGGATAAAGAATCAAAATAGTCTACTTGTAAGACTTAAATAAATTCTACATTATAGAAGATATCATCTAAAGATCTGAAATCATATGTTCCAAAAATCAAGGCAAGGATTACACAAGGATAATCTCTTCTTGTGTCCATCTAGGGAGACTCAATCAAACACGTAGTCGGTCTATACACGATTACATTTTCCCCTCCTATAGGAAATACTCACTGTTCACTTTCCAAATCAATACATCAATAGACTTAATACAAAATAAATGAGATCAAAAAGATCAATGGGAACAATTGGGTTAATATAGTACTTAAGAATGACAGTCCCAAAGTTACCTATAAATACAAATGTTTCCATGAACCTTCCACAGTTAAAGGAACTCATTAGGAAAGGTCCTATCAAGAATTCATTCACCTTAGTATTATCAAATGAATTCGAATTCCATTTCAAAATCAAGAGTTCTTTCGCTAGTTTCCAAAAGAGAATACAAAATAAAACACAAAAATTATAGAAAGAAACAATTTTAGTTTCCCTATGAATTCGTACTTTATCAAACAAGAATATCAACACTATCCTAGTTTATCTATTCCATGTTGTTTAAACACAAGTTTGAGTTCATTCTATAGAGAAAAGTATACAGTACAGTCCCAAGGATGAAGTACAAAATATGGACAAAACAAAATACATTCCACAAGAGAAATCTATTCCTTTCTCCTTTTAAAGACCCAGAAATTCATTCAAATGAATCTAAAAGAGAATACTAAAACCCAACACCAATATTAAGCTAAGCAAGTTTCTATAATACTCACGAACTCAATAGAAACTGAAATCCCAACTACAAGGACTTACACAGCTCCATACCAAAGAGACATAAAGTTCGTGATCATAATGAAGAAAAAATTTACGAAACATTCCCAAACTAGAGGTACTAAATACTTCCACACAAGATTCAACTTACGAGAGTATTCAACTCTTCTCTCTTTTAAAAAAACCCAAAATCAATTAAAAAGAACCAAAGAGAGTAGGAAAACCCAACACACATTTAAGTCAAGAAAGGTCTCCACATTACCCTTGAAATTGATTGAAACAAAAATCTAAAAAAATTACTTTCATAGCTCCATCTAGTACATAAAGATTGAGACAGAGAAGATAATTGTTCCAATCAAATAACACAAGAAGAAGTATGAACACAACATTTCCATAAACTTCAAAACCCATTATCGACTATTTCAAACGAGCTCTAATTCATACCAATGAGTAAGTAACAATATAGTATCGAACCAGAGGTTCCATAATCCCACAACAAGATATTGTTCCATAAAAGGTCCATCATCCTTCTAACAAAACAATCAAGACTTTCAAACAAGACATGGGTTACCCAAAGTAGAGGAGAGTAGAATATCCTCAATGTTTACATGCCATCACATGCTCAAAGTAAATAGTACCATCTAGGACAGAAGTACCACAACCATTCCAAACTCAACAAGCATAAAGGAAAAGATCTCTAAAGAGACTACCTGATCAACTCAAATCAAAAACCATTTTCTCAAGCTTTTCAAGAAGATAGTCCTGAATATGAGTTATGAACAACACAAATCCTAGAATATGAGTTTAGATCAACACAAAGCCTTGAAAACGAGTTCAAGCAAACACAAGCCTCGAATACAAGTTCGGGATAAAACACAGAGCCTTGAATACAAGTTCAAAACAAAAACTAAGCCTCGAATACAAGTTCCACATGTATATCACCATTAAACTTACCAGAGAGTACATCCAAAGACTAACATTATCATGAAATGGATTCATATCCAAAAATCGTAGAGATTCATTCAATCATGAAAGTAAATAACTAGAAAAAACATATAACCATTTATCTCATGAGATTAGAATTATTTTAATGAAACATTTAGAAGAAAGCAAGAAATCTTAATGGGTAGAGCCTATCATGCCTGATAGTGCTTCTTCCAATTCGAAGGAGACTTCCAGCCAAGCTTCCAACTCTTTTTCTCCTCCAAGAAAGATAAAAAACCAAACATCTCTTTCTCCAATGCCTCATATACTTTCCTTGGATCAAAAATAGACCAGAGAAACCAAAAATAGCCACAAAGTAAAAGTCGAACTACTGGTTCGAAGAACCAGATAGCTCCATGTAGAGAAAAAATTGCAAGGCATGCAAGACCAAACAACCTCCAAAAAATCCACCCTCATTGTTTCCAAGATGGTTTGCACACAAAATTTGAGGTTCATTAATGCAATTACTCCCCAATCTCCCACCTATCTCTCCTTGCCACCGCCTCCTAAAACTGGTGAATGCTATTTCCACTTCAGCATGCATTTCCAACTTTAGTGAAGACTCCACATAAGCTTCCACCAAGTTTACTTGCCTTTTCCAAAACTAGTAGTACTTCCCATTTATTCAATCAAATCAAATCAAATAAATGCCTTTGGAACCATCGCTAAAATTCCATGTGACCTTAGGTCCCTTTCAATAGTTTAGGCTAGATTTCCATAACTTAGGTTAGTCTAAAAATTAATTATCTTAGGTTTAAAAACATAGCCATATGTAATTTCCACCTTAGGTTAGATAAAAATTCCTAACCAAATAGTATTAGGTATTTGGTTAAAAATAGCCTAGCATTACCTTATTTATTTCTCCCTTATTCCATTTACCACAACAACTTAGGTTAGGATGCCATCCCAACAAAATAGAATATGAAGTTTAGGTTAGATTATAACCCAAATAAGTAGACATAGCTAGGAAGTAGGTGCATTTACCTTAGTTTAGGATACCGTTAGGATAATCCCATAGGTTTAGGATTTATATTCCCTTCAAAGTTGTGAAGCAGACTTTGTTCGCTTTTTTCATTAAATTTCCCAAAGAGATCAATCCCAAAGATCTAAGCACAAACATACAACCAAATTTAGGCATGATCTTACAAAACCAAAGAATTTATAACATTCAAAAGTTCAGTCCACTATGTCTCTCAACCTATGAATGTCGGTTACCATTCGATCAGTAAGGAGATTTAAAACATTCCTGGATTACCTGGAATTGATCCAAGGATGAGTTAGTAAAAGAGATAAGTTTGCGACCCTCAAAACTAGATTGAACTCACCTATCAGTAGTGAAAATGGATTCTTGCAAGCCATATCATTTCAGTCTCATGAATCCAAGAGCAGAAATGATTTATCCATAACAAGCATGATCTTCATCAATCAATGGAACACACCTCATTTAAGAAAATCACATGCCAATGCTTGCAATACAAAATAGAAATATAACACTTTGTCAAAGGTGTTACACCATTGGGTTTTCAGGACATCGAAAAATATCATCCTTACTTGGGATCTCCGCCCCACTTGGGTTTATCATCACTCTATTTTTTTCTAACATCTCCTACCATTGGAATGTCATTGTCTTGATTCTACCTATTTTATATTTTATTCGCGTTGGGCTTTCCTAGTGGATCGAAGTGGTTTTGTGCTTCCTCACTTAGGTCCTTGACCTCACTTGGATTTATTTTTCATCTCGTGGGTTGGAATATCCTATCGATTTTACCTTCCACTAAATTTCCTATCTAAATATCATTATCGTTCTTTCCGAGTAACATGATTATTACCACATACATGTAAGAGAGAAGAAAGGAAAATGATAAGTAAGGTATCATTTATATATACAAGCATCAATATCAACAAACACCATCATCATAAAAATCATATATATATATATATATATATATATATATATATATATATCAAATAGGTTTTATGCATAAAAAAACATCATAATATTTCATGAATATCTATACAATAAGAATCAAACATCCTCACCCCTTGGGGGGTATTTAGATGCTTTATGCCAAGTGTTCCACACTGGATGCTCAAGATGTGTGAGCTAGATATTTCTCCCTAGATTGAGCTCCAGGAGGCCTCTCCTGTGCTCTCACCAAATCTTCCTCTATTCTCATAATCCTCTCTACAACACTCCGAAATCTGAATGGTGCACTACCTTCTCATAAACTAAGGCACCATATGCATGTAATAAGCTCCGAAACATCACATATATGCTGCCACTTCCTATCAATGTGTGTGCATCTCTCAATATCTATAATTCTCGATAACCTCTCCAACCAATCGAAATGATCCAATGATTCACCAACCAATGGCATTGTGGGGTCCACCATGACTGAGGTATCTTGAATATCCAATACTGGGTCCAGGATCTCATGGTGTGCACTCTCTATCAAGGAGTTCCACTCCTCTGTTGTCTACCTCTGAAACAAAATTTCATTTTGAGTACCAATCTCACGATATAGTCATCAAAGGTATTATTTTCTAAATAAAATCATCACAATAACTTATACTCGGAATCCTAACTCTCTCGATGATAGTCTCTCCATCCCGCTACCACCCAATACCACTTCACCTCTTCATGTTGATGAGATCTCCATTCAACATATTGTGCCCATCCATCTCGGGCCACCAAAATCATATCTCCTCTGCGGTGGGTCCTCGACCTATCTCACGGTTGTAAGGACATGTCCATCTTTAATGGCCTAATATAACCACCTCCCTGGTTGCCTCATCCTATGCTCTCTCAGCCATGGTGTTGGCTGTCTCTCCTCTCTCCCTCTAGTCCTAAGACCCGGTTGTGCCTTTATCTCCTACCTATGGATTTGGGCCGACATGTCCTCTATCACATACCTCGGTTGAAATCTCAACTGCAATAATCTCTAGTGGGTCTTGAGATGCCCTACCTCACCATCTCTTCCTATAAACTTGTCTTCATGTGTACCATACTCTTTAGGTCTGCAATGATGGTACTCTATCCATTATATCTATAACCTCCCTCGCATGTTTCCATCTATAGGCTGGTAGTGGTGGTACCACAGTAGGCTCTGGATATCCAAACTGTCTAGGTACCCTATCCATTGGGTGAGTCTCTACCCAATGCAAGTAATGTTTTGTAACCTCCTCAAATGCATCTAAGTCTTTTGCCTGCACCAATTGGGCTGTAGACACTAAAATTAGGTCACACTCCCCTTTGGTTCCTCGACAAATAAACACCCTTCATCACATTAACCTAGCCATGGCCCCCTTCACTCCACTAATATTAATTTAATTCATTATCCTCACCATATTTATTATTTAAATATCTTAATTGGGATAATGTACACATACATCTCACCTAGACACCTAATCAAGCCAACTCACCCTAAGACCTATTCTTAGTAAGTTGTCATAACTAACTAAGACTTACCCAAACCCTAAAAATCAATGCCTACATTCCCTCTAACCACATTCCCACATGCTTACAAGAAGCTTCAGTCTAATCCATGGGTTAACGACACGAGATCCCAAAAAATCAAGAGGATCTCCCTAGTTTAGTAAACCTAGGAAATCCCGCCTTGACCGATGCGTTACCCCTAACCATCGCCGATTAAGCCGGAACCACCGTTGGTCACCTTTTAACTCCCAAAACAACCTTATTTTGAGGTTGGAAAACATTGGGAATTTTCCTAAGAGATAACACATATTTTAGAGAAATTTTCCACGAGAACACGCATGCAAGGAAGGAGATCAAGCATTTCCTCTTACACAGGCATCCAACAATCATCCAACAACCATCCAACATTCACCCCAGCACAGATTTGATCCAACCAAGCAAAAGAGAATGCACATGCATCCCATGTAGGATATTTCCAACGTTTGGTGATCCTCAGCAGCATTCAACCCCTTACCAAGTACCTTCATTCATCACTCATAGGCACCCAGGACCAGATTTCAAGTAAGTGGAACAATTTACTCCTCTGGTTCATTTATTCCATCATTGTATTGTCCTTCTTTGTTTTCCTAGCCACCCATTGACCTCCTTTAATACTCACCCCTCCATATACCCGTTAAAACCTCGCCAAACCCCACCCAAACAGCCTAATACCTCTTTCCAACCAATCAATTCCTTGTGTAATCATAAGGGAGATCTAGAGCCCATTATGTGGCATTCCCAGTATTCCACAGTAACCGGAACTAGTTTTCCCAACCGGTGTCGGTCACCCTTAACCGCGTCGGTCTCTATATTTACCCATACAACCTAGAACAATGACCTATCCACCTATTCCCACATCACCCTTAATCACCTGTGACCTTCTTGAGACCTCTGTCAGACCTGCAGAGACCTAGAACCAGTTACTTGACCTCCGGATCTTATTTTAACTTAGCCTGTTAGATTAGATCTTTCTTATTGTATTTTGGATGAGATACCCAAATCATTTCAATTATGATAGGATTTACTTTATTACCCGCATTAAATTGTCTTAAACAGTGGACTGACAGCCATCTAGGAAGTACCACACTTCTCGGATCTAGCACACTCCGGAAATTCACTTGCACATATTGTTTAACTCTTTTCTCGGTGGTCTTGTTTTCCATTACGGTGTAGTTCCTCCTCGCCAAAAGGAAGCTCTCACAATCAGCTGTGGATTCAAAAGTTATACACGTGCAAAAACCAACCAACCAACATTTAAACAAGTATTCCTCCTACGCCTGTTACCCTATTTGTTTTGTCAATATTTCAAAGAAACGTCTAAGAATCAAGTGAAACATTTTGGCATGCCCAGTGAGACCCATCCAGGGTTCCTTGCATTTTATTCATTCCTAGGAAAATTTGTGTGTTTGTTTCCCTTCTGAAAAGCATGCACATCAATTTTCTTCCTTAGTAACCCTCTTTTTCTTTCTATTTACTCTAAAAGAAATCTTTCTTTTGGTGTACTTAAAAAGAATCATTTCTTCTTGTTTTTTAGCAATCTATTAAAAGAGCATCCCTCTTCCTATTCATCCATTTGTGTCATCAAACTTCATATTTCGATTTGGGCTTAAAATAAGTGCATTGCATTCTGATTTATCACATTAGCTCACATTAATTGAGGGAAACCTATACATTGGAAGTCATTCTTAGCTGATGGTTAACAAATGAATCATAGAAAGCACATATCTCTCTCTAAGTCTTGCCACATTGCACAAATTCAAAACAAATACATATTCTTAGACAACATCTTTCCTGGGAATGTCTGTTAATGATCGCACTATCTAAGGATTGGTAGGTACTCTCCAGCTCACTGCTCTGTCGAGTCATACTTCAGAGCGAAGCCCGCCCCCACCATAACAAACCTGAAACCTCACCTTGTAGATCTCCTTTTTCGTAGGAATCCATCCTCACCAAAAAATTCTATTTTAGAGTTCATGTGTCAGTCCTTAAATAGCTTAAGCTAAACAAACATAATAGAAAAGGAACTCTTAGGATCACATTTTTCTTAGTGTTTCTGCTTGGCTTGCATTTTGAGGTGAGAGGTCACGCTCTTCATTTTTTTCCTCGCATGCTCCTCGAATAGTTGGTGTATTCGGATTCATTTGAGTGTGCCTAGACCATATTCTCATCATTCTTAGAGTTCTAGGTTTGATTCCCCATCAGATTTTAATTCACAACCACTTGTCTTTCATCACTGTTTCAATTTCATAGTGCTCGGTGTCAGTCCAATGATTGTCATGATTACCCTCCCACGTAAATCGATTATACCCGGTGATGTAAGTTCTAGATTCTTTTGTTAACCTACCCAAAAGGACATTTTATTCATCTTCTTCAGCTTTTCAGAGTCCTTGTCACTGCTATCATTCCCATTGACCTTTTAAAACTCATCAGGTTTGGCATACCTATCAGATTTGACCTTATATCTTGTTTTTGACCCATTGTTCACTCTCCCATAAGTGACTGGGGACGTGGTTACTCGTGGATTGGTGTTGGTTTACCCTAACCGCATCGGTTAGCCTATGTCATTTTCCAGCCAACATTTGGTACCTAATCCACTTTTTACCACCTATTTCACCTGTCCCTGCTATTTTTCTATGTCATTTACAGAGAAGTAGCCCAACCTGATCAGTACTGGTTCACATGGTGCTAACCCAAAGACAAGAAAGTGCACTCGTATTCCATGCTAGTTGTCAACCACTCCCACATAGTCCTTCACCACCTTCCATTTTATCACCAACCAAGGAGTTTGTATGACTCCTTGACCAAAACCCTACCGCCTTGCAGTTTTATCTTTCCCACTCATCCACTCGAGATTCCTTGGGTTAGTTGATATACGACATGCCCGTATCTATCCCTCTGACTCTTTCTCCAACTCCCGCATCGACCCATCGGCTCGTTCTGCTCGCATCTACCTTACTCGCAGCTTGTTTTTGTAGCTAGGTCCTATACCCGCTTATGACTACGCATCTCATTACCTCCATTGCACCCACCACATCTACCATACCTTCGAAAACCACCCAAAACGCAACCTCATCCACCCCTAATGTCTCGCATATACCCATAGCTACATTACCACCTCTCGGTGTTGGTTAGCCCTACCCTTTTCGTAACGTGATTCTTTCCATTCCACAATCATTAGCCACCATTGCCACTAGGGTTACCATGAACCTTCCACCCTGTATACGTACTATCAACAACCTCTCGTTTATGTGAGCATTGTGAGAAGATGTTGTCATTGATGACAAATTAAGTGCAAAAAAATTAAATGATCATGCATACATTATGAAAGCATAGGATGAGTCATTTACACCAACATACCCATTCAGATAACAAAAGAAACATCATACAGATAGTAGATCTGATCCATAACATAAAGAAAAAGGCACTAGGGTTTACACCCATGAACAATATATTTAGAACAGAACCATATATTCATGTTGATCATAGTTTAGTAACCACATTACATTCACAAGATCCATAATAGACCAATATAGAGATCTAACTTAGGTATCAATAGTTATAGCTATTCTTCTTATTACAAAAATTAGTAGACCCATCCCTCTAGATATGCTAACATTCCTACAGTCCTCTAATGAGAACCCCAATCCCTAAAACCTCCTATTATTTTTGTAGAGCTTCACCTTTCATCCTTTCTATGATGATCCTGAAGCTTCCCCTTATTGACCCATATGGTGAATGCTCTCTCCAAAATGGTCCTCTCTCCTTACCCTCGTCGACCCATATGGTGATGCTCTCTCCAAAATGTTCCTCTCTCCTCTCTTTTTCTTTTACCTGAGCATCTATATAAATAGGTTTACCACCCACCGCCATGCCTTCCTTCATCAACAGATCGGTTGCCAAGTGTTAAGTTGGTCCTCTAATGGAGTATGCTTATTCTAATCCGAGCTCTCCAATGTTTGCAATGATGTCTTTTGGGAATGTTTCATACATGGAATATTCTTTCCTTAACCACCAAGTCATCAGGCTGGCACCTTATCCACTCAGCACACCTAGTCAGGTCACATTTTTCCTCAAGTGCCTCCCGAAAAGATGAATATGAATAAGTCTCGAAATCCTTTACTACTCGCCTTGCATGCGCACCATGGTTTCTACTAAACCTTTCTAAAACCCCATGTCTTGCACGCTTTTCCCTACATGCCCACCCTCTTCACTTTGGCCCCACACGTGCATGTGCCTTGTGGGACTTAGTTAATAGTTTAAGGCCCACCATCATCCCACACTAATCTTGTTTTCCATCCTCGAAACATCCTCTCTAAAGAATAAAAAATCGCTGGAGTAAAGAATGAAAGAATGAAGAATGGCAAATGGAATAAATAAATAATGGAGGAACGAAGAAGAATTTTTTTATTGTTGTAGAATGAGTGGGAAATCCTTCCTTATATCTACCTCAATCTTCTCCCGTGAATTCACCTCATCTTGTGCCTAATGATAGAGGTCACTTACTAAGGTGATCACCTCTTCAAATCCTAGTTCATCACCCTTAGCATTTAGCGTATCAACAATGTTTTCCAACTACTTGCTAAGGTCATCCAAAGACATCCATCCTGTGGGTGATTTAGGGATATAATTCCTTCAGCCAATTTTTTATCGAGCCTCTCAGGGTCTCGATGGCTTCTGACTTCTTCTCTACCTTAGCCAAGATCTTATCCCACTCTGCCCTGTTTCCTTTATTCTTCTCCTGAAACTCTTTTAGGTCTACCTGATGCATAGCAACTAGAATGCTTGCTACTCTATTCCTATCAGCATAATTATCATAAGCAGCTTCAATTGTCTACGCGGCAGCCTTTACAAAGGTAAGGAGCTTGGTGTATCGAGAGACTATCTCCACAACCTTCTGATTTTCCTCTTTCTCAAAGCATGTCGGTGATTCCTCAGTCGATTCCAATGTAAGTGGACACCTTTCCATTATAAGGATGCAAGTTAAATCTTCCAAGCATTGCAAGGTTGATTCGTATTTCTGCTTAGGTGGTGCTAGGTCTAGATGATTTAAGACAATGACATCCGTAATCATCTCAACTTTCCTGTATACCTCATGCAACCTTGCATTTTCCTTCTCAACTCACGTCTTAATTTTGCGATAATTAGTTCCTCCTGCTAGATCCTTTCTCTTTTCAATGAGCTCTTCCTTTTTGTTTTCCAATTCCCCTCTAGGAATCTCACCTTGTCATTCCTTCCAAAGAGTCTTTCCTCAACCTCGAATGAAACCTTTTTGGGCACATTACATGACCTGCTCATCAAATAAATACTAAGTATTCCCCAATGGGTTTATACCTTTGGTCTCTCGACACCTTCATCAAGTACCCCCGGTTAAATTCAAACTCAGGCTCGTCGACATGGGACTCAAACGCCCAAGATAGCATTTTCTGGTTCATGGGTACATGCCTTCTTCTTCAAATGAAGACATTTCTAGGAGTTGGTCTATAGGCATGGTGATTTGGAACCATGCATGTAGTACCTTGTTTGGATCATGGATATAACCCATTCCATTTCCTGTGCTACTACCACGTTCTTTCCCCCTATGCGCGCAGCCTTTCGAAAACTCACTATTAAGCTGGGATCTCAACCCATGCTTCCATACTCCTTTCCTACACTCTATTATTCTATCTCCCTGATTATCTCATTAGATTTTCACTCTACTTCCTACTCTACTAAATTCTCTATTATGCCCGCTATTTCTCTCTCTGAGGCCTCTTCTATCTGCTCCTTGGTGAGGTTGGGGGGCCCTCTAATCCCTAGTATTTAATTCTTCGGTCCCCCCTTTTCCTTGTGTTCCTTCCTCTTATTCACCTTTTTCTTCACTCCTTTCTTCCTTTGAGTCATGTACATCATACATGGGATGATTATGAACTTCTTCATCCTCACCATTGTTTCTCTCGCCTCCGTAGGCTTCTAAGATCTCCATTTCTTCTGAGTCTACCTTCCCCACTACTTTCTGCTTCTTCTTAACTAGGGATTCTTTCTCTTCCTTAGCAGGTGATTCCTTTCTAAGTGAATCTTCCTATTCTGTAATCCCTTCCTTAGGTGTCTTATCATTCTCCTTTATGAGAGAATTCTTTCGCGCCCATATGTGCTTGGCTTGGCACCTAACTCTGGTACACCCATAGATTGTGTTTTCGCACACTTGGTGCTTTCTTCTCCAATACCTCTTTCTCTAGGGTCTCTTCCCTTTCCCTCTTCTTTGGCGTGGCCTTCTTCCTACCAGTGGGATCCTTTGGGATGGAGAAATCATTCTCCAAGTAAGCACCATTTTCATACTTGGGCCTAATGCGCAAGTATACTCTTGTTGCGGTCCTTCCAATAATTGGCAACATCAAGGGTTTTGTCATGTACACTTCATGGGAGACATACTTCTCCACATAAGCGTGCTTCTTGGGGTATATGATATTTCTTTGCAAGTCACAGCCTTATTCTTTTAGCTTCCTTGAAGCTATTCACCCCCGCTTGGAAATACTACATAGTGAAAGAGAAAGGTAGTTTGCACCATGAACTCTTGGTCCCATCCAACAAAGTGAACCTACCAATGCAGAAATGTTGATAGATAGCAAGCTCAGCTTATCCATTTACTAGTTGTTGGCAAATGTTCTAGTATCCTCCACTCAACCCCAAATGCATCACACATTCACTTTTACCATTTTTCTAAGCGTGCTTTATGGGCGGTTGTCATGGTATCACATTTGTATTTCTCAAACCTCTTCATGGGGGAGGGATCTTCATCTAGATACTCCCATATGAACTTCTCTAGTGCATCGGCACTCTAATTTCCAAGAAGATGATGGTGAGAAGAACATTTCCAAACATTATCTTCTCTCCTTCTTGCGTGGCGTTGATGATATCTTCTATAATATAGGTAGACAGGTTATAGATGGTTCCTTCTAAAATTTTCCAAAGCATACATTCAACCACACCTTGTTTATTTTTGTCCACCTTTCCTGCCCATTCAGCTTGGATACCAAGCACGTGAAAAATATCATTACAAGGTCGAGGATATCTGAGATATCAAAGTAACACGAACCCTTTTTATAATCATACTCCTCCACGGTCCTCTTAATAGCCTCTTTATCCTCTAAGTCATCATATAAAAATCTCATTCATAGATAACACCCGTAAACTTGGAGATGAGATGGGGAGTTATGCATATTCTACGGTCAACAAAGTAGAAGTGGTCTTTGTGCACATGCACGTTATCAACAATTGGTATAACCGATTAGGCTTTCCAAAATAGAGAAAATTGAATAGTTGCAACAACCCGACCTTATTTAATTTTACCTTCACCTCATCATTGTAGATTGGCATCCCCTCTAGTGTCCTCTTCTCTCGTTGGATGAACCACCCCAACACCATTTCCTTTTTTGTGGTACTTGTATGATGATTATAGTCACTCATGGCCATCTTCCTCATATGGGATACCCATTCTTTCCCAAGTAACACCCCATATGGGTATTGCATCTCCACATACCATTCTTCATTAAAACTGGTGGTGGTAGTTTGTTTTCCTTTTCCCTTGCCCTTCTTAGGTGAAACGGTTTCCTTATTTGGTGTCATCTTCTTGTTGGGTTAAAACAACTCTTCCTTGCTCCTCCTCCTCACTCTGCTCAAATATGTGGCTCAACTCTATGAAAAAATCCTTCTATTCCCATGCCCTAGCTACAAAACCCTAACCTAGAAAACCCTTCCATAAGACGACATATTCCACTAAAACCTTCTTCCCTACACCCATGTACTTCTTCCACTCTAGTTTGCAGATCACCCTAGTCACGTACTTCATATTTTCACTCTTCTTTCTTCACACAAATATTTCTTCACGGATGCCCTAGTTCACAAGAGCTCTTTAATCTCATAATAACAAGGTAAATAATTATGTGCTCGACCCTTTACTTATTGATTTTTTCTATCTCCCACAATAAATGTTATGCCACCTACCAATGTACATAGCATTAAATGTGTACTTTTCCACTAAAGCTGATCTTAAGCACTCTTGCCCATGCACCTAATCCCCTGTGAAAAAAATCTCTATAACCTTTGGTGCACAAAAATCCTTATTGATTGAATATTCTTACACGCACGTCCACGTAGCGCTAAAAGAGCTTCGTCCTTGACTTGATTTTTGCCCTCGCCTACCTCATGTTGTTCCTTCACTTTTCATCCTTTATTCGCGGTCTTTGTAAATCCTCCCTGACACCAAAATTTCTCTTCCACCTTTTTCCACGCGTGATTTCCTACCTTACGTGCTTTTTATATTTTAACTCGAGCCATTAAAACACAAATTTCACTTCCAACCTCTATTTCACTTTACTCTACTCCACCCCACACTAAAACAGATGTGTGGCCCTCTGCGCATACACAACCCTTGAAAGTAATGTGGTTACCGGCACACAAGGTGCACAAAAACAACACAATAGAAAGGAACAAGCGACAAGAAAGGGAAACACAAGGAAAATAAATGCATTAAGGGAAATCCTAGGCTAACTGGCAATACTACCTTATTTACAAACACAAGGAAAACTTATTTATAGTAGGGCTTTAGCCTACTCCCATTGAAATGATGTGGTAGTCTTTTCCCGTCCAACACTTGTAGCTAGCAAGTGCTTAAATTAAGGATATACAAGATGATGTATGGTTCCCACCAATGGAATTTCAACTTCCCTAGGATGGTGCAAAAATTTAGAGTTATATAACAAAACCATCTACCCAAACTCAAATTGTTTGTTTTTAATATGACGATTATGCCATGCTTATTTTCTTGCCTTATCTATCTTTTGACTCTATCTAGCAAGTTACTAATTTTCATCTAGTTGCATTAAATTATCAATTATTTCATCGAGCACTTTTTCATTAGCCAATCCTCTTGCACGCACTATATGCAACAATGGTAGCATAAATTCAGCTAGAAAAACAACCTCCGCGCTAAACACCAATTGAAATGGTGTGGGCTTGTTCAACCTCTTGTAGGTTGTCTTGTATGCCCATAGAACGGATGATACCTTATCATCCCAATCTTGTCTACCAATGTCACAAATATTATTTAATGTGTGACTTAGTATCTTGTTAAATGACTCAACAATCCCATTCACTTGTGGGTGATAAGGGGTGGTCTTATGATGGGCCACCATAAAGTCTACCAACAAAATCCTCACAGCTTCATCATTGAGAAAATGTATACCCCTATCACTTGTTAAATTCAACGGAAATCCATACCTTCCGATTATGTTTTCCCATAAGAATCTCATTGTTATCACTATTGTGTAATCCTTTGTAGGTGTTACCTATGCATATGTTGTCAAGTAATTAGTGTAAGTGATGATATAATGCAAGCCATTCCTTCACGTAGCGGTGAAAATGGTCCTACAAAGTCGATTTCCTACTTTTCAAATGGTTCAAAGATTGGCTATCAATCATAAGGGGATTTCATCCCTCCTTCCAGGAGTTTTCAAGGTGATGACAATATTCACATGCCTTGCAAAACTCAATACAATCCTGGTAGATACTCTCCCACCAAATCCTTAAAAGTAGAATCTTTCGAGTGGTTGCATTTATTGCATAGTGTCCTCCTGTAATCTCACCATGCACTTCCTCCATGATTGCAACATGCTCATGTTCTAATACACATTAGCGCAAAACCTCATCACGACCTAACTTGTACAAATCTCCACTAATCAACATGTAAGGTACGATGCATATAGCCAATTGCTTTCTCTCCAAATCCTTCATTCCTTCTAGCATGACACCCGTTTTAAGAAACATTGCAATATCTTCTAAGTCAGAGGGTGCGCGTTGTAACCTAAATAGTTGTGCATCTAGCATGGTATCCTTGATGCTTTACGTGTCCTCCTCGAGTAAATTCTAGATAAATGATTAGGTCTGAATTAATCTTTCCTATTTTTAACATAATCGAAAACCCAAATTCTTGAAATAATAGGACCCACCGGCATATGCGCCCTTGTAGAATGGGATTGTTTACCAAGTACTTCAAAGATTGCCATGTAGTATGTATAGAATATGAATGGTGTCTCCAGAGAATCTTGCTCTCGAATTTATACGGCAGGTAGATCATTGACAATGCCCCATGCTCATTAATTGTGTGATGTTGTTTTTTCGGTGTCAACTTCCTACTAGCAAATAATAAGGGGTGATAAACAATCCCCTCACTAGGTTGTGCCAAGCACGGGGTGATCAACAATACCCTTTTTACGCCCCTCCCTAGTGAAAGACACTCTTGTGTTTAAGCAATTCCTCTAAGGGTGTGGTGATCTTGGCATATCCTTGATATATTTCATGTAGTACCCCATATACCCAAAGAATCCACGACCGTGTGCTCTAACTAGTAGGATCCCCAATCTCAAAATAACTACAACTTTGGCGGGGTCCACCAACAAGCCTACCTTACATATAATATTTCCCAATAGGGTTCCAAATGGAGTAGCAAAGACAAATTTCTTAATGTTGAGGGATATCCTTAATCACGACATCTCTCAAACATTAGCCTCAAGTTGTCACAATGGTCTTTTACTAGCACATACACAGTCTAGTCATGTAGGTATACTTGAAGAAATTTATGAATGAAGTCCTGAAAGGCTTGTACCATGATGCGTAAGAACACAACAGATGCATTCTTTAGCCCAAAAGGCAATACGGTTTAGAAAAAAATTCCCCATTCAGTGGAAAAAGTTGTCTTCTCCTAGTCTTCCTTCGTAATTCTAACTTGGTGGTACCCTGGGAACCCATCTGTAAAAGAATAGACCTCGTACCTAACTACTCCTTCGGAATTTCTTCGAGTGAAGGGGGTTAGAAAAATGTCAATGACACACACTTTGCATTCAAGTCCCTATAATCAACATAGACCCTTATCCCCCATCCTTCTTAATGCTTATAACCATTGGAATCACCTGTTCTAATTCCTTAATGACATCAATAATGTTTGATGCGATAATCTTTTCTATCTCCTCCTTGATTCGTATGCATAAATTCAGATTCATCCAATAAAGTCTCTTCCAAATCGTCCATGTACCTTCCTTTAACTTGATCCTAATTTCCCCCGAGGAGTGGTGAATTCCTTTGAGCTCATGGTAACCGAGTGGGAACAAATCCTGAAACTCACGCAAAGGTTGATGATATTAGAAACTTCTTTCTCTGACCAATAATCCCCAATGATAGCTTCCTTAGATTCTCGCCTCGAACCAATGTTAACTTTCGTTGTCTTCAAGAGTCCATGGTAGGCATGTGCTCACTCATCAAGACTACTATCCTAAATTTGTGCATACCTTCGAATGGTTAGCATCCAGACACTCCATTTATTCACCATCTATCACATAGACCATTTTTCCTTTTTCCTTTTTCATGCACGCGTGCTCAAGGCTGTGTCTCTTTTGATTCTTCGTTAGGAAATAAGGGATAAAATATGCGGAATAATCCCTCACAAAAAATAGAAACTAATATGAGAAAATAGATCTCAAAAAATTACGAATAAAATAACACAAACAAAGAGACAGGTATTTAATGTGGTTCACCCAATTTGGGCTACGTCCACCAAGAATCACTTGCTTAGATTTTATTACAAGCCACCACTCTCTCAATACAATACCCAGATCCGTTTGGAGCTATGCTCAACAAACTCTATAAAATTCACAGCCGAATTCAAAACACATCTGCAATACATTTGCTTGTACATCTATCATATGCATAAGACCATATAAATAGACAACTGCTTAAGCAGTTTTACAAAACCGTGGGTATCAAAACCATGGGAAAAACCCGTCCCATAAACCTATGGGTCAAAAAACTTGCCCATATGAGAAAAGCACATTTCCTGATATTTCGGGTGTAATTTTTCGAGGCCAAAAAAATTTTACGCCTAAAAAAATTTTTTTTTTTTTTTTTTTTTTTGGGACCCCCTCGGGGCCAAACCCCCCAAAGCGAGGATACATGAAAAGTGTATGGTACTCTTAGTGTACGAGTCTTCAACACTTTCACACATGAAAAAATAGGCTCCTGACCTAACAATCTCCCACTTGGAGACTAGTTTTCCTCTAAGCAAGCTTCTCAACCCTTCACTAGTTTCTGTGAAGACCAACCAAAGTTGAACACAACTTTAGTTTTTCCCTTGTGACCACCTTGGTCATCATGTCTCTGAGGATTCGACTGGTATGAATCTTCTCAACTTGACTTCTCTTCCTCCAAAGTTGTCTGATGAAATGGTACCTTAATTGTATATGCTTTGTCCTAGAGTGGAAGCGAGTTCTTAGCTAGGTGTATAGCACTCGACTATCACTATGCAACTTACATTCCTCCTGCTTATGCCCCAACTCCTCAAGCAATTGTTGTAACCAAATCATCTCTTTGCTTGCCTCTGTGGCAGCAACATACTCGGCCTCTGTGGTTGACAAAGCCACCGGCACGTAGTCGTGAAATCCGACTCACTTGCTGTCCCACCTACGGTGTAAATATAACTGTCGTGCTCCTCCTCTTTGTCTACATCTCCAACCATATCTGAATCTACATAACCACGTAAAGTGGTGTTTGATCCATTTGTAGCACAAAAGCTGTCCCCATGGTCCCTCTCAAATACCGAAGGATCCACTTTCTTGCTTGCCGATGCTCTTTACGGATCACTCATAAATCTACTCACGGCTCCCCTTTGCATGGGCAATATCGAGGCCTAGTGCATACCATAGCATACATCAAACCACTGCTTGATGAGTAAGGTACCTTGGACATTTGGTTTCTCTCTCTGCTCTGTCTTGGGACACTTTGCTCCTTTGATAACTTGAAATGGCTGCCCAAAGGAGTCCCAACTAGTTTAGCATCTGCATATTAAACCTCTCAAGACCTTCTTAATGTACTCTTCTGAGATAAAGTTAGCTTATGTTCCTTCCTATCCCGAGATATCCTCATACCAAGGATTTGTTTGGCTGCACCCAAATCCTTCATAGAAATGATTCACTTTATTGCTTCTTGAGTACTTTTATTTCTGCATGTTTTTACTACTGACCAACATGTCATCAACATAAAACACAGGATAATATAACTTCCATCCTCAAATTTCTTTGTATACAACAATAGTGAGAATGACATCGATATAACCTTGCTCCATCATGAAGCTATCAAATTTCTTATACCATTGACGTGGAGCTTGTTTGAGCCATACAAGCTCTTCTTCGGTTTGCACACCATCTCCTCTTTACCTTTGACTTCATATCCTTGGCTGCTTTGCATATATAGCTCCTCCTCCAAATCACCATGGAGAAATGCAGTCTTTACATCTAAGCTGTTCTAAGTGCAAGTCTTCTGCTTGCCACTATTCCAAGAACAGTTCTAATAGAAGTCATTTTTACTACAGGAGAAAAAATCTCATCAAAATCTATATACTTTTTTCATGCAAACCCCTTGACCACCAATAGGGCCTTATATCTTTTCTTGCCTCCTTCTTCCTCTTTGACTCTAAACACCCACTTATTCTGTAATGCTCTTTTTCCTTTGGGTAGCTTTACCAAATCCCATGTCGGTTCTCCATGAGAGCCTAATGCTCCTCATCCATGGCTTGCTCCCACTTCTTCTGGCATCTACTGCATTGCTTCATCAAAGCTCTCGATTTCTCCACTATCAGTGAGTAATAAATAATAAAGAGAAGGAGAAAAATGTTCAGGTTCTCTTCTTACCCTAGAAGACCTCCTCAATATAGGAGTTTGGGGTTCATGTTGAGAGGTTCCTGAACTGATTCATGTGTCACTTTCCCATCTGGAAGATCCTCTACCACTGCATATTCTTTCTTGGATTCTTCCTGTTTTCTCGCAATTCTTTGCTTATACATGACTTTCTCATTAAAGACCACATCCTTAGATCGAATGATTTTCTTGTCCTTAATACTCCAACATTTAAATCCAAAGTCATCACCACCATAACCAATGAAAGTGCATTTTTGATTTAGCCTCTAGCTTGGTCCTATCATCCTTGTCTATATGAACAAACACCTCACATCCAAAGACTCTAAGAAATGAATAATCAACTTTCTTACCATACCAAGCCTCCTCAGGTATGCCTCCATCCAAGGCACTTGAGGGTCCTCTGTTTATCAAGTACACGGTTGTGCTCACCACTTCGCCCAAAAAAAATAAAGCGAGTCCTGCATGTAACCTCATGCTCCTAGCATGTTCCATTATTGTTCTATTCATCCTTTATGACACCCCATTCTATTGTGGAGTTCTGGAACCGTCTTTTTCCTATGGATTCCATTCTTAGAACAATAATCATCAAATTCATTGTTGCAATACTCCCCTCCATTATCTGACCTGAGACATTTTAGCTTAAGACTTGTTTCATTCTCTACCAAGGCTTTCCATTTAACAAAAGTTTCAAATACATCAGATTTGTTTCTAATACAATAAACCCAAACTTTCCTTGTTGCATCATCAATAAAAGTAACATAATAACTTGAACCCCCAAGAGATGATACCTGAGTGGCCCCACACATCAGAATGCACCAGCTCTAACTTACTCTCTTTCTTTGTAGGTCCAACCTTGAGAAACCTTACTCGCTTTTGTTTCCCATATATGCAGTTCTCACAGAAATCCAAACTGTTTATGTATATCCAGGTAAATTCTTCTTTATGATGTTCATGCCCTTATGGCTCATATGACCGAGCCTATAGTGCCATAATGTTGTATCTGCATCTGAAGCCACAAGATTACAATCATTAGTACTATCAGTGGTTAAATACAAGGTTCAACCTTCTTACCTCTTGCCACCACAAGAGCACCCTTGGTAACCTTCCAAGAGTCAGTTGTAAATATCACAGTACAACCATCACTTCCCAATTGCCCTGTTGATATCAAATTTTGTCTTAATGTAGGCACATGTCTGACATCCTTCAATAGCCAAGTATTCCCATTACGCATCTTAACTAAAGCAGAACCTTTTCCAACTATCTTCTGAGGCTCATCATCACCAAGAAAAACATGCCCAAAATCTCCTTGAACATAATCAACAAAATAATGCCTATGTGGAGAAGCATGGAAAGAAGCCCCTGAATCTAAAACCCAAGATTCAGTAATATTGTGCAAAGAAAGAATCAAAGCATCCTGACATACATTACCCATTGCCACATTTGCCTCCTTGTTTTCTTCTTGTTGTTTCTTCTTATCCGAAGCTCCCAACAGTCCTTCTTTGCATGCCCAGGCTTTCCACAATTCCAGCATACAATCTTGTTCTTGGATTTTGACCTTGCCCGATCTTTTGATTTTCCACGGTTTCCTCTATTCTTCTGTCTCCCTCTAGTTTCCACTGTCAAAGCATTCCCTGAAGTAGAAGATTCCCCAGAGCTTTTTCTTTGCATTTCCTCGCTTAGAATCACCCCTACAACATCCTCAAACTTCAACTTGAGTTATCTGGAACCGAGTTACTTACCGCCATTACCAGGCTATTCCAACTCTCAGGTAAAGAGCACAGAATTAATAAAGCCCTAACTTCTTCATCAAATTCTATTGTAACCGAAGCTAGCATATTCACTACCGTATTGAAATCATTTAAATGATCTACTACTGAACTATTCTCAGACATCTTCATATTAAACAACTTTTCATTAAAAATATCTTATTAGAGGCAAGAGGGTTTTTCATACAACTTCCCTAATGCATCCATTAGATCTTTTGTAGTCTTTTCCTTTGAAACATTAAATAATACCGAAGATGCAAGACTCGTCGGATCATTCCAAGTGCCTTCCGATCCAACAAATCCCATTCTGCATCTATCATACTCAAGGGTTTGTTCACCTTCTCAGACAATGGAGTATAAAGATCCTTCTGATAAAGGTAATCTTCCATCTGCATCTTCCAAAGACTGAAATTCTGCCCGTTGAATTTATCAACCCTAGATCTTCCTTCATCTGCCATAGCTCCCACTCAAGCTAAAAAATTTCCCTACGATTCAACACTTCAGCAAACCAAACTAGGCTCTGATACCAATTGTTAGGAAATAAGGGATAAAATATGCGGAATAATCCCTCACAAAATCGCAATAGTAGAAACTAATATGTAGAAATTATTACAGATCTCAAATAAAATTACAGAATAAAATAACACAACACAAAGAGATAGTATTTAACGTGGTTCACCCAATTTGGGCTACGTCCACCAAGAATCACTTGCTCAGATTTTATTACAAGCCACCGCTCTCTCAATACAATACCCAGATCCGTTTGGAGCTATGCTCAACAAACTCTACAGAATTCACAGCCGAATTCAAAACACATCTGCAATACATTTGCTTGTACATCTATCATATGCATAAGACCATATAAATAGACAACTGCTTAAGTAGTTTTACAAAACCGTGGGTATCAAAACCATGGGCAAAACCCGTCCCATAAACCTATGGGTCAAAAAACTTGCCCATATGAGAAAAGCACGTTTCCCGATATTTCGGGTGTAATTTTTCGAGGCCAAAAAAATTTGCACCTAATTTTTTTTTTTTTTTTTCAGGGGCTGCGCCCCCGAACCCCAGTGAGGATACATGAAAAGTGTACAGTACTCTTAGTGTATAGTCTTCAACACTTTCACACATGAAAAATAGGCTCCACAACCTAACATCTTCCTCATAAAAATGTGTCTCCAAACCAAGTTCACCTAATAACTCAAGTATCCTATCTTATGCCATAGCACTATCTCCCATTATAAGGCACTTGACCACTTGTAATGCCTTATCCACTGATGGATTTGTACTCTAATACTCAAAAGCTTGAATGAGATCAGCTATCAACTCCTATTGATTTCGATATCGAAAATGCATCTTCGAGTGAATGTACCATGCGTGCACATAGCCTTGTAAATTTGAATACAACTTATGCACCCATAGTGAAGGTGGTAAAGATTATGCACCTTCTATCCAGGCCTTCTCACATGCTTGGATATGAAACGAGGCAGGTTATTTTCCATGGTAGTCTTGTATGACAGTGGGCACATTGCTTCTGGAAAACCTAACAAAGAACATGGTTCTCACCTCACGCCATTCTAGAAGGCTCTCACGATGTGTCATCCACCAATGCGCTATGGTCCTGAGCAGGTTATATCTGAGCATACCTCTTCTTTCGTTATCATTTTTCCACTGAGCTCCCATTTCTCATAAGAAATCATCAGGGTTAGCTGTTAGTGTAGGTTATTATTTATCCTTTTATTTATTTATCAGGATAATTCTTACACTTTTGTAATCCCTACACTTGTTGGGTTATCTTACTTAGGTGTACTAATTGTGTGGAGTTAGCTTACTAGTTGTGTTGAGTTAGCTTCTTAGTTATGTGGAGTTAGCTTACTAGTCTTTTGGAGTTAACTTAACTACTAGTATCAGTTAGTGGGAGTTATTCACCATTGATTTAGGTAGTAGTTGCACTTCCTCCTCCTATATGTACATCTTTCTTATTGAATAATTCAAGTCATTCTATTGTAATGTATTGAGCATTATGGATTATGATGGATTTCCATATATGGTATTTTAGCTCTTTTGTCTTGCAAATCTAATGTGGTGTGCTATTATCATCTAAGATCGCAGCTTGGAACAATCTTCTTATCATTCCTTTCATGGTATCAGAGCGATAGATGATGTAGACATCCAAGTAAGTTTTTCTTTGCAAGAAAGGGTTTTTTTCATGTATATGGAATTTGTTAGCAATTTTTTTGTAGCATGCATTTTTATGCAAAACGGAGTGCAGAATTGGATTTGGAAGGTGCCAAAACCCTAGAATCGACTATAAACTTGACCATGTTTTGAGATAGTCAAATCTGGGTGCATTCTTTTATCCATTGGATATAAGTGTGTACCTTTCGGATGCATTCTTTTACCCTCTAGGTATTTCAGTTTTGGATGTAGTCTTTTATCCACTGGATGCAGATCTATACCCTATGGGTGCATTATTTTATCCATTGGATATAAGCGTGTACCTTTCAGAATGCATTCTTTTACCCTCTGGGTATTTTGGTTTTGGATGTAGTCTTTTATCCACTGGACGTAGATCTGTACCCTCTGGGTGCATTCTTTTATCCATTGGATATAAGCGTGTGTACCCTCTGGACATTTTAGGTTTTGGGCGCAAGCTTTTATCCTTTGGTCGCAAGCATGTATCATGTGGATGCACTCTTTTACCCTTTGGACATTTGGGTGTCACGTGTACCTTTTAAAAAGATCAGCATTAAAATATTATTTTAATAGCAAAACCTTGTAGAGCTCATAACTTTTGATCCGTAGCTCGGATTAAGGTGATCTTTGTTTTGAAATTGTGTATTTTTCAAGATCTACGCATTGGTGACATTTTTATACACATATTTTAAATTTAAAAGGTACTTTTACTCATTGTAATATTTACATGCACTCAATTATAAAGTGCCAAATTCGAGAGGGTGTTGTGATCACTTGTGGATGCATTTTCGGTTGAGCCCAACGTCCTAAAATTTTAGGTATTGCATTCTTGTATCTATGGGTGTATACATTTATATCTCTCTTATTTGTTGAGATATTTTGGATCTATATTTTGACACTTTTTTGGCATGTTGACAGTCTCTCTTATGGGGGAGCTATTCTGGTGGAGCCCAGTGTTAGTTTGTCAGTGTTCGAGTAGTTGATTTTGACAACTCATACAAATCTGTGGTGTCACTCTACCCATTCTGCAGTATGGGAGGGTGTGGTGTTGATACTACTTCTTTGGGTTTTGTGCCCTTGCCTTGTTACCTTGGCTTTTTCTTGGATCGTGGCACTCCTATTTATTTGGATCTCGTGTCCTTGCCTTGTTGCCTTGGTTTTTCTTGGATCGTGGCACACCTATTTGTAGTAGTTGATCAAATTATGTTTGGTGTTTGTTTTTCACTTTTCAACATCACTCCATTAATAGTCTCCTTACATGGAGCTATTCTGGTGAAGCCCAGTGTCAGTTGTTTTTGAGTTATATGATCGAGTAGTGGATTCAGACCATAGTGTGCACCACACTTCTTTAGCATTGTACAAGTTTTTGGAGTCGAGCTTATGAGGATATCTTGCAGTAGGATTTTGTTCTCTACTTTGTTATTACTGGTTTTGGGTACCTTGCGGTGTCCATTTTTCCCAGTTGTTGTATGTGGGTACCTCATCAGGCCTTGTTGTTGGGACCCACCTTCTTTTCCACCCACCTAAGCTATGCTTATGGGAGGGTGTTAGTGTAGGTTATTATTTATCCTTTTATTTATTTATTAGGATAATTCTTACACTTGTGTTAGCCCTACACTTGTTGGGTTAGCTTGCTTAGGTGTACTAGTTGTGTGGAGTTAGCTTACTAGTTGTGTTGAGTTAGCTTCTTAGTTATGTGGAGTTAGCTTACTAGTCTTTTGGAGTTAACTACTAGTATCAGTTAGTGGGAGTTCTTCACCACTGATTTAGGTAGTAGTTACACTTCCCTCCTCCTATATGTACATCTTTCTTATTGAATAATTCAAGTCATTCTATTGTAATGTATTGAGCATTATGAATTATGATGGATTTCCATATATGGTATTTTAGCTCTTTTATCTTGCAAATCTAATGTGGTGTGCTATTATCATCTGAGATCATGACTTGGAACAATATTCTTATCATTCCTTTTGTCAGCTCCTCTAGAATAACTTGGTATCCTCTTCCTCTTAGGCACTTGGTGACCGAGCGTGATTTTGTTACCCTTGTCACCAATCCTCTTGACTATCACCCAATTAATTCTTAAGTCCCATGTGCCCAATTTTCACATGCTATACTAGTTATATCACTCATATACTGAGCATCTTCAAACTAGATAACTCCTTCTGTAGGATGAATTACCTCAGGGTCTCTAATAGAGCGCACATAGATTCTGTGAAGGAATTCTTCTCCCAAGGGATAAGTATAGGGCACTTCGATTTCCTAGTTGTCAAGGGGATGATGACCCGTTCCTCCATATTCTCAAAACTAATATACCCCTTATTAAACCATAGGTCAGCATTGTTTTTGTAGCACCAGGGGTGCTAAGGAAATTTTGGAAAGTTATCCGCTTCAGCTAGCGCCAAGAACTCAAAGTCTCCAGTGAACTTTACCCTTTAAATAGTGATAACCACATCCTTTCAGACACCAATAGGCATAGCCTTTGTCTTGTTCACCATATACATCACATTCAAAGATGGATATAATGTGGGCCTTCCCATATGATTTCATGCATCCAAGGTGAGAACATTGACTTCTGTTCCTGTATCGATCAGAATATTGCTCAGAAGCCATCCATCTACAACAACAATCAAACTTATCTCTTTTTCATAGTCTAGGCTATGGGGAGGAAGGTTAGTATGCAAAACTTACCTCTCTCACTCTCTTCTAGTGCATGGTAACTTATCTTGTAACCATTCTCCTAACAATGGAATGATATTATCTTGCCTTAACATCTTACATACTTCCCTAACCTCGTCTAGATCCTTCTGTGGAGCCTCAACATTCTTCCTTTGATCTGACTACCTTGACTACTCCTTTAGACACTGGATCTCTCCTTGTAGACTCGAATCACATCCATAGTCTCTTGATACACCTCTTTTTGATGAGTAGGGTCCGGATACTTCCCATGTACCACTTATTCTCTTGTAACCAGTGTTCTTTGTCTTGGTATCTCCCTAGGATGCATAGCCTCCACTCGCATTGTCACCAGTATAGGTTCTAGTCCTGACTCACGTGCCACTCTTAGCATCCACTATGAGTCATCCTTCTTTATGCTTACCATCCCAAAGTGCCTTTGTCTTTCCAGTGTTGCTAGCTCATGTGCTCAAACAGCTCAGGGCACTCTTCGTACTTATGTTTCTTTCCACACCATGAGAATTACAACAGATCAGGACACTCATGCTTATAATGCTCTATAGACCCATAGTTATAACATGTCCCACGTGGGAACACACTTCTTCCTCCTCCAAGGTTACTACGGCCATGAAATCCTCCTCGGAATCCCATCCTGTGTGTTCCTCCATCTGTACATCCTTCATAGTGGTGATCACCATCCTTGGAATTACTTGCAAGGATGGTCGACAAACTAAGATCAATGACATCATATATCTGGTCAATTAGCCTACAATATTTGGTGTCATGGGTCATAAAGGTACAAATCTTAAAATATCAAGACATATTATTACAGATCACACATTGCAGTAGTGGGCATCTACTTGCATCATGATCCCCATGGAAAATCTCATAGTCCATCATCATGGCGTGTATCGACCTTTGAATTTTTTTTTCCTTTGTGTGCCTCTCTATCTCGCAATCCGTGCACCATAGACCACCGTGAGTCTATTGCTTTGAGTTTTGCAAAAAAATTTCTAAATGCTTCGTCATTACAACAATATGATCCTCAAGGAAGGGGCTAAAAATGGTATCTATGCTTCCAATAGCCTCGGCGCAGTGTAGCCTCCAAGGCCTCGCATGGGTATGTGAATGTCTTGTGCGAAAGAAATCTTCTAAATGGTGTTATTAATCCTCCAAAAAACCATTGAGCATGCTGAGAAGGATGAATATCATAAGATAGCTTTGACAAGAGAGTTTTGAACCATGCGTCATATTCCCACACACTCTCTGTCATTCCTTGTTGGATCTCCTTCAAGGCACTAATGCTATTCTAATCAAACTCAGGGATATGGAATTCAGCTAAGAAGACATTCCGTAGTGTGGTGTAACATACCACCATCTAATAGGGGTAATACTTCCAGAACCAACTATGTGCGTGCCCCTACAATGTCATTACAAATTGACTTGCCTTTCACTCTGGGGTAGTGATTCCCTTTGTGTGCCATATAAATTCAAACTTGTGTACATGCTTTGTAGCATCCTCAACACCCTTGTACTTTGGTATATGTAAAGACATCTCAAAAATACTTGCGGAGGTGGCTAAGACCCTTGTCCACCTGATCAAGAACCTTGATTCCCTTCGGTCTTTCCTCCACCACCAGATTAGCTGGATCCACTAGGTCACATGCCTTTTAATCCATTAGAACCACCTCCAGATCTGCCAAACCCACCGGGTTCCCCTCCGTAGTTGGTTACGGGCCTAAAGGGGTTGTTCCTAGCATTCCCAATGTCCCACCGAAGCTGTGCATTGATGGTTTATGATATTGCTCCACTACCAGATGTGTATCCCGCGCCACTCCCGAAGTGATAACCAAAGCGTGTATTTGCACTTTCCCAAAAATCCCTTCAAACATAGGAACTTTTTGTGTGGCCATAGATGTCTCAAATGAGAAGTTATACCTGATAGGTGTAGATTGGTCACTTCCACCGATACTAACTAGGTTAGCAATACTTTTTTCTTGATTTAGAAAACTAAGCACCAAGGTTCGGTCACTAGGAAGGTTTAGATGCATGTCAATGGCTCTCCTTTCTCCACACAATGAAATATCATCAGAATCTAAAGGGGTTTCTCTCCTACACTTTCCAATATGGGGTAAGATAGCTTGTTTCGGTTCCATGTCCTCTACACAAACCTCAATTCCTTCCCGCAATGTCTACCTCCATAGATCCATCACTCCCATAACCTCATGTTGTCTAGCTAACTCCCTTTCATGCACTTCACTATACTTGAGTCATATCTCTTCCCTTTCCTTTTCCTTCATAAGTTCTCGTCATCTTCCTCCACCCTATTTTCCTTTCCCAACACTCGAGAAGCTAAGCCAACAATAGGGAATGCCTCCAAACTTAGCGTAATGATAAAGATCTTTATAGCCAATGGGATAACTCAAAAAAATTACCCTCTATGCTCCCTTAGGAACTCAAACTCAGCAACCTCGGACATTAATACGTAAAATGGCATACTCTAGGGTATAATCTGGTTAACACTCTTTTCCACCAAAGTGATCAACAACACATTTCCAAGTCAGATCTGCATCCTGCAACCTCTGGTAATCATCTTGGGTCTACATACATGATCTATAGTACCATCTCAATCTAGATGCATATGATGAAATTCATTCATATAATTATAATGGAAAACAACAAAAGAAGGTCTCATATAACTCATGATATATGTGTTCTTCTACCCATCTGCATGCATCAAACTCAGGTCTAATACTAAATCTTTGAGAAAAATCATCCTCCATGCTCTTAAACCACACTTCAACACTTTCTAAGGTCAAGTGCTCTATCATCATCCATCATCCTCACAACAACTTTGAAAAGAGGTCCCAGTAATGGAACTAAGATGTAGTCATTGTTATGCCATTAGAATAACCTTATAATCCCTTACGTCTTTGGCCTATCACCCAACGGGTGCTTTGGGTGCTCACCCGAGGCATGCGTAGAGCACTGAGTCCCTCTTTTATTTGAGCATTGGAAGAATATGTTGTCAACGATGAAATATTAAGTGTAAAAATTAATTGATCATGCATTTATTCTGAAATCATAGGATGAGTCATTTACACCAACATACCCATTTAGATAATAAAAGAAACATCATACATATAGTAGATCTAATCCATAACATAAAGAAAAAGGCAATAGGGTTTACACCCATGAATAATAGATTTAGAACAAAACCATATATTCATGTTGATCATAGTTCAGTAACCACATTACATTCATAAGAGCCATAACAGACCAATATAGATATTTAACTCAGGTATTAATAGTTCTAGCTATTCTCCTTATTACAAAAATTTAGCAGATCCACCCCCTAGATATGTTAACATTCGTACAGTCATCTAATGAGAACCCCAATCCCTAGAACCTCCTATTATTTCTATAGAGCTTCACCTTTCATCCTTTCTATGATGATCCTGAAGCTTCCCCTCATCAACCCATATGGTGAATTCTCTCTCCAAAATGGTCCTCTCTCATTCCCCTCATCAACCCATATGGTGATGCTCTCTCCAAAATGGTCCTCTCTCCTCTCTTTTTTTCTACCCGAGCATCTCTATAAATAGGTTTAGCACCCACCGCCATGCCTTCCTTCAGGAGCAGATCGGTTGCCAAGTGTCAAGGTGGTCCTCTAATGGAGCATGCTTATTCTAATAGGAGATCTCCAATTTCTGTAATGATGTCTTTCAGAATGTTCCATGCGTGGAATATTCTTTCCTTGACCACCAAGTCATCAGGTTGTCACCTTATCCACTCAAAGACACCTAGTCGGGTGGCGTTTTTCCTCAAGTACCTCTTGGAAAGATGAATATGAATAAGTCCCAAAATCCTTTTCTCTTCCTTGCGTGCACGCCATTGTTTCTACTAAACTCTTATAAAACCCCATGTCTTGCGCACTTTACCCCACACACCCATCCTCTTCTTTGGCCCCACATGCGCATGCACCCTTTTAGACTTAGTCAATATTCTGAGGCCCAACATGGTACATTCCACTGACTGGTAGCATGTTGGGTACTACCAGATGGTATCGTGGTGGGTGCTACCGATTGGTAACATCTTGGGTGCCATTAGTTAGTGGCATAATGGATGCTACTTGAATTTTAGCAATCAACATTCTACTAGATGATTACATCTTATATACCATCTGGTCATTTTTTATTCATTGTGTTCTTCGGGTCGATTGCACTTACCATGCCACCGACCGGTAGCATCCAACATTCTATCGACCGATAGAATTTATTTTCCTACAACAACCTCTTTCGGGTTCCCTTAATGTTCACACACACATAGACCGGTAGCATCCAACATTCTATCGACCGATAGAATTTATTTTCCCGCAACAACCTCTTTCAGTTCCCTTAATGTTCACACACACACACACACACACACACACACACACACACACACACACACACACACACACACACACACACACACACACGGGTTTTACACATAAATTGATAACTAGTTATAATACATATTTAGTTTTAAATGAAGTTGTAAGATAATAACGTATCCTTGAGTTTTTAAGGTATTCTAATAGACAAAAAAATCATTATTCTATTACAAAATATATTTATACACACACAGACACACACACACACACACACACACACACACACACACACACACACACACACACACACACATATTCACATATGTATATATTTTTGTATAGACACCCTTCTTAAAATATATTCTAGAATTTAATTTAAATACATTTCACACATTTTTAAAATCACATTTTCTCAACTTAAATTCCACATTTTCAAAGGGGATAAATGGAGATTCTTTCATGCTAAAAATATCAAAATTAATATATATATTTTCTCTTTTATTTAAAATTCAAATGAATATTTAAAAATACTTATAACAACCATTTCTCCAATCCAATACTTCCAAACAAAATATAATTTTAACACTACTTATTACAAAAATAAACTCCTCCATTTACATCCACAAATCAACAATGAAATCCTTTCCTTTTTCCCAAAAATGAACCATTATTAATATGAAATTTCTAAGTCATTTAAACAATAAGAAAATGCAAGTGGACAAGCCTCCCAAAGAGGGAACAACACGCCCAATTTTTACAAGTTTTCTTCTTTTCAAATGCAGTCCCAAAAATCCATTTTCTAAGCCCCAAGTTTTCCAAAACAACAAAGTTTTGGTTTCCTTCCAACCTACATGCATCATCATATGCCCTATTTAATGTGATGAACATATTAGCCTCCCTCCAAGCCGATGGGAGAGAGGAAATACATATAAAATTGACACAATGGGTTCACACACAAGAATCCAATGCAACAAATAAGAACCCACCCAAAAATAGCTTTTACATGATAATCAAGGAGTACCATTCTCCATTTATGTCATAGGGAGAGGGTAGCAATCCATACATTTTCTTAGGTATTTCAATCATATAAATATTTATTTTTATTGTAATAGAGAGAATAAAAACATGCCTCCAACTCCTTATGCCTCCATGTCTTATATCTCTCATCTCCTCCTTGTTAAGGCTTTTCAAACCCATCCCCTACTTGGTTTCCTTAATCAAGGATGAGAGAAAATCCTTCCACCATAGCAAGGAGGGATCCCACTCCACCATAGGAGGGAGGAAATACCCATGTATGGGGGCTCCTTAATATCCCTCACATTTTCCCAAATCCCCATCCCAATAGGTGAGGATGGACTAAAAATAATTTCACAACATTTACCATTTTCCAAACATCAAAAACACATATGCATTCCAATCAAATAATCCTTTAATGATATAAGCATACCTTACAAAATCAAGCGAAAAGTATAACTTCCAAACTCTCCAAGTGAATCCCAAAATGTAATCCAAAAATCCAAATCCAAGCAAGCAAAAGATCTCAATATTTAGAAAATTAAACAACGATCAAAGTAGGTGGAACCTTAATTCCCCAAAATTTTGAGGATAAATATAAACAACCACTAAATTAGAAACAAATAAGGAGAGAAATATGTGGCATCTAGTCATTATTCAACTAGGTTCCATTTCATTCCTCTCCCTGAAACTCAAGAAAAGAAAATAAGTCATAAAAGAGAATTCCCCAATTTTAAGAGAGATATTCCCCACTTGAGGTGAATTAAACTCGCCTCAAGTGGACTTGGAAAACCAAGAACCATACATAAATTTAGGTGAATAAATACACGTGGAGAGGTGGAAAGGCCCCTTTTGCATTGGAAAGAGCCTTTCCTAACCATAAGTATGGATTTGGGATATTTTTGAAGGCAAATGTGAGCCTCTACAATCTTGACACATTTCCCAAAAATCCCATTCTTCCCAAATCCGAATTTGGTTGGTGTGCCTTGGGAAGAGTGAAGACTCCACTAAACAAGGTAAGATAAATCATTAGCCAACTTAAAACAAGATTAATCATAAGCCACTTAATTAAAATTAAGAAAAATATAAGATAAAAATTAAATAAATTAATTATGGTTACCATCAAACTTAAATCAATTAAATTAAATAAAAATATGAAGTAATAAAGAACCTTAAGATAATAATCATACCACAATAATTAATTACAAGACATGACATAGTAAAATGTTCAACATGCCAAATGGCTCCTAATCCAAATTCACCAAACCATACGATGATAAATAAAATGGGGTATAATTTGGCCAATGGATAATTATTCCAACCATGAGAGAAATCTCATGAAACCCATGTTCGCTAACCCCGAAATCTGCACACACATCATATCTTCCTGATATAATATAAATTATGAACATAACATCCTAGCATATCAACAACGAACATGACATCAATGAAATACACAACAATCCACTACAAGATAATCATACATCCCTAAACATGCTATGTATAATCTAACATCATATATGTTACCATAAACATCATATAAATCAAAAAGCATATACAACTAATCATTGTGAAATAACATCCATCTCATAATTTCCATAAGGCTCATAATGTCTAAATAATCATCCATCCTGCCAACAAGTTAGTATAATCATAGTATACATCATATCCATCAAAATCATAATGCCAAGTACCTGAATCGTAATCAAAACACAATATAATAATCTCAATATCATATGATGGAAAAAATGTGAGTTAGCATAATCCAATATACAATGTCAAGAAGAGGTGGACACTATAGAAGAAGATAATTAAGTTATTACCTCAGAGATATCTTGGAGCATGTGGGTAAAAAGAGACCTCGAAGGTGAGTTTGGAATATTATGTATAAGCAAGATCTTACAATAGGCATAGTGGATGTGGGAAAGTTATTTCCTCTATGAGAACTTGTGACCGTAAAGGTCAAAAATATTGGTTCGAAGATGGGGAGCTCTCACTCCTGTGAGCACCGAAAGGCGTGAAGAGGAATTTTGAGGGGGATTTTTGACCTTAGAAATATCAAAGTGGAGAGTACATTGGAATATTTTCATACATGATATTTTAAGGTGAAGGTAACAAATTTGTTGAAAGATGCAACATGTGTTGAGGAGGTTACTTGGTGTAGGGATGCAATGGGATCAACAACCCATGATTTGTTGATGGACAAATTTTTGTTCTCCTTATGGAAAAATTCAACAAGGGTGGTATTTTTGGGTTATTTCCTCTTTCCATACAAATTCCCATATGAGCACTTGGGCTATTTTAAGGGGAGTTTTCATTTAAGAAAAAACAATGAAAAATAGTGAAATCTTAAATTTAGCTTTATAACATGAGTTCATTATAAAAGTATATGATCTAATTTAAAGAATTATTTTACTACTTTAGATTTATTTCTATGCAAGGTAAATTATAGGACATTATTTTGTTATAAAAGTGTTTTCTCTCCCATTTGAAGAGGTTCATCAATTAGCAAGTAGAGTCATTGGATACAATTTTGGTATAAAACTTGTGCTGATTACAAGGTGGATATGGATGAGTTTGGTGTAGAACTTAGGAAGGTTACATAATGGATCACAAAGTGGAGTTTTAAATGTAAGTATTGTTACGGAGTATTGTATTTGTAAGTTGGTTCGAGTTAATACAATTATTAAGGTTATGACTGGGTTTTTTACTTGAAAGGGTTTTCCTGGGATAAATATTATGTTAATATTATTATGTGTTTCATTCTTCCATTTATATCTACTTGTTTATGCATATATGGTTTAGCTTATTGTTTTCATGTTTGCACAAAATCCTAACACAAGTCTCATTCCTACTGATTTAAAGCAATTTAAATCTTTATCGGAAGGACCGAGATCAAATAGATATAATAGTAACAAGAAATATCTAGCATGTAAAGTAAAAAAAGTGTGCAAGATAGGAGATAAGAGTGACTTTGCTTGTATCAGAGCTATTGATTGAATCTAGGTTGGGAAATAGGATGAGAAGGATTGATCCGGACTGTCTAGGATTTTTCTAAAAATTGGATTCTAGAACTTCTTTGGACAAAATCACCAAAATGCAGATGGATTGCTTCGGGCGCAGCTAGCATCCTGTTGGTGAAAATTGATCGGATGGACAAATTGGTGAGTATCTTGCCAACACTGGAATCTAAGTCCTTTCCATTGAATGATGCAGCTCCATATTATTATGCGCATGTGAAATTGAACTCTGTAGTGGCCTTATGGTCGGGGATCCAATAGGGGAACTCCAGAACCCTACGGAAAAATCTTGCAATCACTTGCAAGAGGAGAATTTGATAGGAGAGTGGGAAAGGGAGTGTGAAAAAGAGGGGGATTAACGTTGTAGGTAGAAAATTAGATTCCTACAACAATTAACCATCAACACACATATATTTAGAAGAAGAACAATTCTACAAATGGAAACAAGACAAGATAAAGTTTAGAACACAAAGTCTCAAAAACCTCCTTATCAAAAAAGGCAAAAATCCTTCTTTCATCATTGATGATGTAGCAAAATTGTACATAGTGAGAGTGAGAAGAACATATAGATGAGAAATATAGGAAGTGTTATCTTTTTGCTTCTTCACAAGTGATGATCTCTCATAAACACACAAAATTGACAACCCTTGGAATGAGGGTGTCCTTACAATTTATAGAATCTTGAAAGGATCTTCATCTACCCCACATGAAATTTTATGTTTTGCAAAACCTATGAATTTGCGTATTTCTACTAGTAGAATTAATTCACCTTTAATGAATTAAGGGTGACTTATTACATTAAAAATTAAAGTCCCATTTTACATAAATAAGACAATGAAAAAGTGTAACCCATAACAAATAAATAGAACATGGAGAAGAGAGAGAATGGGGGAAAGAAGATAAATAAGAAGAGAGAGAGAAACTATGTCGGTGAAGATGATGCCTCCGCCAATTTCACCTCACTACTTGATTGATCCGATGAAATGCTCTAATGTAATGAACTCTGAATATTTTAACTCTTTACACCATGAGAAACCTCCTTTGGATGGTGCATAGATGTCTCAAATTGAGTGTTTATAAACACTATTGAATGATCATCTTGATGGTCGTTGGAGTTGCTCATTGAGGTCCACTCTAAAGAAGTTGAAGATAGAAACCTATCTTTGATGAATTCTGCTACATAGCCACACTGATGTACTCATTTTTTTATTAATGGAAAATATTTTTGAAGGGACTATACCCTGTTACAAAAGAGGCTCAACAGCCAGATAAAAATGATAAAGTAGTAAAAAGGATTTGAATCTAGATATTACAAAAATCCATACAGTAGTCAAAAGAGAAACTACTAAGAAAAAGCAAGACATGGATAAAATTGTAACTAAACAACGTGAAAAAACATACTATCAACAACAAAACAACAACAAAAAAATATTTGATGAAGTGCATTTTGAACACTTTTTCCCCGTCTGATGACAACAATCTCTCCCTTGTACATGATGTACACACACCTTGGACCATAAAATGAGTGTCAAAGAACACTATTGAGATTTCTTGTGGTGGATTCTAGATAACTTGTGGGCAATGCTTGTGATGGTCCTTAGTGACACTGCCATGCTTCACGAAAAATATTTCCCTTAGAATTATGCACTTACCTTGAATACACTAATTATTGGAGTTATGAATCAACTCATATAGTCATGATCCAACTATCTCATCTTCATAAACATGAATTTATCATCACCATTCCCTTGAGGGGATCTTCTAAGGGATGATCACCACCCAATATTATGATGTGAAGGCATGCAAATCTAAATCTCATGACTAATGATGACACTTGTGAATTTGAATTTCATGATTTCCAAGGCACTTTCTTGTACCTAAAAGGGGGATTTACTATTTTTAGAAAATTAAGACTTCTCACCCTTTCTGACTTCAATCACTTTGGTTCTCCTTCTGGATGTTCATTGTGCACACCACCTTTCACCGTAATTGTTCAAAATGATACCTTACTAAAAATAGTATGTGCCCATGTAGAAGGCTTATTTTTTAGAAACTAGCTTCTAGGCATCAGCTTTGAAAAAATTGACATTTTTGATATGGGTTTTTCTTGTTTATCTCACATATGAAATTTCATCTCAATCCGATCTCTAGAAAAGGAGAAATTAAATTTCTAAAATTTGTGAGCGTGAAACTAGGGTTTTCTCACTGCAAAAAAAAATATGAGACATGCATGAAAATTATTTCACTTGGGTTATAATAGCCTCTAAAAATGTATATGAATGCAAAAAAACCCATGTCTATTCATGCACTGGTCTTCAAGTTACGAAGATTTTCACTTCGCGGGTTACAAAGTCATTCTAGCGAAAAACAAACTTGGAGCCTTTAAAATTTGTGATTTTTTCATGATATTTAGATTTCCACAATAATGGAAACATGTTTGAATGAATTCCAGTGGAAAATGAGAGTGAAGAAATTCTGGAAAAAAATTCCAGAGTTTTGGGTGGAAATGAATGAATGTGAGGGAAAGTGCAAAAATGACCAAGTTTCTATATTTATACCTTTTGTTACCTTGAGGAAGAGGGGAGGGAACAATTTTTGTCCCCTTTTTCCCCTTGGAAATGGAAAATTGGGGAACAAAAGGGCGTCGTCACCCTAGGCCGCTCTTGGAATTGATGCACTAAGGGAGAGGAATGAAGGAGGGGGCTAGAAATAAGCACACAAAGGTCATAAAATGGTTGCATGGAGAACCTAGAGGAAGCAAGGAGGGGGTGAAATTTTTTTCCCTTGGAAAGGGAAAAAGGGTGCCATCACCTTAGGGTGACACTTGTCACACATGCACAAGCCGAGGAGTGGGCTAGAAAAAGGCCAAAATGAGCTTACCAGAGGGTTCTAGGGTCATATTGCATATTCATTGGCTCTATGTGATGAGGGTTTCCATTTTTCATCCCCTTGGAAAGTGAAAATTAGGACAAAAAAGGCACTTGAGCACCATGCTGATATGTATCCTTAAAATTTTTGACTAATCAAGAAACATGCTACCTTGGGAAGAGACTTGAAAACGCCATATCTTGGGCTCCAAAAGGCCTTTTTAGGAACTTTTTTATATTATTTTGATTGGAAAAGACATTTGGAGACAAATTTAATGTGTATCATGCATTGATTCTTCAAAAAAACTCTCAAAAACCTCATTTTTATCTCGGATCACCAGTTGTGCTTGGAAAGAATGAGTTGCCTATAAAAATGCATGGAGTTTATGATGAATATGATTTTTCCACCATGTAGAGGACTGAAAATTATTTCCTTTATATTTTTTTGGCTCACAACTCATTCTAGAGCTCCTGAAATCACCTTTTGAAGTTTAGGTGCTCTTTTCGTGATGCAAGCTTCTTCGTCCTTAAAAACCTAATTTTAGTAAATCGGCTCCTAAACCTATGAATATTATTTGAATATTCCTAAATCAGTTTCATAATTATATTGTCTCTTGAATACAAATCCTTGATGAATTTGGGCCTTTAACACTACTCCAAGGATTACACACTTGTCTTAGAAAGGCTGATGATAGCCCTTCCTAAGGTTGCCTGAGAATCCACATTGAGAGATACTACTCCTAAAGTACTTGAATGATCTTTTTCTTCCTAAATCAACTACAGGGAAGGATGAAACACACATATAAACCATTATAAGGATATGATAGGACTAATACAGGGAATGGGATGACTGTGGGGTGTCCGAAAAGGTCTACAATGCAAAATTTTGACACTAGGGTATAGTTTTCCTTTTTTCAAATGGATTTTTTCCTTGAAAAACACAAGACAACAACTAGCTCTAGCTTGGGGACATGTTGTGAATCTATCACAAAGAGGACATAACATGATAAATCCTATAATCTCAATTTACAAACAGAACTAGTGCCTTATCCATTGGTATTCACAGAGTCATTTAGAACAGAGATAACAAAAAGGAGTACACACACATGAAAAATGGGAACACACAACAACATGAAACACATGAATGGAAATAACACCCAAAACATGAAAGGAAAACACATACCTAAATTGAATATGGTATAATGTGGAGAGACAACCCGCTTTCACTTAAGCATTTTTACTTTTTAGAGGTTACCTCTGAAGAGGTAAAACTGAATGATGATGTTCTACAAAGCCATTTATTGGCTCAATAAATTATCCTCCCTTCCTCAAATACTTATGAAATTCAGGTGATTTCATACTTTCTTGTACACTTGGGAAGGGTGATCTTGCATGAGCTTTTGAACGCTGAAGGATTTGATCAAAAATTCCATTGCTTTTATCATCTTTGAAATCCATTTGAGAGTGGAAATTGCCTTTTATATTCACCCTCATCGTTGATTTCTCATTTACTATCTTATCACTTCCCCAGGATAATTTTTTTTTAATAGGTTAGATATCTTGAGTTTTCTTCTTTCCTCTATTCATGCATATTGAAAACATTTTCTCTAGAGGCCTATAATTTAACTATCTCATTTTTGAATGCTAAAGGATTTAATCAAAAAGTCCATTGCTTTTATTATCTTTGAAATCCATTTCAGAGTGGAAATTACCTTATATATTCACCCACATTGTTGATTTCTCATTTACCATCTTATCACTTCCCGTGGCTGATTTTTTTGAATAACTTGGATATCTTGAGTTTTCTTCTTTCCCCCATTCATGCATATTGAAAACCTTTTCTCTAGAGGCCTCAAATTTATCTATCTCATTATGAGGTGTTTGGAAATAGAGTGAGGGATTAGACATAACCTCATACCTGTCTTGCATGGCCATGACATGAGTCAAGAGGTAAAGACTCATATTAGGATCTTCTGTACCTTCTACATCTTCCAATATTTTTACAGTGGAAACCTTCTTTAAAATTTCCAAAATCTCACTTTTATCCTTTTTGAAGAATATTCATTTTGAATTTCAAGGGAGCCGTTTATAGGAATTGCTACATCATCCCAAAGCTTGTTGCATTCTACCACTTCATTATTGTGGGGAGTCTCATCTCTGGAGGGCTCAAGGACCTTTGTTCTAATATTTCCCATAGAGAAATACTCCTCTTCTTCAAATGGGAAAGAGAAAACTTCAATCTCATCATCAAATCCAACATCCATTGGCCGAGGAGGGACATCGATTCTTCACTTTCCTTTGCTTTGTCATGACAAATTTTTAAAACAGTTGAGAAACCAAAATTTGATTCACGTTTGTCATATAAGTCTATAACTTACATTATAAGTTCAATCTGAGCTCGTGGTTTTCTATTTCTTCTACATCTCTTAGCAGCTTTTTTACATGACTATTCTTTCGAACCTTTGAGGGCTCATCAAAATTTGGCTTTGTCTCTTCTTCATGAATGACATGATTGAAATTAAATTTGTCTTCAAATGGGAATTAGAATGTCTCCTCATCATGGATAAGCACATAATCTTATTGTTCTGCTAGAAAATCCTTAATAACCACTTTCTCTTCTTCATGGTTTGCATCATTTGGAAATTTGGGGCCATCCTCTTACAACTCAAAGTTTCTCAAAACCTCCTTAAGATCCATGCCCCCTCGGAAAGAGACACTCGGTCCTATAAAAATGGGAATCTAATATTCCTCCTTGTTTATGAAAAAATGATTCATCCTCCTACTGTCTTAATATAGGATGTTGGCTCTAGGGCTTCCTAACCTTTATATTGTATATCTCATATTTTTCATAGGGAGAAAATTCTCCATATTTCCTTTAACCATTTTGGTTGCAGTAGAAGACACATTCATCTGGATTTTCCTCCCAAATATTGGCAAAAGCTTCTACCTAATAGCCTTTTAAATGTATCTAGGGTGTTTGCTAACAAGATAGTCATTGACAACTTCTTATCTAGAAATTCAGTAAGATCCACTTGTGCATCTTTGAACTTCCTTGTAAGTGGGACTTCTTTTGAATCAATGGAGTAATAAGAGCCACCATCCGAGAGTCACAGTGAGTTTGAGGGAATTGGAAACCTTCACAGCATTCCATTTTCGAGTCTCTGAATCTATTATGTAATTATTCGGTCTGTATTCTCTGATGAGAAGGAGACATAGAAAGGATCGATCTTATCAGTCTTTGATGCACTCAAAAATCATGTTTTGTGATGAAGGTTGAGTTTATGATAGGCCTTTAGAGCTAGGGGTCACAATATTGGGCCTTGAACTACTACCCCTAATATGAAGGACAAGGTTGTTGAATTGTTTAGGATGAGTCCAAAATATTGAGATTCAAAAATCTGCACTTTATTCTTGTTTATATGTTCTATGATGTCAAAAAGAGTAGATACAAAAAATGGAGATGGAGGTACTAATTTTGAAGTTAGGACGGGCTTCGAAATAGGAGTGGATGTTTGGGGAATGAAGGCTGATTTAAGAGGTACAATGGAGGATTTTGAAGGATTAGATTTCATAGGATCCAATTTAGGTTTAGAAGAGGTATTGGAAGACTTACTTGGAAGAGGTTCATATGTTCTATAATTTTTCCTAGTGAAAAGTTATTTCACCAACAATTTTGGGCACCCATTGAGGGAATATTTCTGCACCACATCAAAACCACAAAAAGCCATAAAAATTAAATAGCTGAAAAATACAAGAAAAATTAGATATTGAAATCCATAAGAGTCTCCATGTATGCTCAATAATTTTCCCTCCATGGCTATTCCTAGAAATCCTCCCATGTTGTAACACAATCTATTGTTCTTTGAAGATACCCAAGAAGACCTTTCAGCTGATATAAGAAATTATATTTGGCATAATAGAGAGAGATTTAATCATTATCACGTTGCTTCAAGAATCTTGGACCTTTAAGAAGAACATGCTCAAGCCCTACAATGTGTGATACAAGCTCAAAATCAGTAGAGAAGAGCCTAGAAGAAATAAATTTTGAATAATGTATTTAATCTGACAGAAAGAAGGTATGTGAGATCCTCAAGAGCTAGTGGTGTGACCGACCCAATTTTTAAGAACAATTATAATTTGATTTTAGAATTTCTATCAAGTAAACCGAAAGAAGAACAGTCAACAGACTTCCCTAAATTTGATCCTACCTTGTCTCTTGAAACCTTTGTTAATGGAGCAATAGTTGAACCATTGAAATACATTCATATAGAAGAAGAAGTTGCAATAGAAACCGTAGAAAGACTTGACGAATAATAAACAACTAAATAAGAGGAACCAAATATGGGTCAACAAGCACCGTGCTCGGGAGAAAAAAATAGGTCCTTAAGATCTCAATATTCCTTTGCATGAACTTCCTAAAGGGTCCTGGAAGATCTTTCCCAAGTTATATTGTGACATGAAGAAGAACGCGAATGACCACGTTGTAAATTTCATCACTTGCTTATAGAGTGCTAGGTGTAGGATATGAATATGTGTCAGTCCATTTGTTTGTAGAATCTTTGCAAGATGCAGCCACAGACTGGTTTTACCATCTACCAAGGAGGTCTATCACTAACTAGAATGATATGAAGACCAAATTTGAATCTAGGTTCAAGCTTGCCAAAGACTAACGGTATCTTATTGCATAATGGTCACAATTGAAGAAAGAATATTACGAGACCATGAGAGAGTTTGTTTCCAAATTCAATAGAATATTGTATAATTTTCTCAAAGTTTCTTGGCCTATAGAGGACAAAAAGTTAAGATTCTTCACTAGTGCTCAAATTCCTAAGGTGAATTTCATTCTAAAAAAACTTAAAAATCTGATTTGGAGGAAGCAAATTTTTTTTTGTTGAAGTCAAATATGGCTTGATAATGTTAGGAAAAATCAAGAAAGGCCCAAGCAAGGAGAAGGGTCAAATTTCAAGTTCTAGAACAATGTACTCATTAGTACGAAGTTGGCTAATGACATTCTCTTTGCTAAGAAGCGGTTGGTATAAGGTTCCATGAAAAGAGATGATCCTAGGAATAACTTCCCAAAAATCAAAGAATTGTTCCACTTCCCGAAGGCTTGCTCTTGAAGCACCCCATATCAATGTAACTTGTGATGCTAAAGAGTCGAGAAGAAGAAATTGACAAGTCTGAAAGAAGAAAGTGAGGATGGTAACATCCTAGAGATTGAAGAAGTAGATTATGATGTACATGTCAATTTAATTGAGTATTCCTCAGGAGAAGATGATGATGATGAATATGCACCTAACTTCTCATGTGTAGTATTCCCTAGCTCACAATCTCAAAAAGGAGATTCTTCCTTTACTACTGCAAAAAATAAGAAAGAAGATCCTCTGGTGGTGAATCTACAAAAAAATCAATAGAGGATATCTAATTCCGCCTTCTATGGAGTCTACAAAATAAAATCCGGACCTCGTGGTGAGAAAGAAGAAATTTGTTGTGCCAAGTAACTCTCCTTATACTTCTCCTAGTTCTAATTCTGCTTCTACAAAGGCCAATCCTTCCAAGGCTTCAAATGTTCCTACTAGATCATCCACTATTTTCTAATTAGCTACTCCCATTGCTAAAAGTATTCAAACTTGTAAATTAACACCTCCTTCACCTACCAAAGCATCTGTTGTCTCGGGATAAAAAACCTCATCTCCTTCCACTCTGTTTGACATCATTGAGCATGTGAAGAAGTCCAAAGTTCAAATTTCCAGATCTGAATTTTTACAAACCCATCCGGAGAAATTTAAAAGCTTTTTCCACTACATCAAAGGTATTAGTTCAAATACCAATGCTACTAAAATCTGTAATTCTAAAGGAAAAGCGTGAATGCCATGTACCCATCCATCTAAAAACATGATTTCCTTGAGTGCATATAAGACTCACAAAGTTGAGCCATTTTATATTTCCCTCCTAATGAAAGGTCGTCAATTGAATAATTACATAATAGACTTAGGAGATTTAGATAATGTAATGCTAATAAATTTTTCTAACGATCTTAGACTTACCTTGGCACAAGAAACTATATCTTTCTATTATATGGAGTATAAATAAGTTCCACTGGTAGGACGAATCAAAGATGTACAAGTAGCTCTCACCAAATTTATGGACAAGAAGGTTCTGCTAACCATCTTAGTAGTGAACATCCCGACATATTTTGGAATTTTGTTAAGTAGAAACTTCAGTAGAGACTTAGAAGGTGATATTTAGATAGACTGGTCCTTGGAAACCGTTCAAGTAAAAGGAGAAATGAATAATTTGTTGCCCATGAGAAGGATGAAGTATAACATTAAAAATAGAGGATTCAAAGGATGATATATTGTTTCAAGACAAAGTGGACTTGGTAACTACTTTTGATCTGAGCAGAAAGAGATGAAAACCCACCTTTTCTAGTGGAGGATGATGAAAATAATTTGTGGACAATGGATTTTGATGAAATCCATTCCAATTCTAGCTCAAGAGACAATGTTGTGATAACTTATCCTTTTGGCAATTTATTTCCTGTTGCCTTTAAATTGTAATTTGAGAACACTAATAATACCGCATATTATGAAGCTCTCCTTCTAGGAATGGATGTAGTTGAATCCATGGGTATTAAGAAGTTGAAATGTCTTAAAGATGATGAAGTGATTGTCAAACAAGTTAGAAACCAATATCAAGTCAAGAATCCAAGGCTCAAACATTATAGGAATAGAGTATGGGATTGCATCGAGTCTTTTGATGTTTTCTCAATTTAAGCTATCCCCGTGAACAAAATGAGAAAGTTGATTCTCTTGTAGTCTCATCTTCTCTAATGACCCCACATCCATATTTTAACAAGGAAAAAGTTATTTTCAAGATGATTTTCAGGCCAAGTGTGTCAGATAATTTCAATCACTGACAAGTGTTCAATGACTACAGTCATCTTATCTCTTTCTGGATTAAAGGTATAACTTCAACAATATGTTCTATGAAGGAAGTAATGCTCGAATCATGATTCTATTGCAGATGCGAGACAAGGGATAGATAAATGGAATCAATTTAGAAGGGGTCATCAGACTAAAGGAAAAAACATTCCTAAGGGTCTTGTTTCTCTTAAAGACTTGTTTGATAAACATGAAAAGTTTATTAAAGAAAAGGAAAAAGAATATTTTTGATGCATTACAAAATTCAAAAAAGAGAACATTATCACCCCTAAGTAATCGAGAATGGTAAATATTAAAAAGTTTTGTTCACTAGAGGAGAAAAGGATTTTTGTCGCACTATTGAGGAGATACTATGATGTGATAACTTATTCATATGATGAGCTCAAATCCTTTAGGCTGAAATAAATACATCACTCCATACCACTAAATCCCAAATCCAAGCCATTCAGGTAGAAGAAATGGACATATAACCCTAAGATTGTTGACATGATCAAAGAAGAGGAGCTGAAAATGTTGAATGCAAGAATCATATTTCCTATTCACCACTCAACATGGGTGGGCAATATTATTTTAGTGTGAAAGAATAATGGTGAGATAGGAAGTCACTAGGTCGATATAATTTTTTTACTCGATGGATTCTCTGGATATAACAAAGTTGAGGTAGTAGAAGAAGATAGACACAAAATGACTTTCACAACTCCATGGGAACCTTTTCATACAACGGGATGTCATTTGGCCTCATTAATTTCGGAGTAACTTTTCAAATGGTGATAAATATTTCCTTCAAAGATATTAATAATTACATCATCATTTACCTTGATGACCTTACGGTATTATCTAAAAGGTAGGGAGATAACTTGAAACATATGGAACAATTACTAATCAGGTGTCGAAAACACGAGATTTATCTGAATCCTAAAAAATGAATTTTCGGTGTTATCGAGGGAAAATCCTCGATCACATCATGAACAAGGATGGAGACAAGATTGATCCTGAAAATATTAAATCAATTCAAGAAATATCCTTTCCCACGAGTAAGCAGGGAGTTCATTCCTTCTTCATCAAGGTAAACTTCATTCATTTCTTTTTTTTGGAATTTGCTAAGTTGACAAAACACATCACTAGCAAGATGAAACGCAAGAAAGTTTCAGGTGGGTGAGGAAGGCAAGGAGTAATTTGAGGCAATCAAGGAAGAAATTTATAAGGCTCTTACTTTGGTATGCCTAACTTTGAAAAATATTTCATTCTGTACTTATACTTTGGAACATACTCTTTTATTCATCTTATTTCAAAGGAATGATGAATTTATTGAAAGACCCATTGCCTTCATGAGTTGTCCGCTAAAATATCATGAGTTGAAGTACAATCAAATGGAGAAGCACGTATATGTTGTGGTCAAAGAAGTCAATAACTTCTAGTTATACATTCTCAACTCCTGCACTGTAGTGATGGTTTTAGGGTTTGTGATAAAATCAATTCTAACTCAACATGATCCAAGGGCTAAGAGAGTTAACTGGGTGGCCGATATTTAGGAGTAAGACTTGGATATTTGACCTTCAAATGTGGTCTAAAGAAATGGTTTATGCTAGCCAATGGCTAAATATGATTCATTCATGACTCACTATGGAAAAATGAATGTCAATGTTATGGATGCATAAGTAAGGACTTGCCTCAAGTTCTTTTTGTAAACACCACCAATGAGTGGTATTTTGATATTGCATAATTTCTCACCTACGAAGATTTCTTAACACACATTGACGATAAACAAAGGCAAAATTTCAGGCTAAAATAAGCTAGGTATGTCATATGGAATCATGTGAAATATAAGAGAGGACTGGATGGATGTTTCTTATGGTGTGTCGGAAAAGAGCAACAAGAAAATTTGCTAAAGGATTACTATGATAAAGCTTGTGATGGAAATTTATTTGCCATGGTGACTTCTCACAAGATCCTCCACGGTAGGTACTATTGGCCTACATTATTTATAGATTCTTAACAATGGGTTTCCAAATGAGATCCTTGTCAAAAATTTGTGGGAAGACAACAGCTTTCTACACTCCCTCTTCGTTCAGTGATCATTGAGGAACCTTTCCAGTAGTGGGGCCTAGATTTTATTAGTGTACTCAATCATCACTTGAGTGCGGGGAATGTGTACTTGCTCATAGCAATAGAATAATTCATCAAATGGGTGGAGGCCATCCTATTAAAATAAGCTAACTCTAAAATGATATGTAATTTCATCAAAGAGAACATCATCATCTATTTTGGAATTCCTCAAAAGGTGGTGGTTGATAATGCAACATATTTTTCCTCTATGGAAATGACCAAATTTTTCTGTAGCTATCAAATCTCACTCTCACATATATCATACTATTACTCTCAAGGGAATGTTCAAGCCAAATCTAGTAACAAGAACATCGTGATAATCGTTCATAAGTCGGTGGATCAAAACCAAAGAAATTGGCACAAGAAGCTTTATGATGCATTATGGGTGGACAAAATTGTTATCTAAAATACCCCTCCTAGGGGAATTTTGATAACTTACATTTTCATGTGGACTTGGATAGTATAAGTGATAAAAAGTGGTAAAAATTAGTGTTCGGACATTCCTTTCCTCCTTGTCTAGCCCTTCATTTCCATACTTAGCCAAAAAATAAAAAATGGGTCATTTGGGGAAAAATCACCTAAATCGGGTCAGGGAAGGAACATGAGGAGTTCTTCCTTTGTTCCTCATGTTCTTCACATTGCCACATTGACCACAATAAGGGGAGTTAGAAGTGTATTGTGGGTGAATAGGGATTTTCAAGAACTAAAGGAATAGTTCTTGTGTTCTTTGTGTTATCCATTTTACCGATTTAGCCGCATAAGTAGAGTTGGGATATTGTTAAAGATAAATCGACTCTTTCAAACTTTGGAGGAAAATTTTCGATAGGATTTTAGTTCACCACATGGATGGGTTGGCCGAATAATGGAAGAAGAGAACAAAATGGGGGAGAAGAAGCGAGATAAAGTAGATACCGGGGGCGATGGTAACAGTTCCCATGTTCCACTGCCCCACATGAATGATTAAACCAATCAAATGGGGAGCACAAAACAATGTGGGAATGTGGATATGATGATTCTTGTGAACACATAAGGAAAAATTCCACTATTCCCTTAGTTCCCCTGATCAGACGGTTCATCCGTACATGGAATAAATTGCATTAAACACGCACTATGGTAGCTGCATGGAACCGGTGGTGACCTTCCCAAGCCCATGAAATTCATAGGTCCATAAATTTTATGATGTAACTTAAAATTTCACAAACTTGGTACCACTAGAAAGGTATCATCATGTACTACACCTCAAAAAATTGGATTTATTAAATTTTGTGAGGTTAGGTGGGTGAAAAAGAGGAAATATAGTCCAGCATTAAAAGATAAAGTTCCAGGTAGTTCAACCACCCAATTTTATTAAGTATAGTGCCCATTAATTATCCTACAAGAAAAGTTTCATAGGAGAATGGTCTTGTAAGGGTGCACATGCATTTTTTCAGACATTTAATGTATGTTGTTTGTGGTTGAAGGTGGAAATTTGAGTTTCCCTCTCTTTCCCATTTTCTATATATTGTAAAAGGATGCTCATTTGTAAAGGTGGACCCTCTTATAATGCTAATGCATCCTTGTACAAGAGTTGCATGTGTATTTTGAGTTGTAGGCCACATATTTGGATCTTTGCAATGGTTTTGTGCCTTCTTACTTCATTGTAATGGACAGTGCATCCTTATAAAGCAATAAAATTCATGTTTTGTGGCTACATTTTCCCCTAGCTTGTGTTTATTTCATTACTTTTCCTCTTCATCTACTTACAGTTGTGCATGTTTATTATCCTTTTGCAGGTTTTATTTCTATTGTGCTCTATGGGAATGAGAATTTGAATGTTGTTTGGGACTATGGTAATCATGTCTACCATCTCCTCCATTTTTATCCCATTTCCACTCATCTGAGAGTGTCTTTCCCCCTTTTCTTGGTGTTATAACCTCTCTTTAGCTTAATATTTCCATTTATGAATTTCCCTCTCTCCCTGGTCCTTGTGGGTTGTTAGAATAGGATTAGATAGTTGAATTTTCAGTGGTAGGAGTAGTTTACCATTAAGATTAGGTAGATGAATTGGCATTCTCTGGAGGTTTATCTCAAGTAGCAAGCCCCACAACTTAGAAGCAATCCCATGTTACCCAAAAAAATGGTTGCTCATCCATTCATTCGTGAAAAATCAAAGGGTGTTATTTTTGGAAAGAACAAAGATCACTCTACAAAAGGAAATTGACATGTCATTGTTTCAATTTATCTATGGGATTAATACCAAGATTCCTATCATGATTCAATTTCCTTCTCTCCAATTGGTCAAAGCAGTCAAAGATGGTTAATTCCATGATTCTCTTGATAAGAGAATATTGTATCTTGAGAAACTTGGTGAAGATAGGTTAAATGTGGTTGATTGAATCAAGGAACATCAGTTGAAAGTGAAGAATATCTTTGATAAAAAAATATAAGGCAAGAGATTTCCAAATTGGTGATCTTGTCTTACTATGGGATAAAAGAAGAGAGCCAAAGGGTAGTCACAGAAAATTTGAATCTTTATGGCTAGGACCATTTCAGATTTGGGAAGATTGTGGAGAAAATAATTTCTATCTCTCATATCTGGATGGTACCTATTTGGAATTTCCTCATAGTGGGAAATACTTGAAATTGTACAAACAGTGAAAGTGGGTTGTCCCCCACCTATACCATAAGTGAATTTAGGTTGTGCATTTCCCTTTCCCATCATGTGTGTTTTCCTTTCCAGTGTGGTGTGTTTCCTTTTTATGTGTGTGTGAATTTATTCATTCATATATGTTGCTTGTAATAATAATCTATAGCCTAATGGATAAGGAAAAGGTCTTTATTGTATCCCGAGATTTTGGAGTTCATGTTTTCCCCTGTCCTCACTTTGTTAGACCTAGAATAAGTACCTAAGTGAGATCCAACTATTGTGATGTGTTTTTTACAAGGTTAAAAATTAAAATTTAAATCATGAAAACTAAACCCAAGGTTATAGGAAAATATGCCCCATGTTATGAAGTGCAAACCCTAACTTTTTAACTAGTTTCTTCTACTTCACCATGCATCAAAATACACATTGTTGTGTATGCTATAAACTCAAAATAAATGCTTTTTACCTCATTTATTCTCCTAGTCAGACCCATAAATCCATTTTTACTTCTTGAAACATTCAAAAACCTAAAATTTTACTAGACACACTATCAAAATTCCTCCAGGGCAGCCATGAATGTAAAAACCATGAAAAAATCATAATTTTCAAACATGCAAACAGAATCCGTCAAGATTTTCTCAGTTGTTCCTCATTATAGGTTCCTTTAAAAAGATGGTAACAACAAAGTGGATGATGCCATAATTTTTAATGGTAGAAAACCCTAGTTTCATCCCCTAGAAGTTGATTTTTCATTTTTAAGAATTCCGGTAGATAGATCGAGGTGAAATTTGGAGCACAGAGTCCTAGAGATGAGCAAAATCTAGTGAAGACATTTTCATTGAAAATAGACATGGATAAGTGTATTTATAAAAATAGTAAGTATTTGGTGCCCTCACTTAATAAAAATAAAAACTTACAAAAATAGCAAACTATCTCCAATTAGTGCATTCAAAAATAATGAAGATGACAAACTAGGTCAAACAAGAACTTTTTCCTAAAAAAGAAAAACAGAAAAAAAGAAAAAAAAAAACTTTCCAAAATATAAAAGGTAAATAATAAACAAAGCAATATCACTAAATGTATTATTATCATGTTAAGGGTTTCATAAAACTGAATTCAAGGTAAAAGTCACTTTTCCCAAAATAATAGCCCATGAACCCTAACTACTAAAAATAGAAAGTCTTCGTTTTAGATTGCAGAAAGTTATTATCATCTTCATTTTCTCTCATCTTGTTGATTTTTACAAGTATGAAGTTCAAATTTTTAGTCTAGATCCTGTTTCAGCCCTAGTATCAGAATATCTAGGAGTGGGTGACAATGATGTTGCTCATATGGACTTGGAAGATTTGAAGAACCAAATGCTTGGTAGTCCCAAATAACCATTGGAAGAAAAAGTGTTGACGAGTGGATTATATGATATGGTTGGTCATCCCAAGACTTTCTAAAGTATGGAGTTATTAGTGGCATGTGCTCATCACTATGAGCTAGAGTTAAGAATCATAAGCACAAAAGACAACTTGATTCTAGCAATGCTCACTCTAAAGGGAATTTCACAATGTATGAAAATCCCAACATGGAACAACATGGTCATCATCATGAAGGAATTTTCATCAGGAGAATGGTCTAAAAAAGAATCATATCTTCAAGGTCTTGCATTGGGGTCATGGTTTAAATAGGAAGGAAGCCATCTCGCATGTCGAAAGCTCTTTCCAGAAGTGAGTTGCTTGAAGTTTATTTGATGCAATCATTCTACTAAGCAGGGTGATGGGAGAAGAGGCCACAAAGGATTTTCAAGATTGGATGGCGCAATTAATCCTTGTTGTCATTGAGGGTAAGAAGATGATTGATTGGGGATAGATAATAAGTGAAAAATCCATCAATAATTGCTTCCCCACTCAAGTACATTTATCATAAATCCCCTTCCTATGAGAAGTATCCACAATTTACCCCGAACGAGAGAAACCACCCTTTTTAAGGAGTGAATGATGCATTCTCTATGTTTTCCATATGATTGTTGGAGGGTAATCCTGAATCAAGACTGTCTTTTCAAGATGTCATTCGATCAAGAGGTATGGATCCTTTTTCACCCGGTTCTCAAGCTATGAAGACCTCACCCTCTCACAAGTCTCACAGAGCATTCATGAGTTTGATTGGTTCGAGGATGGAATTGAAGATGATGGAACTGAAATGTATGATTCTCGAGTATCAAGCTATGAAGACCTTACCCCTATCACAAGTCTCACTGAGCATTCATGAGTTAGGGCATATAAGTGAATGAACCAAAGTGGTAATACAAATATCTAAGGAAAATTTTAAAAATAAGAAAGATGCACTCATCAAATCAAGATTTCTCCACACTCTTAGAAGGTAACCATCTCATCACTAAAATTCTAAATAAAATAAAAAACCTTTAATATTTTCTCTCTCAAGAGAGCTCTTGATAAATAATTCGGTGGAATATGAGGTCCCACACTACGGGAGAGGCTGCACAAGAAAGAAAAAGCTATCTAGGATCCTGTAAAAGGTTTGGAACATGAAGAAATTGATCCATCACACCTATCAATCCCTCAACGGTCTCCAAGTATTTCCTCCTTTGCAGTTGCACCAACTCAACCAAAGTGTAATATGAACCCTCTCACTCAAAGCTAGAAACAACCATCATGCCCAGTGTTGATCTTGAAAAAAATGAAATATTATCATGTGTGTAAGAGATGATTGGAGGAAATAACCATATAGTTCAATAAGTGGTTATTCTATATTTTGAAGCCATATCCACGATGGTGCAAATGAAGAAAGGAAAAAATATCAAGTTGCTTCCCGCCTCTTTAGTGGTGCTTTGATATATCGACGTGGAGGTAACTCGACATAAAAATAGTAAAACCCGATGGGGAGATGAATCCATCAGACTATGAGATAACCACAATTCCTCTAGGGATGGAAACACATGAAGGATATTCCCACTTGTTCAAATAATCTTCCACTCACCTTCCTGTGAGAAAAAAGGATCATAAGGAAAAAATTGAACTAGAAGATCATGTAAGAACTCTTTTTTCGTATATGAAAATCTATCACATATCGTATTTTCATTTTATCATGTTGAAAAAATAAGCTATGATATATTAAATAGTTTTTAAAGTGATTTAAATAGAAATTGATCCATCACACCCATCAATCCCTCAACGGTATCTGAGTATTTCCTCCTTTCTGGTGCACCAACTCAACCAAAGTGTAATATGAACCCTCTCACTCAAAGCTAGAAACAACCATCATGCCCAGTGTTGATCTTGAAAAAAATGAAATATTATCATGTGTGCAAGAGATGATTGGAGGAAATACCCAAATAGTTCAATAAGTGGTTGTTCTATATTTTCAATCCATATCCACGATGGTGCAAATGAAGAAAGGAAAAAATATCAAGTTGCTTCCTGCCTCTTTAGTGGTGCTTGAAGAATCAAGACGTGGAGGTAACTCGGAAAAAAGTAGTAAAACCCAATGGGAGATGACTCCATCATACTATGAGATAACCACCATTCCTCTAGGGCTGGAAACACATGAAGGATATGCCCACTTGTTCAAAGAATCTTCCACTCACCTTCTTGTGAGAAACAAGGAGTATAAGGAAAAATTGAACAACTAGAATATCATGTAAAAACTCTTTCTTCATATATGAAAATCTATCACATATCATATTTTCATTTTATTATGTTGTAAAAATAAGCTATGATGTATTAAATAGTTTTTGAAAGTGAGTTAAATAGTGTTGTTATGAGGTTACGTTTGTAGCTAAACAAATGTACATATTTACAAAAGGATATATACATGTGCGTGGATGCATACCCGACACATCAGAATCGCACTTGTCACCTTACATTCGTTGATTATTAAATATTCATAAATTATTCTTGTTGTACTTGTCTTGGATGATTTTACTCTACCTTTCTTGTTGTAAATGATAAATTCGTAATGTTGACAACTCATTTACATTGTTATAACTTATATTATTTTGGTGCTTGGAAATATTTACTATTGATTAGATGTTATGAATAACCATCTTGTGACTTTTACATTGGTCATTGACCACGATGCATTAAGATGGTCTTCATCACTACTCATTATGAGGTTTATAAATTGGTGTCACTAGATTTCACCTGAAATTTGAGATCGCCCATTTGAAAAAAATCATTCTTTTTTAAAATAATGGGTCTTTTCATGTTTTTATTGCCAAAAGATGTTTGTATTATGTTAATATATTCCCAGTGAACCATATGATCCAATTTCGAAAAATACCTAGATGTTGAAACTCATTTTATCCCTCCACCAAGTTTTGTTTGCAGCATTTTTGTATTCAATTATTTATTAAAAAAATAGAGCCCCGTTTGAAGTAAATCATGCTCTCGGTTGAATCTGTTGAATTTTAGCATGCCAAGATTCAAACATTTCAATGGGATTTTCACAGAATGAATTTAGATATTCTTTCGTGACTTCTAGAAAAAAATTGTTTTTATTTATTTCTTTTACGTTTTAATCCAGTTTTCCCCCTAGTATTTTGTTTAATTCTCCTAGGTTTGTTCTTCATCCTGTATAGTCTGTTTAATTTCCTGGAACATCTGGAGATCATTTACGGCCACTGCGCTGAAGGATTCAACCTCAGAAAGTAAACTTATGATAAATAAAGATGAATTCAAGCACAAAAGCCTCTCCTCGGCAAGTCACACTTTTTGGAATAAATAGATCTAAGTTGCAATGGGAATTTGGGTAGTGGTAGGCAAGCGGGAATTTCTTACCTACCTTGCAGGGTACTTTTTCCCATGAATTCAAAGTCACTTAAGTTGCAATGGGAATACTAAAGGCTACAAGTAGGCGGGAATTTCTTACTTGCCTTGCAAGGTAAAAATTCTCATTATAAAAGAAAAATCACTTAAAGCACTAGTGAGAATTTCTTACCTGCCTTGCAGGGTTAAAATTCCCATTATGAAAGTCAAACAACTTAAGTGAAAGAGGGGATTTTTGGAGCTGTAGTGTAGGGTAGAAATTCCCATCAAAGTTGACTTCCTATTTTTGGAAATTACCCTTGCTAAAAAATGCGACCCACCTTGGGTGAATAACAATGCATTTAATAATATTTATTAATGGTTTATTCACCCAATTTTGGTGCCATAAATAGAAGGAAAGTCAATGCAAGTGGAAGAGCTAAGGAGAAGTCAAGGATGCATGCTAAAAATAAATAAAATAAATTTATTTAAAAGCAACCAGCAACATGCATAATTGGGCGCCCAATTTGGGTGAATAAACATGATTGTTTATTAATTAAATTGCAGAAATAGGAAGGGAAATTATTAAAAATAGTATGTTGAGGATTATATAAGCATGGGATGCCATAATAAAGAAGCAATTAATTATTTTTTCTAAGGATTGCAGCTCGATCAGGTTTTGGCACCAAGGAAAGGAGGTTTTTGCATCAAAAGGTGTTTTTCATTGCCAAGGAGCTTCAAGGTTTGGCGCCTAGGGTTGGAATGGCTTGATTCTTGCTATGATAATGAAAGGAACGATAACCAGATCGTGCAAGCCAATAACATAGATGCTAATCAAACATCACTATTAATAAGATGAAAGTAATTTGCCAGAATAACTTTACATAAACCTTTGCAAACAAATGAGCAGTAATATCATATATTCTTATGGAACTCAATGCAATACATTGAGAATGGGCCTTGCTTAAATAGGAAAGGAATAACAATCTAAGAACCATTCAAGGTCATAGATCAAGTCATAAATCAAGGAAATAACTAGTCAAGACCATAGATTTAGGAGAGAACTAGACATCAAGGATCTAGTCAATACCATAGATCAAGGAAAGAACTAGTCAATACCATAGATCAAGAAAATAACTATACCTAACAACTAGATAATATCTAAATAAGATAAAAGAAATATCCACACACATAAGTGGGTGAGGATAAATACAATAAAGGTAAATAAAGTACCTAGGTGAACATGAGCTAAGGTAAATACCTACTCTAACACCCCCTCAAGTGAAGCTAGGGGCCAAAATAGATGTGGCATGTCCACAGTATGAGTCCCGACAACTAGGCCTGATGAGGTACTCATGTACAATAACTGGGAAAAAGGGACACCGCAAGGTACCCAAAACCAGTAATAACAAATTAAAGAGAGTAAAGACCCGCTCCAAGGAATCCCAAGAAGCTCGGCTCAAAAACTTGTACAATGCTGAAGAAGTTTGGTGTGTCGTGTGGTTTGAATCCACCGCTTGATCAAAAACTCAAAAACAATCGACACTCGGGTTTCACGAATAGCTCCATAAGTAGATCGTCAACGGAGTGATGTCGAAAGTGAAAAAAACACCAAACATAATTCGATCAAGTGCTACAAATAGGTGTGCCACGATCCAAGAACAATAACCAAAGCAACAAGGCAAGGACACAAAATCTAGAGTGTCACGATCCAAGAAAAGCCAAGGTAACAAGGCAAGGACACAAAACCTGAAGAAGCAAGATCAGCACCACACCCTCCCATACTGCTGAATGGGTGGAGTGGCACTACAAATCTGTATGAGTTGTCAAAACAACTACTTGAACACTGACAAACTAACACTGGGCTCCACTAGAATAGCTCCCCCACAAGAGAGACTGTCAACATGCCAAAAGTGTCGAAAATACATATACAAAATCTCTCAACAAACAAGAGAGATACACTACACCTACTAAAAAAATGCTCAAAACAAGAAGCATCACAATGCATAAGGTATAGAAAGTGGAGCAAGAGGCCAAATGGTGGAGGAGCCACACCTGTAGAGTCCTCTCAATGAATGCCTATGTCACCTCCATGAGTGATCAAATATCCACCTTAAATCAACATGGATGGATGAAGAAGATGCTTGCATATGACTTGGTGTAAAATGCACAATGGGTGCATGTAAAAGAACATCAGAATGTGTGTCAGGTTGATCATGTCTGACAACTGAAATCTTAGGTTTCTCAATCTTGAGTGAAGGTGCAGAACTCATGTGTTGCTCATGATCCTCAGAAAGAGTTGAGTGAACAAAAAAAGGAGCTCTGTCAATGTGTGATCCCAATGAAGTATCTGCTCGAAAACCAATGTCATGACAAGAATTCCACTTAACATGTGGAATAGAGGAAACAATACCTTGTGAATGTCTACCAATGACTCCTCTAGTGAGACCCATAGAACGGAGCATGTGAGAACTAAATGCAGTGGTATGCTTCTTAAAAAAGCCATGCAACTAAGCAGAAGTAGGATACACAACATGTGGTACTGTAATAGGCATAGATGTGGAAGAACATGCAGTAACAAGCCTCATAGGTTTAGAAGCATCAAAAGCAGGTTTAGGCTCAAAGATTGGCAGATCAATGTCAGTGGGTACAAGAGCAACAGCTGTAAGTGGACTAGGAGCATGGATATGGTTGTCCACAATATGATGGTGATGTTGTAGGCTAGCAAGTTTGTTCTGCAGGGAAGTGTATTATTGTATCCTTATCATGAATGAGTGATTGTAGAAGATAATTTCACTTCTTGAGTGATCTATTTTCTTCCACAAATATTACAATATCCTCCTTAATTCCACATACTTCAAAGAAAAGCATATCATTCTCAGAATCCATGATAGGTACAAACTGCAACTCCCAAAAATTTAGGACGTCGAGCTCAGCCGAAATTGCGTCCACAATTGATTACAACACTCCTCCATATTTGGCACTTTATAATTATAGTGTAAGTCTCAAAATAAATATTTCCAATGGAAAGATCACAAAAAAAAGTACTTTTGCAAAAATGGCACTCAAAAGCTGGGTTACCGATCAAAAGTTACAAGTTTTTGATATTTTGCTCGTTATTTATTTTAGGTGCAGTAAAACAAAATAAAATTAAAGGGGCCTAAAGTTAAGCACCTAATAGATCACAAGCTTTAAGCCCTCATATGACCATACCATATGACCAAGGGCTAAGGATTTTAATGGATGTTTCCGTGGACCCTCCTTACAAAAGGAAAGGTCCAAAAACCTTCCTATGCGCAAACCGGGACAAATACGCCGTGATAGAAAATTGCTCTATGTAGATCTTGAAAAACCCAATAGACCCAAAAATAATCCCATGATTTCTTTTCTGGTGGGCACGAATCCCGAGGTGAACTAGTGTGCTTCTCTACAACAAAAAAAACCACAAAAACAGCTGTCTATTGAAACAACCAAGTTTGATCGATCTTAGGGTTTTCATGCCTTCCGGATCCAATGGAAGCCTCTATTTTGCATAAAAATGCATGCAACAAAAAAATACGACCAAATCCCAAATATATGAATACACAAATAATTTATTTACAAAATAAAACTTACAGACGGATGTCAATAGCAATCTCCTGCTCTGATACCATGAAAGGAACAATAACTAGATCGTGCAAGCCAAGAACACAGATGCTAATCAAACATCATGATCAATAAGATGAAAGCAATTCACCAAAATAACTTTACATAAACCTTTGCAAACAAATGAGCAGCAATATCATATATTATTATGAAACTCAATGCAATACATTGAGAATGGTCCTTTCTTAAATAGGCAAGGAATAACAATCTAAGAACTAGTCAAGGTCGTAGATCAAGCCATAAATCAAGGAAATAACTAGTTATCAAAGAATTGGTCAAGACCATAGATTTAGGAGAGAACTAGACATTAAGGATCTAGTCAATACTATAGATCAAAGAAAGAACTATACCTAACAACTAGATAATATCTCCTAATATCTAAATAATATAAAAGAAATATCCACACACATAAGTGGGTGAGGATAAATCAATAAAGGTAAATAAAGTACCTAGGTGAACATGAGCTAAGGTAAATACCTACTCTAACAGATAATGATATGCATGATGGTATACGTGCTTCGGTGAATTAAATAATATTTTGGTTTCTTTGCATTTAAGCAAAACATCAAATGTTAGGGTAACAAGATTTATATGCAGATTTTGGTGATAAAAATCAAGTATTCATGCCATCGACTCCATATTTGTCTTAATAAATTGCAGTGTGTTCATCACAGTGCTCAAATCAATGTCAGGTACATTGAATATATCTTATGAATCTGAAGAAGTTTCCATATCTACACAAATTGATCTAATTACAAGGGATTTTGAAAGAATTAAAAGAAAAGGAGCTCAGACAAATATTGTTCCAACCATGATGAAACATGATGAAAGAAAAGAATCGGCAGAATCATGCATAGCTTCTAGATTTTCTAAAGTCGATTATATAGACAGAGGCCCTGAACCTATCACCGATTTAATTGACATATCTAGATCTCATAATTGCAAAAGGATTTGGAAAAATTTCATCCTCTTGTTTCTATCGAAGCCCATGTGGAAGTCATTGCATGGGAAAATCCTTCCAAGATCTTGTGCATGTGCTCCCAATCTTCCAAAGTTGAAGCCTTCATTAAATTTACTTGTATTTTCATTCAACCGAGTTCTTTCAAGAATTTAAAATTGCTCGTATGCAATTAAAAATAAAAAATGATGTTTTGTTTGAATTATTTACGAGAAAACATTGCACTCGTGCATGTACTAAAGAAGAATTGAAAAAGCTTCAAGGATAAAAGGGAAGACAGTCAAAGGCAATACCCGCAAGAAAATCACATTCATGTATAGATTTTAGATCCATTTTGGTGAGAATCAAAGGAAAAAGAGTCAACTGCATGCGAGAATATGGAAGAAGAACAAGGCTGGAAGGGTTGTAGTTTTCTTCTTATTTATTTTTCTCTTTCTTTTATTTTATCGACAAAGTAATTGATAAATCGATTAAATTATAAAACTTAAGTGATTGGTTTAAAAGCCGTTACTTGAAGAATCCAATTACTTGGAAATAGGTGGCAGACATGCAAAATAGAAGGTTCTATTTTTCAGTTATAAATCTTGTATGTCATGCAAAGAGGAATTCCATGAGGAAGAATTCTAGTTGTTTCCATTTTCATAGCTTCCACATGCGGGAATTCATTTAAATCTTCCTATTTGTAATTTCCCTTTATGCACTATAAATAGAGGAAGAACCTACGGGTTAAAGGATCAAAAATTGTAATTAGCATTCTTGTGTTCTAGAATTTGAGCTGAAACCCTTGATAGCTTTCTAAAAGCTGAGGAATAGAGAGGAGGCAGATTTCCAGAGAACTTTGTGTCAACGGTGCATTTTGTTTCTTATTTATTTCTAGATCTATTCATAAACTTTGTGTTATTCTAGATCTAGATCTGAAACTTTCCTTTGCTTTGAATTATGTATTTCATGATCTATTTGTTTTAATCTATGTGCATGTGATCAACTCTGTAAACTATTGATTGGGTTGCACATCTTCTCTCCTTTCTTCCTATTTCCTATTATTTTCCTCTTCTACAAATATTTCCTTTCTCTTACAGTTGCTTACTTGTTGCAAAACTGTCTAGCTATGGTTCATGAGCTACATAGTTAAAGTAATACCAATAGATAGATACTAGAAAATATAATTGACAAAATCTTACACAGGAGCCTCACCGGTAAATGAGGGAGATTTATCTCATGACTGCCTAGGTTTTTAGCTGTGCAGAAAATCTAGCCAACATAAAGCAATGACAAGGTAGATATTACTTGTTTGATTAACCAATTAGCAATGTTAATAATGTGAATTTTTATTGTTGATATGTTGATTTGAACTAGAATAACGGTCTTAAACCGTAGTGTTGAGTTATTTTTGTGAGGTAACATCAAGGTAATTTAATGTATGGTTATCTAGGATTGTCATTTTAATTGGTCACTGAGACCATAATTGTATGGGCTAGAAAGTGGTAAGTGTTGTCAATACATTGTTTAATTCTTTAAGGTCATAGACCATGGGAAAATTGGTAAGGTTCATGTTTTTCTATTTTGGGTCTAAGCCCAAGAAATTATATTGTTTAACTAATAGTCTCCAACCATAGAGCATGATGGAAAAGATTATTGTTATTTTATTTTGTGAGAAGGTCTTTGACCTCACAATGGCCATATTGTTATATTTTTAAAAATGGTTTTTAATGGGGTCATTGACCACCATGATACTTTCAAAAACATGTTGTTAAAATAATTCTTCGCCATTTCATTGGTATTGTGAATGTTTAATTGATGATTATTGGTTATCGACCAACACCATGTAAATTTGGTTGGTTATTATTTGGTTTTGGATAATGTTCAACCACTCATTACTCTCCATGGAATGTTGGAGGAAAAATTAGTGAATTCATCTAGGCCACTACGTGGCACCTATAAAATTTAATGCATTCAATGCATGAACAATATTTTTAGAATATGGGAAACTTCTTTGAGAAGCTTTGGGCACACAATGTGGTTTTATTGTTATTATTTTGTTTATTATTGAAGCTCTCCTTTTGGAGTTGCACATGGAGATTATCAGAATATTTTTGTGGAAATAATAATGGCATGTTTAGCTAAATGCAACTTGCTATTATTTTTGGTTTAATGGCATTAAAATGGTATAAATTTGGAAAATATGGGGAGGTTTTGTTTTGCTCAATTTATTTGAAGATTTTGGCAAGTAATAAATTTTGGAAAAGTTACTGAGAAATCCTTGTAGTTGCGAGGCATGAAATTTTATAACTTATTCCTTCTTTGTTACATTTCACATTAATCAAATATATAGGGTTATTCTTTACATGGTTTGATCTGGTCTTATTTTCTTTTAAAAAGTTGATAAAAGTCTTAAAAATAAGATTCTAGCATAAATGGGTTTTACGGAAACTTAGGAAAAGGAATTTATTTTGGTGTATTCAGTTATGGGGTTGTTTTGAAACACATGTATACACCATTTATTATTGCTTTCTCTTGATTTAGTTGCATTAAGGAAAATATATTCAAATTCTAGAAGTTGGTATTTAGGAAAAACTTGTAAAGGTTAGTTTTCTTGTTGTAGTTGATTCGTGGGTCACGTTGGTCTTTGAGTTTTTAGTTTGAAACTAGAAATGGTTGACTTTAAATATGAAAGCAAGTTGTATTATCATAAAAATTCTCACTCATCAAGAAAACGAAAATGGTTGTTGTCTTCATACTGGATTACTATTATTTTTAAAAAGGTTATTTGAATAGAAAATGTATCTCTATGACTTGTTTGGTAATGGGGTTTTGTATTTAAAAAATAATCTCCTTTCCATGTCATGTTTCATTTAATTTGAATACTACCAAGATCGATAGGATCTCATTGTTGAAGAGTGTAGAAATTATTGACATTGGTAAATTTCCTTCATTGGCTATTATGAATAAGGATCCCTATTTTTAATTGATTTCAACTTTTAATCACACATAGACCATTTTAGAAATCCTTCACATTTTAGTTATGAATAATGAATATTTTAATTATTCCATTGTAGGCTTGTATTAGCTCAATTGATTCATTTTGATAATGGTTCTTTAGTAAGTTATGAAGATAAAACGGGTTATTCCTTCATTTTGTTATGGAACTTTTGTGGTTTGATAAAGGATGTGATTCAATTAGACTCTTACGAAAATATGTACATTTTAAGTTGGGTGTGAATGTTAAAATTGATTTTAATTGTTTCTTCTATTGTAGAGGTTTCATTTGAACTCGATTGATAAAATAATAAGATACAAACTTATCTTGAGTTTTAGATCAAGAAGGAACTCTTAATTTATTATTATTTTTTATCAGGTCGAGTTTGAGAAATGGTAATTGATTGCATACGATACTGAAAATATTAATGTTTCATTTGTAATAATGATAGATAATGAATTAAGTTGAAAGTTATGTGGATTCTATTTAACAATTAGTCAACTGAGAAGTTTATTGATTACTTTGAAAGGAATTTTTTTTTTATAAGTTATTCTTTTGATTAATAGGATAAGGTGTTTATGAGGTCATTTAGATTAATGATTTGTTAAAAGTGAAACAAATCCTATTTTCCTTAAGATATGAATTTGGTAGGTTGATCAAATTGATTTAAAGGTACTTTTAAGCTTGTGTAAATAATTTTCATGTTATCTTTGATGGAGTATTGTGTTGATTAAGTGATAAATCTTTTTATCTACATTAAGAAGTATTGTCATAGATATATTTATTACGTAGTTAAGGTTACCATTAAGATAACCTTCTCATATTCAGTTAGTTTGTAATATAACAACATGAAAAAGTTTTTAATTCATGTCAGTTCATGAACTGACCATGTATACAATTTTATCTCTCCTACAACATGCATGATGGAGTAGTTATTACAAAGTGCTATATTGGATTGGTTTACGCATGATTCATCATGCGATGTTTTTATTATCGATTCTAGATATTGATAATGATTATAATTATATTTTATTTAAATGCGAAAGTATTACTTCACAGATTGTAATAAGGAAATTTGGCCTAATGTACTTAATGATTATATTTCGATAATCATTTCATAATTATGTACTATTGATATTAATTATTAATTTAATAATTGTTGTTTGGATCATTATTATTGCGAAAAGTGAATTATTTGTACCAATGTTTTACAACAAAGCATTTATTATGAATAAAGTTATATTTTGAAATTATATCTATTTTATGATGTCATTATAATTGAATAATTATGTTAGTAAACAATATAGTTTGACAATAAAAATAGTAAGATGAAACTAATAAATATATTATCGTACTTATGGGATTAAATATATAATCTTCATAAATAATGACAACTATATGAGCAATTATGATATATTGTGAAAACACATAACGATATGATGACACCATGATAAGTCACTATAGTACCTTGTTAGACTTAAAAGTGATTAAGTGTTGATTTTAATACAACATTGATTAAATACAAGATAATGATTCATTATGGTAATCATGACTGATTTTATAATGTCCTTGTGGATAATCAAAAGTTTCATAGACATACAAGGCACATTATGGAAAAGAGTGAAACATAAACTTGGTTACATCATTAATATACTATATTAATATAAGTTGTTCGTAATGGCCTATGATGACCAAATAATAATTAAGAGATCTATTCTTATTGAACATTAAAATTATGTGAATGAATCTATGAACAAAACTATCTATGAAACAATTGTATCATTAAAACACGATATGTTATCCTATGTTCTTAACAATCATTGTGATACGATAAGTACGATGAGAGATACTTATTGAAGGTAGTAACTCAATAAGTTACTATGACTCTCTACCAGATAGAAATGTCTCAAATTGATACTAAATAACCTATCTAATATTATATATATATATATATATATATATATATATATATATATATAAACTTATATACTTAACTAAAATGGTTTTCTGAAACTTAAATAATCAATGAATGAAAAATAATCTTGATAACTATAATGACATGGTTGTGTGGTTAATGGAAGACATGTTTTGTAGGCTAGTGTGCAGTATCAAAACAAGCTTTTTGGCACAATACTAAATAACTATGGCCATAGTAGTGCAAATGAATGATTACATTGTCTGTTCACCATTTCTTCTTTCATAAGTGTTTTGAGCTATGGAGGAAGTACTTGAATACTTTATTGGATGACACTAAGAAGATGCGTAGGTTCTCAGGACCTATAAAAAGGTTTAACCAAAGGTATACATGGTATACATGCTGGAATAAAGTGATTAAGGGAGATCGATAAATATATAGAACCCTTTATGATTGCACATGGTTATTGTATGTTGTCAAGATGGATTCTGGAATACTAATAATGTTGGATTACTTAGTAGTGAGCTAAGTAATAATGATATTCATTTGTAATTAATTATGCTAGATTTTATTTGTTGTGTACTAAAAATCATTAAAGGCATAAAAAGGTAATTAAGGGTTATGTATAAAAAAATTCCCTTGATTTTTGGAGTATAACATGGGTGTTACATTTTGGTATCAGATTTGAAGGTTTATCATCTCTTGGACTTAATGGGTTCATACGCTAACTGAACATCTTATTCTTGTTTAAAAAATATGATGGATTTGAGAAGGATGCTTGAGGGAAAGGAACCAGAGAAAATTATACTCAAATTTTAATGGTTAAGAAGTTAGATAAAATTATAATAATCCTTTAGGACACCCAAAACTGGATAGATGGAGTATGGTAAGGGGTGAAAATGATAAGTTTGAGGTAAAACATCTTGAACTCGATAGGGAGCAACAACGAGGGAATCACTTGAAAATTAAATTGTTTGATGACAACATGATTTGGATTTGTAAATGCAATATGGAATTTAACCCAAATATGGGAGACAAAGTAGATAAACATGGACTATTTACAAGGGAAGCAATGTTTGGAAAAGCTAGTGGCCTAGAACAAAATCTACAAGAAATTCCAACTCATAAAAGGAAAATTATAATAAGAGCATCAACTCTTCTTCACCATTGAATTCTAGGAAAAGTGGTGGAAGAAATATGGTAATAAAATGTGGACGGTAAAGAGTAATATAACAATAAAACAAGTTGTAATTACAAGGAAGAAAGAGCATAACAATGTTTCTCATGGTAAAAATAGATGCGTCGAAAAGGACCTACGAAGGATGTTTTAGATGTAGTGGTGAGAACTATGTTAGTAAGTGTTCCAAGAGGAACCAGGGAATAAACAATAGTTGATGATTCACGCTGGAGTGGCTAACTACCAAGCAAATGAACAAATTATTCCTAACAAATTGTTAGGTAAGTCATGTGGGACTTTCTGTTGTTGTTTTAATACAATACTAGTACAAACGAGTTCTTTGTATCTAGTATTCGGCTGAAAAACAAAGTGATAAATCTTGTCTTTATCATATAAGAATTTTTTTTTTTCTAAATGATAGACCTATATCTATCAACACAACATTGATGTTGCTTAATTTCATCTCAAATTTGGAGTTATACATAAGCTCATTTATGGACCTATGACTTATTGATTAAAAATGAATGTCCCAACATAAGGAAACAGTAGATGGATTAAAAAATGAATAAAATTCCTTGATGGTATTCAAAGAAAAAAAATCATACATGACATAGAAGGAACTTTCTCTTAAAATGTGAGTTGATTTCACTATTGATAACGAACTTGGAAACAAAGGTATTATTCGAGTAATTAAGGATCAAGTTAATGATTTGATTTTCATTAGCTATGTATGAAGGATGAAGATATTAATAAGATAGCATGAAGAATAAGATAAGATAATTGTAAGTTTCAATGTTAATATTTGGACTTACTAATGCATGCATTCATGAACATCGTGACTAATATTTTGTAGAAACATTTGGATAACTTTGTGATTATTTTCTTAGACAATGTTTTGATTTTTTTGTAAAATCCTAGAAGAACACCAAGAACATTTGAGAACAATGATGAATGTAGGAAACAATACAGTAAGATCATGAAGTACTCCTTTAATTAGGAAAAATTATAATAGTGGCACATAATATGGGATGGCATTTTAATGACCCATCGAAAGAGAATGCCACTCTAGAATGGATAGAACCTAAGAGGCATATGAAGCTAAAATATTCATGAGGTTGGATAGTTAGTCCAGAAAATTTCTAAAGGATTTATTTTGAGTAAATTCTTTGATAACATCCTCACTGAAGATAACAAGAGATTCATGTGGACTGAAAAGATTGAAATAACATTTAACATGATGAATCAATAAAAACAAATTTTGGTAGAAGTAAATAAACAATTATAAATGATTAGTGTTATCGACATATTAACTATGTAAACAAAAAATTTCAATGGTCTAAATTTGGAATTTTAAAAGAATTACTTAATGTAACTTATTTTGGGCATACCAAGATAACAAAACTAATGACTAGTTTAAGTTTTAAAAAAAATATGAGATATTGGACAAGTATTTTCATGGGTAAAACTGAAAAGAGTACAAAATTGTGTAACAAGGCTACCAAAATTATTACTTAGATGTGTGTAATATTTAAAAATTATGGGAAAAACAATTCATGTATACCATAAGGTTAGTTTTTTCACATGAATTGACTAGGATGCATGATCTTTCTATACTCTCGTGTAAAAGAAGTGTTTAGGATATAACACATTTCCTAGATGTTTAAACACATGATAAAGGTAGGACCATAGAATTATCTTGGTAAAACCCGTCTGAGAGAGGGAAGAAGCTATTTGCATTTTAAATATTGAGAATTGCACAAGGAAAGGTCTAAAACAATAAATGTTCTAATGAACTAGGCATCTTAGGAAAAAATCGGATGAATTAAAAATGTGTTTTCCTTACCGAGTTCGATAACTAAAATTGTTATTTGACTATATGTTATTATATATTTGATATTATTTCATAATTTGATTGACTATAATGAAAAAAATTACATCATATTTTTGACTTTTTAGAAAGCTTTTGATTATTATAAGGTTGTATACTGAGCCAAGAAATCTGAATAATGATAGATGGAAAATTTGAAAAGTTTAAAGTTTTGTGTAAAAACGTGGACAATTTTCCTTAGCATGGTTGTAAGGGTCTATTTTTGATTAATATGTTTTCTATTCACAAGTTAAATCATCAGGAAGATGATTCATTAAGGGGGAAGTATGTCACACCCCGTATTTTCATTTTGTTTTGTTACGAAAAATAAGCTATGAGTATTGAAAAATTGTGAAAGTGAGTTGAATAGTGCTATTACGACATTTATAGCTAAACATATGTACATATTCCCAAATTAATTTATATATATATGTGTGTGTGTGTGTGTGTGTGTGTGTGTGTGTGTGTGTGTGTGTGTGTGTGTGTGTGTGTGTGTGTGTGCGTGCGTAGGTGCATACCAAACACCGTAACCATACTTGTCACCTTGCATTTGTCAAATATTCAATATTCATAACTTATTCTTGTTGTACTTGTCTTGGATGATTTTACTATACCTTGCTTTTTTAAGTGATAAATTCATAATGTTGACAATCTATTACATTGTTGTACCTTGTATTATTTCAGTGCTTGGAAATAATTATTATTGATTTTATGTTATGACTAACCACCTTGTGATTGTTATATCGGTCATTGACCGCAAGGCATTAATATGGTCTTCATCGTTAGTCAAGTATAACGGTTTATAAAGCGTGCGAAAAGGTAAATGTTACTTGTTTGATTAACTTACTTAGCAATGTTAATAACATGAATTATTATTGTTGATATGTTGATTTGAACTTGATGTGGAGAATAAAGGTCTTAAACCATTGTGTTGAGTTATTTGTTGTAAGGCAACATCACGGTAAGTTAATGTATGGTTATCTAGGATTATTGTTTTAATTGGTCACATACCATAATTGTATGGGTTGGAAAGTGGTAAGTTGTCAATACATTGTTTGATTATTCAAGGTCATAGAAAATGGAAAGATTGGTAAGGTTCATGTTTGTGTATTTTGGGTTTAAATCCAAGCAATTATATTGTTTAACTAATAGTCTTCAACCATAGAGTATGGTGGAAAAGGTTATTGTTATTTTGTGTTTTTTGAGAAGGTCTTCGACCTCACCATGGGCATAGTGGTATATTTAAAACAAATGGTTTTTAATGGGGTCATTGACCACCATGCTACTTTGGAAATTATGTTGTTAAACTAAGTCTTCATCCATATCATTGGTATTGTGAATGTTTAATTGATGATTATATGTCATCAACCAACACCATGAAAATTAGGTTGGTTATTATTATTTTGGATAATCTTTGACCGCTCATTACTCCCCATGGAAATTTTGAGGGAAAATTGGAAAATTCATCCAAGCCACTATGTGGAACTGAAGAATTTAATCCATTCATTGCATGCACAATATTTTGGAATACGGGAAACTTGTTTGAGAAGCTTTGGGCATGCAATGTGGTTTCATTGTTATTGTTTTATTTACTATTCAAAGATCTCCTTTTAGAGATACGCAAGGAATTTATCAAGTTGATTTTTGTGGAAATACTAATGGCGTGTCTGTCTAATATAGTAGTGCTATTATTTTTGGCTTAATGGCATTAAGATAGTATAAATTTGGAAAAGCTAGGGAGGTTTTGTTTTTCTCAATTTATTTGAAGATTTTAGCAAGGAAGAACTTTTGGAAAAAATTAGATGTCCTGTAGTTGCGGGTATGAATTTTATAACTTCTTCCTTTCTATTACAATTTGATTCAATTGAGAATATAGGGTTATTCTTTACATGGTTTGATCTAGTCTGGTTTTCTTTTAAAATAAAGTCGATAAAAGTCTTTAAAATAAGATGTTTGCATAAATGGGTTTTTCTGGAAACTTAGGAAAAGAAATTCACTCTAGTGTATTTGGTTATGGTTTTTGTTGAAACATATATATACACCATTTATTATTATTGTCTCTCGATTTAGTTACATTAAGATAAATATATTGATTCTAGAAGTGGGTATTTAGGAAAAACTTGTAAAGGTTTGTTTGTATGTTGTATTCGATTTGTGGGTCATGTTGGTCTTTGAAATTTTTGTTCAAAACTAGAAATGGTTGACTATAAACATGAAAACAAGTTGTATTATAATATTAGTTTTTCTCACTCCTCAAGCAAACATGAATGGTTGTTGTCTTCATAATCTAAATTATTATTATTTTAAAAATTGTTATCTAAATAAAAAATTTATCTTTGTGACTTATTTGGTAATGGGGTTTTATATTTGAAAAAATACTCTCATTTCCATGTCGGGTTATATTTAATTTGAAGACTACCCAACTTAATAGAATCTCAATATTGAAATTGGTAAATTTATTTCATTAGTTATTATGAATAAGGAGCCCCATTGCTAATTGATTTCAACTTTGAATCATGTCTAAAATTAGTTAACTGTTAATTGATAATGTTATCCATTTTGCAATATATGCATATTTTCATTATTCCATTGTAGGCCTGCATTGGCTCGATTGATTCATTTTGATAATGGTTCTTTATTAAGTTATGAATACAAAGTGATTTATTCCTTAATTGAATGTTATGGAACTTCGTGGTTTAATAGATTATGCGAGTCAATTAGACTCTTATAGAAACTCTATGCATTTTAAGTTGGGTGTGAATTTTAAACTTGATGTCAACTATTTATTCCATTGTAGAGGTTTCATTTGAACTCATACTAGTAAACTAATAAGATAATAATTTATCTTAAGTTTTAGATCAAGAAATAACTCTTAATTTATTATTATTGTTGATCAAGCCGAGTTTGAGAAATGGTAATTGATTGCATATGATACTGAAAATATTAATGTTTCATTTGTAATAATGATAGGTAATGAATTAATTTGACTATTTTGTGGATCCTATTTAACTATTAGTCAACTGAAAAATGTGTATTGATTAGTTTGAAAGGAAAAATTGTTTTCTCAAGTTATCTTTTGATTAATAGGATAAGGAGTTTATTAGGTCATTTAGATGAATGATTTGTTAAAAGTTAAACAAATATTATTTTCATTAAGAGATGAATTTGGTAGGTTGATCAAATTGATTCAAGGGTAATTTTAAGCTTGTGTAAATACTGTTCATGAAGTTATGTTTTATGGAGTCTTGTGTTGATTAAGTAATAAATGTTTCTATATACATTAAGAAGTGTTGCTATAAATAGATTTTTACGTAGTTAAGGTTACCATTAATATAACCTTCTCATTTTCATTTGGTTCATAATATAACAACATGAAAGTAGTTGTTAATTCATGCCATTTAATCAAACTAACCATGTATACAACTTTATATCTCCTACAACATGCATGACGGAGTAGTTATTATGAAGTGAACTATATTGGATTGGTTTACACATGATTCATCATGTGATGTTTGTTATTATCTGATTCAGATATTGATAATGATTGTAATTGTATTTTATTTAAATGTGAAAGTATTACTTCGCAAATTATAACAAGGCAATTTGGCCTAATGTACTTAATGATTGTCTTTCAATAATCATTTCATAATTATGTACTATTGTTATTAAGTATTAATTTAATAATTTTTGTTTGGATCATTATTATTGTGAAAAGTGAAATATTTGTACCATTGTTTTACAAATGAGCATTTATTATGAAGAATTATATTGTGAAATTATATCTAATTTTATGATGTCATTATAATCAAATAATTATGTTAGTAAACAACATATTTTGATGATGAAAATAGTAAGAAAACTAAGAAATATATTATTGTACTTATGAAATAAAATATATCATTCATAAATAATGACAACTATATGAGAAATTATGATATATTGCAAAATGGATAACGACATGATGACACCATGATAAGTCATCATAGTACGGTGTTAGACATAAAAGTGATTGAGTGATTATTTTAATGCAGCATTGATTAAATACAAGTTAATGATTCATTATGGTAACCATGACTTCTTTTATAATGTCCTTGTGGATAATCAAAAGTGTCGTAGACATACAGGGGACATTATAGAATAGATTCAAACGTAAACTTGGTTACATCATTAATATACCATATTAATATAAGTTGTTCTATAATGGCCTATGATGACCAAATAAGAATTAAGAGAGTTATTCTTATTGAATGTTAAACTTATGTGAATGAATCTATGAATGAAACTATTTATGAAATAATTGTATCATTAAAACATGATAAGTTATCCTATGTTCTTAACAATCGTTGTGATACGAAAAAGTATGATGAGAGATACTTATTAAAGGTAGTAACTCGGTAAGTTACTATAACTTTGTATTTGATAGAAATGTTGTAAATTGATACTAAATAACCTATCATTATGATAAACTTATATACTTAACTAAAATGGTTTTCGAAACTTAAATACTTAATCAATGAAAAATAATCTTGATAACTATATTGAGATGGTTGTGTGGTGAATGGAAGACAAGTTTTGTAGGCTAGTGTGTAGTCTTGAAGCGTATTACTAGCGTAATGTCGAATAACTATGACCATGGTAGTGAAAATGAATGATTGCATTGTTTGTTCACCATTTCTTCTTTCAGAAGTGTTTTGTGATGGAGGGAATTACTTGAATACTTTATTTCCTAACACTAAGAATATGTGCAAGTTATCGGGACCTATAAACAAGTTTTACCAAAGGTATACATGATATACATTCTCAAATAGATCGAATAGGGAGATTAGGAAATATATAGAACCCTTGTAGTTACACATGGTTATTTTAAGTTGTCAAGATGGATTTTGAAATACTAATAATGTTGGATTACTTTATAGTGAGATAAGTAATAATGATATTCATTGTAATTAATTATGCTCGATTTTATCTATTGTGTGTCGGAAATAATTGAAGGCATAAAAAGGTAATTAAGGGTTATGTAGAAAAAAAATCCCTTAATTTTTTGAAGTATAACAAGGGTGTTACAAAACCTTCATGGATCCAAATTACATTTTTTCTCTCCCATCTAAGGAAGTTACTCTCATTAGTAGCTTCAATCTAAAATCTGTCGAGAAAGACACAAGGCTTCACGATTTAAAGTAGAGAAAATGACAAGTGGGTGAGTAAGATTATTTAGAAAGGTAAGACATTGCTTCATGAAATCCTTTCATTATTTGAATAAATGATTATAACTACCAAAAAGTTAAGGATGACCAAAGATGAAATTGAGAAATAAAAAGAGCATTGGGATTAGGTGTTTCCACTAGTGATTGAAATGCAAAAATAAACTCTTCCATACTAGTGAGCATAAATGTATTAAACTATGCATTTGAAGGCATATCTTTGATGTGGTCTATAAATATTGTTGTGTGGTCCGAAAGGCTAAATTTTGCTCTCAATTAGTTGGACTCATGCAATGAGTGCATTTCGAAAATGCACGAAGATGTCAATGTGGAAGTAAAGAAGCTTGGGGTACCCATGATGAATGAGAACACTTCAACAAACAACCTTATGAAACCATTTAAAGAGCTATTCAAGAAGGAGGCTAAAGATCCATTTTATTTCAATTAAGAAACATTGGAGTCTCTTATCAAGATAAGGGATATTATCTCCAACATTGTGAAAGAACATCAGAAATGAAAAAGTATCAATGTCATCTTTGAAAATTAGCTCAAGGCCCTGAGTTTTGTACACATTACCCAATCGAGATAAGGTTGTGCCCACAATGGCTCGATTTAGTAAGGAGTTCAAATGGAATGATATCTTTCGAATAACTCTCAAAGAGCCCGTCACTAAGTGAATCTCCATCAAAAAGTGCATCATCTTCTTCTAAGTAGTTATCTCCTCTCTTATCTCTTTCCCACCCCCTTCCTCTCTTCTTTCATGTTCTATTTCTTCTTTGGGGGTTTACTTTTCACTTTTGTATTATTCATTAAAATTTGATCTATAGTTATACTTTGTAATGAGTTTCTCCAATTAATAAAAAGGGATTCAATTTATTTCCTAGGAATATGAAAGGTCACATGTTGTAAATATTAGTGAAAATTCATGGGGGGGTAGGAGAAGAGTCATTTTAAAAACTATATATTGTAATGACTCCCTCATTTCAAAGGGTTGTCAATTTTGTGAGTTCATGAGTAGATAACTAGTGCACTACAAAGAACAAGAAAAGATAACATTTCCTCTATTCCCTTTTCATATGTTCTTCTCTCTCTCTCTCTCTACATTTTTTGAACATTTAAATATTTCATAACCAATAAGCATCTAAATTTTTTTATGAATGAATGATTGAGTTTTTATGTTCATGGTTCATTTTATCTTGCCATAATTTGTAAAGTTGTTTTTCCTTTTAATTGTGTGTTGATAAAATTTGGCTAATACTTGTAAGAATTTTCTTGAGCCTACTTGCAACATTAACCCCCTCTCTAAAAATTATCAGTCCTAATATCTCACCTTCCTGGCAAAGTATTCCCTTGCACGAGGTGTAAGAATTTTCCACAGGTGCAGTGGAGTGTGCTTGTGTGATCCCTGACCTATCGGCCAACCAAAAAGTTTTTTTTATTCACATACAATACAAGAAGCTTCCCCTTTCCAAGAAGGAGGGAGATATTCTCAGAGAATTGCTGAGAAATATACTAATTTTTCCTAACGAAAAATATTTTACCAACAAAAGGTTATAATGTTTTTATTCTATGGCGAGTTTAAAAATTCACCTTGCAAACCATCATAAAGATCTTCTTGATGGGGACATGAAACACTATACATCCTTTTGCATCATGAAGAGGGACCCTTGAATATTATTACTACCAATTTTTAGCTTCTACTTGTCTCAAATGGATGAGATATTAAGATGTGATTTGAAACCCTTAGAGTTTGTGTAAACCCGATAAGAAGATTTTTCTCTAATTTATTTGTTTTTAATTTTCAAGGCCTTAAAATTACTTTAAATATCTATAGCACCATTATAATTTTTTAATTTCAATTATCTAAGCTTACATGTGTTTTTTCAGGTCAATACTATAATATTTTGTATGGAAATTGACTAATATGCATATAGATTTGAGGGTAAACACAACATTTGGATACTTTCATTACAAATCAATTTCTCTTACCTCTTCATAGAAATCAAAATGTATCAATTAAGCTAAGAAAAAAATGTCTTACACTGGTTATCATTTTTTTGCCTCATCTACAAACAAAAAAATAGCCTTAAGAGAATCAACATCAAGCCTCAAGGATAACACACATCAATTTCTTAACTTACAATGACAAGATCATATACTAGAAACACAAACTTATCGTGGTTGCATAACCTCTTTGATTTCATATAAATTCTAGAGTCTTTGTGATTATTTCCTTTCTTACAAAATTTCCTCCTAATCGCTTTAATTCACTGCTTCTATATATAAGCATGCAACTTTATTATGTACATAAATCCTGATATACAAAAATCCCTCAAGAATTCATCTTGGGAATATCTTGGATCGTCTACTAATGAATCCTAAAACATCTATTTCACATCCTTCCACTTGATATTTGAGATCTACCATTTAGAAACAATCTTTTCTTATATTAGTATGATCTAAGAATAGGCCAATATTCTCTCCTTTGAAATTTTCTTCAACAAACTTACTCGTTATCTCCCTCCAACCTAGAATGACCGGAAGCATGAACATGGGTGATAATGAGCTCTGTGGAGGCAACAATAGGGAGAGTGTGCTCAATAGCAAGATCTTATGGCAAATGGTCAACATGGGACTCATGAGTAGCAATAGGTGTAGAGGAACACTCAACAATGAAAGGGATGTGAGAGGGGGAAGAATCTATGGAGGCACTAGAGTGGTCCAGGGAAGCATCGCTCTCAGATGGTGAAACAAGGTCGCCATACAACTATCGGATAATGGTCCAGGTAGTGAAAGGGCACTCAGTGTGCTCAAAAAAATGAAATATATCCCTAGAAACAATAATATCAAGAAGGCCATAGACCTCATCATTGTGTTTAAACCACTCATACTTCTGTAGAGGCTCATCAGGCTCAAGAACAAGACCATGGAGGTAGGGCAACAAATCATTCATAATGCAATGATTGATAATGCATGCCTTCCAAGACAGAAAGTTCTTAGAGTCAAGCATAACAATAGAATGGTGAAATTGAAACTCCATAATGCTAGATAAACCCCAAAAAAATCCCAAATGGCACTTTATAACTTAGTGCGAAAATTACAAGTCCCAGTGAGTTTTGCTAGAACCCCCCAAAATGTGGCACTTTATAAAGTAGTGCGTTTACAAAAATAAATGATTCCATCATGTAGAGCACAAGAAAACATGCACTTTTGACCAAAATAGTGCTAAAAATGAGCTACCGATCAAAAGTTATAGCAAAAACAATTTCCCATAAATAATGGCTTATTTAATTAAAATTTTGTAAACTGATTAAAAATTTTCCGAAATGAGGGGAAAGGGGGTCGTGCATATACTCATTAGAACCAAGACAGAATGATGAACATCAAGGGTTTAATTTGTGAGGGGGAATTGGCCTCTTGCCAACCTGGGCCTCACCCTTCGTCTTCGTCAGGCAAAAATACAAGGTTTAAAGAACCACTTAATTCTCCCTAATGCAATTTTTTTCAAATGAATTATTTTCCAAAAGCATCAAATGCTAATATAGAATTAAGGTAAAGTCAAACTAAGAAAAGTAATGCAATAAAATCCTTGAAAGTGGAGTCCACATGGAAAGAGGAACAAAGAGTTGTTTTAGGTTTGAGAAGGAAACCTAAAAACAAACTATGTTTTGATGTTGTTTGTTGTTGTTGAGTGCCGCCATCCAAGGAAAATGCAACAGGAGAAACCAGGGTGTGTAGGACAATGGAAAGTTCTTTAGAAGGCCTTTCCAAACCAGCAAATGACTGTATGTACCATCCAAAACCACCTTAGGAGCTGCACACAGTTTGGGGGTGCCAAACACTTTCTAGGGGTTTGAAAATGCCATGTATGGGCCGTGTTACTGCTCCAAAGGTTTGAAACGTGCCATGGGGGCCTGCACAACTCCTTAGGGGTCTAAAACACCCATCAAGTTAGCAAAAATGCCCTTTGCAAGCCAAAAATGCCTCAACCCTGCAAAAACGCCTCAGACATGTGAAAAATGCCCAATGTAGTTAGATCCAAGCAATACAGGTCATGTTGGCCCAAAAAGCCCATTGCAATCAGATCCATGCATCTTCAAGTTTTTCCAAGCTCTGTGCAGAGATGTGAGTGAGCCAGGGCATCATGGCATAGGAGAATAACCTGTGATAACCCCTAATTTTTTAAAAAAATTTAGGTAAACCCTTTACACCAAACTCACACGTGCACTAAATCAAAGAGTCAAATCTATTTGCACATGAATTGTTAGTTTCACAGATGAAGTATTCAAAAATACAAATAACTCCATAATGAAAAATGTTTCACCAGAACCGCTCTGATACCATATTAGAGTTTGTGGATTGGGATGACTTTCAGTGCTCATTTTTGTCCTTCCCAAGGGTAGGAACGTTGTTTGGTGTAGACAGATTCTCTTCAATCTTTACGCAGAGGACCACATCATCGACGCTCTTCTTAGGGCATTCTTTTCCTCACTTCTTTCTCTCTCTACTCTGGAGGATGATCATTGTATGTGGGTACCTCATCAGGATGAGTTACCGGGACCCACTACTTCTTCTTCTTTCCAATTTTTCTTGAGTGAGTTTCATGTCTCTCTTTTGGGGGAGTTTTTCTCCCATTGGGTTTTCTCCTTTTCTCCACTTTATGAGATATTTTCATTGTACGTGGGTACCTCATCAGGCCATGTTTTGGGACCCACTTTCCTTTTCACTACCCACCTAAGTTGTGCTTATGGGGGGTGTTAGTGTAGGATATTTATTTTCCTTGTATTTTTATTTACTTGGAGCTTTCCTACACTCATGGGATATGCATGATTTTTTTGTATTTGTGTTAAGTTAGCTTACCAGTTAGATTGAGTTAGCTTACTAGTTGTGTGGATTCAACTCTACTTCTAGTATCAGTTAGTGAGAGTTATTCCCCACTAATCTAGGAGGAGGTTGCACATTCACCACCTATATGTACTTGACTTGCATCATTCTATTACATGGTGAATATGGAGCATGGAGCATTGAGTTGATTTGGAGCCATTCTTGCCTTTGTGAGTTTTGATCATATTGCATCTTATTGTTAGTTATTTTGATTTCTGCAATTGCTCGTGCATTCATTTTTCATCAGAGATCCACAAACTCTAATAAGTATGACCTAAGAATAGGCCAAGATTCTCTCCTTTGACCTTTTCTTCAACAAACTTACTCCTTATCTCCCTCCAACCTAGAATTACTATTAAGATAGTATAATGAGGTGGATTTAATCTTACTAAGGTGGAAATAACATGTTTATGAAACCTTCTATACCCTTCCATTTAGTCCACAAGGTTTACTAATTTTGAATTTTCAAAGGGAAGGTTCTGGTGGGAAAACATGAATTTGAACTATACCGCAAAATAATATCTCCTAATTGTTTTAAATACTATTCTAAGGATTATATAAACTATTTATGACCTTATTAGGCCTGCTACATGCATTTAGAAGCTTTTCATGGCTTCTATCCTTCACAAACAAGGCTTATTGACTCACTTAAACTACTTATATACAAATTTACAAGAATGAGTTGATGTTCTTGCATCACTTATTCCATTTGTGTGTTTCCCTTTTTTTGGAGCAAGGGAGGAATTGTAAAATAAAATAAGTGTAGTCAATGCTCATGATAAATAAAATTGAACTTTAACTTAATATGTGTCAAAATAGAAATGCATATTGAAAAATAAATGAATCATGGATAGAATACACCTTTGTTCCACAAGAGAAGAGATATAATTGTTCATGTATGTTTGTTTCTTTAGAGATGGTTGGAATAGTACTGAGGATTTAGGCATCCTGTCACCAAACTAAGGATTTAAGCATCTTGTCACTAAACTAAGGATTTGAGTGTCATATCACCAAGGGAAGAGTATTGGGAGAGTAGTCAATTTTTACCTCCAACCTTTAATGCTTCCCCATGGATAAGTGCCACTACAAATGGTCGAAAACCCAATATAAACTAGTCAAAGATGATCCCCACAAAAATTATGTGATTAGTTGCATTTCTCAAAGTGTGTAACATGACATTGATTTTATTCCTATGGTTCCTAATTGTAACTTGTAACCGAGCATATGATTGTGGAAATTAGAATATATTGTCACTGAAAACTTGTTGATTCTATTTTATAGTTGTTTCTACCCCTAGGATAGGAGCGCCTAGGTGGGACACTAGCACCCACTGGTCTTGTTTGTGTTGGGCATTTATATACTTCATAAATTTTTGTGAGAGAATGTGAGAATGAAGATCAAGTGGGATGGCATACAAATCAACCAAGTTACACTTGAACAATAACATGGCGAAGTTCCATGTAGTAAGAAAGTATTCAACCATGAAATGTACTTTCCTTTTCATCTCGGGGCATTGCCAACATCACTTGGTGAGTCATCTCACTTAGGTGAGATCATAAGTCATAGGTGTCTTAGGGCGTATGACAAATTTTGTCATAGATTCTTTCATATGAATCATTGTGAGTTAGTACATCATACATGAGTTACTTCCCATTTCTGGAATGTAACTCCTCTTCTCCCTTATGGATATATGATTGGTCTTGAATTGGGAGTTACACAACACTCCTATTTATACCTTCATCATAATTTAGGATGAGGAAGGAAATTCAAAAAAGAGAAATGGATCCTAAAAGCTACGCTTGATGAGGTACCCATGTACAATAAGGATCTCAAGTAATGGAGGAAAACCTAGTGGGAAAAACATCCACTTACAAGAGATAGAAGACTCCCCTAAAAAACCTAAGAAATATGCATCAAATGGGTCCCAACAACTAAATTCCGATAAGGTACCCATGTACAAACTGCAATATTTCTAGAAGAAGAAAAAGAGAAGAGAGGAAGGAGACTAGAGAGACTAAAGAATATGTGAAGCCATAGTGGACCTCACCCAAGACGAGAGAATAAGGATACTTGGCCTTAGTGAAGGGTTTGATGAAGAATCTTGAAACAAATATGAAGTCAGAAACTCTATGAAGTTCCCAAGAAGAGTGTTGATGATGTGGTCTTCCTCTTGTAGACTAAAGAAGATCCATCTTCATCAAACAATTTTTTACGCCCTTAGGAAGAGCATAAATAGATTTCTTGGAATTCCTCCCACTCTACAAAGGAAATCGAAGGAAACATTACAAAGAACTCGAATTTGGTCCACTAAAATGTGACATAGGTCTAACAAATGAGTGAAAAGGAATCAAAGGTAATGCCCCAATAGTATAGCTTTTAGAGTGTGAGAGGGGAACATCCACCAAAATTATGCTTAAGTGAAGTGAAGGAAAAGAAACAACCCCACAATAGTAGAAAGAGGATCCACAAGAGGAGATAGATTAGCGATGGCCTCCAAAATAGCGGAAGTAACGAAATTACGAGAAGGGAAAATCCCAACAATGGATATGGACTCCTTCAAAACACCTGTAGAAGGAAGAGAAACTTCATGTACTACAACATAAGTAGGCATTGTGAAGATGAGATGAATTTCCAATAGATACTCTTCCTAAAATGGTTTTTCGACAAAAAAAAGAGAAATATCTAACAAGTATGATTCATCAAAACAAGGATGAGGTGTGGAAGAATCCTCACACACTAGAAGTGTAATGGAGGAAGATGTAATGAAAGTACGAGGTTGGGAACAAGATTGTCGATGTATGATGGTAAAAGATGAGGTTCAATATTCTTTGGAAGGTAGACAAGAGAAGGAGGGGATTATTCCTCACTAGTACTCTCGTTATCGAAATAGAATAAAAAACCTCATAAATAGGGATAGGAACATGCAAATATGTGACAAAGCATAACTATCATTAGATGAAGAAGGAGAGGAAATATACGTATCAGTAGAAGAAACAACAATGATAATCTCTAAAGGGTTTCCAAATAAGGACTAAAGAATGATCCAAACTACGAGAGGATAATGTATGTGCCACATGATGGTGGAGAGACCTAGAAACATGTTTCAACACAAAATCAAGAACGTGATCACACGTGTTGATCCAGTCTCCAAGATGATAATGATCGGTGGAGTGCGGGAACTTCCCTATACAAAAATAGATACATGCCTTTGTAAGTAAGGTAACATTCTATTTAATATAAATTGAATTAAATATAATTACAGAGTAACTAATGTAATGAATGATATACAAGTGATAAAATATAGTAAATCAAAAAGCAACAAGCAAACAACAATATGAAACCCTAAGCAAGTGAGAGGGAGGAGGTGACTTAGTTGATTACGTGCAACCTAGAGATGATATGGGTTGGTGAATAGATAAAATATTATAAGATCAACATCATTAAGGATCCTTTGGAGGTTTTAAGACATAGAACTGTGTAGGATAGGAGTGCTTATAGAAGGACATAAGTGCTTGGGTGCTAGTGATTCGATATGAGCACTAGTGTCCGCCTAGATGATCAGGTTATGATATTTTCTGTGTAGGAGAAACTTTGTTGTCAGGATCTGTTTGTCACTATGTTCTTTCTTCAATTTTACAGATTGTACATGTAACCTGCAAATAAATATACCTAGATACACATTCCCACAAACCACATCAAATATAAAAATAAATATGTAGAATGTGGAGTCAAATTGACCTCGGTAACGGTCACCGAAGAGTGAACTTAGTACTAAGCGTTGCACTACATTTTAGAATCCATGTAGTTATGTGTGAAAGTGTGTGTAATGATGCCCTAGGATGCCCTTGTGCAAGTTGCATAGTGATAGTGGGCTAGATCTAGAATGTAGCAAATGTATAGAATGTGTGAGATGGAATAGAATAGACTTCCCCTCTTATGTTGTGTATGCAGAAGTGATGCAACCCTTGTCCCTTGAGTGAGTGTGTTATATGGATGCTTTTGATTCTCTTTATGTCTTTAGATGTAAGATTACGTGATAGTATGTAATTCTTAGTGCTTGAGCCCTTATTTGAGAGCTATAACTATGTATATATATGATTCCCTTTTTTTTAATTTCGTAATTGACAATGTGAAGGCCAACCCAAAACTATAAAATATTCCCAAGAAGTAAAAGAGACCCAAAAGAGTGAGAAAAGGGGATAAAGGATTAGGGGCACCCAAAATGGACAGGAGAACCTATGCACTAGTGTCTAAGGTCATAAAAACAAATCAATCAAATACCGTGAAGAATTTAGGGTGTGTAAGGTCAATAAAAGTATAAGAGACAAAAAAAGGCACAAAAGGCATTGTCAATTACTAGTTTTCTTACTTATGAATCATGTATATACTAGAATGCTCTAGGACCTAGAAATGTACCCAAGTGCATATATTTTTGTCTATATTTTCCCCACTTTATGTTGTTGAGTGAATACTTGATAGCATAAAGTAGATAGAAGATGCATACCTTGTGATCTTGTAGAGAAGAGTGTTTCCGATAGTGTGTCGGTGGACAAGTGAAACAATCCTAATGCAAATTGTGGAAACAAGGGAGGGGAGGTAAACCCTAGGGGTGAAGTGTATGTGTAGTATTGTTCTACTGGAGCTTGTGTTTTCTGATGTGAGATGCTTCTTATTACATATAAGGATCAACCTGTAAAAAAGAGCAAGAAAGTAGTCAAAGTTTTGTATATGAAAAATCGAGTAATGCATGTATAAGTAAGTAAAGAGTGTAAAAGTGTGTAAAAGGAAAGTGTGCACCTGATATGTAAGAGAGTATGAGATAGAAAATTATCCTGTTTTCTTGGAGTTGCTGGATTTGAATGTTGATGGTGAGGTTTTTGGGTGATCTCACATTGAGAGAGTTTTTGGATGATCTCATGCCAAGAGTGAGTTTTTGGGGTGATCTCACACCAAGAGTGAGTTTTTTTGGGCGATCTCATACCAATAGAAGAGTTTTGGGGAGAGAGGTATAGATTTTTTCTCCTTCCATGATGCTTCTCGAATAAGCACCATTGCAGATGGTACATCTCTACGATTTTTTTCGATTGTAACTAAAATGTGGTGATTAATTAAATGTTGTAACTAGAGGCAAGTGCCTACTACTAGAGAACTGATCTAAAAACTCTTGTGAAATATTCTAGAGTAATAAAATGAATATTTTTACCCCTAATAATTAGCGCTTAAGGGGCACAAGAACCCACCACCACCTGTCTAGGTCTAGGTGTTAGTGTTTGCTCTATATTTCAGGCCTAAGTTTGATTATGAGCCAATCAGAATCGTGTTCATGTGCTTATTCTATATTTTGGTGTGTTGTACTATAGCTATGAGCTGCTATAGTGGTATTTTTTCACCCAATAGATATCCCTCATTTAGGGTACATACAACGACTGTAGGAGAATGTGGTCTAAAGGAGATGACCTAGTATTGATATGCAGATTTGAAGTGGATACTTTTAGGTGTAGGGTATGTTCATGGTAGAAATAAAGGCACATGCAAACAAGATAGGATAGTATCAAGTGTTAGTAGTAATATTAACTAACATGTAAAATAATATAATGTAACAAACAAATGTGAAAAAGGATAACTATGAAAAGAGGGTTTCATACATGGGACATCACTCACAATGTCATAAGAAAATCAAGGCCGAAGTAGCCATAAACATACAATGATTAAAGAAGACTTAGGGCATAGCCCAAAAAAAAATAACAAGTAATAGAAAGAAATAAGTGATAGATATCCATGGTTATATGTATCCTGTAATGAAAATGCTACACATGAAGCACATGTTAGCATGTTAGAAAGATAAATAGTATGTCAAGTCATGTATATATCAGTGAAAAGTAAGTGATAGTAAGAAGAAGTAGTAAATGATGAAATAATAGAATCTATAATGTGTGAGAGTAGTAAATATAGATACCCATTGTGTAAGGAGTTGTAAAGATTTTCATTCACTTCTAGAGACCAAGTGAATGTGCATGTGTATATGATAAAGATAATGACATATTGAGTATTCATCTAGCATAGTAAGCAAAGTGCAAGATGTAAGTAGTATAAGCTAGCAAGAATAAATGCAACCAAGATATGAAAATGTTGTATGAGTGTGATGGTGTGGTATGTAAGATGTGAAGATGGAAGGAGATGCATTTCCCCAGTGGATGTGTATGAGATGAGGCTGAGTTATAAATTCCCCCTCAATAGTCAATAATGAATTATATAACAAGAGTGCATCATCGATAAATGAAGATGAAGTATTCGAACAAGAAATGTGGTGATTCTTGAAAAGATAGTTGCGAAGCACTAAAAGAGAGATAATAGTAGATGATAAGAAATATTAATTGTAGAGCACGAGGGTGAAATGTGTGGTTCATTGATGGATTATTCCCTCAACGGTCAAATGTGAACCATATCATAAGAGTGTGTCATCGGGAAATGAAAATGAAGTATGCAAACCAATGATGTGGTGATGCTTGGAAAGATAGTCATGAAGCACGAGAGAAAGAGAGAGTAGTAGATGATAGGAAAGATGTATCATGAACCACCAAGCATGAAATGTGTATAATGTGAGGTTCATTGATGAAATATGTCCTTAACATTCAAGTGTGAACCATAGCACAAGAGTTCTTCATCGGGCAATGATGTTACAATGTGTGTACTAGTGAAGTGAGTATGATTAGAAAATTTAGACATGAAGCACAAAACATGAAGTGTAAGAGTGGAGACTAGATACGACTGATATTGATGGATGGGGAGAAAGTGTGATGCCCCCAAGTGTGTGAGGGGTGAATAATTAGTTAAACTCATCAAGGATATCATTAGTGCCGGGGTCATAACCGATTAGATTGGAGACATAGTAGGTGATAATATTAGCCTGGTCATAGAAAGAGCCATTGTGACATAAATTATACATGTCCATAGCATATTATTCATCATTAAAAGGATGTTGTGGAAAATCATGTGCATACCAAGCAAGTGAGATTTTACATATAGCCAAGGAATGAATCATTTCATATAGAGGCATGGCCAAAGGGCATAGGAAACATGATATCAGTATGATTGGGGTCAAGAGTGCCACCAATATAGTTGAGCCAATATTATTGTTGATGCGAAATCACAGCACCCCTGGGACTCTGCAACTCGATGGGTTGAGAATCTCAGTGCGATTGCACAACATGGAGCTTTTCCCAAGTGTGGGACCTTGCGAAATCGGAAAAGCTCTCCGGATGAAGGCCGGCTCCTATTCCTCTGTTCAGATGCACCAATAAAACACAGAGAGTCTACTAAAACCTAATCTAACTACCAAGGAGACAGGGAGAGAGAAATGCATAAAAACAAACCTAAGCTAAGGAGGTGATGCACCGAGGAATGAAGAACATACGTTTTGCCAATTAAACACAGACCACAGAAATGCAATGCAAAATCATGCACAGATAAACATATTCACAGTGAAAGATCAGGAGGATGCAAAATGAAACACATAGAGGGTTGAGAAACATCCATAGTCATGCATTTATTTGCTCTGAAGGTTGATACAATACACTGCAAAAAATGCCCAGAGGCAAAGGTGCATTACAGTTTCAGATGGGAGGTTTGAGCTCCACAACTCTACCTGCCAAAGAGAAGAAGGGAGGGGCCAAAACAAGAATGTCCAACATTGATAAGAGCCTCTCCTTTACATTTTATAGGAAGAAGAAAAATGAGAGGAGAAAAATTCACCCCCTTTTCCAACCACCTCCAAAACTGCACTTAACTCTTCAACAACCATGGTGGTAGGTGAGATCCCCAACGCCTGTCGGGTTCAGAACTCCCTTGTGCATTTGCATCGGGTATAGAGGACTGCTCGACATGCCTCTGATCCGTGTGTTTCCGACTTGTTAACCCGACTATGAACCCGATTTCCTTGTGCGTCGGGTTTCGGAGACCTGACGACATATCTCCTTGTGTCGGGCTTTTTAGAACTCCCGACATGCTTCTTCGATGTGCAAACCCGACTTGTTTTTGCGCCATGGAAACCTGAATTGCATTGTGTCGGGTTTTGACGACCTCCCGACATGCTCCTTCATCATGCGTTTCCGACCTGTTTACCCGATCCGGAAATCCGATTTGCTTGCTTGTCGGGTTTTCTACCCCTTGCGACATGTCTTTTGGTGTCGGGTTTTGGCGGGCTCCCGACATGTTTTCTCTTGTTGTTTCTCCGACGATGAAACCCGATCCGGAAACCCGATTTCCTTGCGTCGACGCCGAGACCGATGGTGAGGACACGTGGCGACGTTTTATTGGCTCGCGGGCCATGCGGGCCAATCCTTCCATTTTGACCTTTTTGACCAAAACTTGGCCAAAAATCTGATATTTTCCCCGACACCCGCCATCCCCCGGGACACGTGGCAGCACCTCATTGGCCGCGGGCCAAAACTCAAAATTCTCCTTTGCGCCAAACACTTGGTGGATTTTTTAACCCCGCTCCCCCTCTGACACATGGCGCATTCTGATCCGCCGGAGGGCCGCGGGCCAAATTTTCCTTTGCAAATTTGTCCAAAACTTGGAAATTTTCAAGTTTTCCTCCGCTCTCCGCCACTTCCAAGGACACGTGGCGGCTTCCGATTGGCTGCGGGCCTGCTAGGGGAAAATTTCCCACAAAAACTCCGCCGAGCCATAACTTAAAAAATATGAGGAGTTAGGAGGAAAATTTGACCTTTCTGGAAAGATGATAAAAATCTCTATCCAATGATGCCATTTCCAGAAACTGTTGAGTGCCTGATGATAAAAAAATGAGACTGAGGCACAAGAGAAGGGGAGCAAAGGAGTTGGCCATAAAAAATGAGCAAGGAGGGGGCATATTTTTGACAACAATTTGGCGACTCAGCGGGGTCATCTGCCTGCTAGATGAAGATACCAGTTGCCTGAAGCATCCATTGGGCATGGAGTCATAAGTAAGCCTGGAACTGATCTGAAATTTGAAACTTCCCCTGAGCCACTTGGAAACCATTGAACCTAGAGTTTTTCTCACCAAAAGGCCACTGAAATGAACCGTGCCAGAGCAAAACCAGCAACACCAAAAACTATGTACAAAACTAAAAATCATACATGCCCCAAAATGGAACATGCAGAGTGTGCACAAGCACTTCTTCTGCTGAAAGCAAACCTACCTACTCTATTCTAACTGGAAGCAAAGGCAAGCTAAACAAACCCTGCAACTGGTTGTGCAAAATAGCTCCCTTTCTTCAAAATTGGCAGCCATGCAACTGATTTGGCACTGATCATGGCTGTTTGGATGGATGGAAAATCAACAAGAAGTTGGTCTTCTATCCAAATCATCAAGGTATCAACTGAAAACTCTAATACCTCTTTTAGTTGCTCTGCATTTGAATTGAAGAGGTATGGCAGCTGATCCTTGGTACTTTGTAGCTCATCCTCATGCCCAGAAGTGAGCATGACCGGTTGTGGCTTCTCCTTTGGCTCCAATGAAGCCAAATACCTGATTGGGCAAGGTATGGTCCGTTTGATATGTCCATAGCTCTGATTTTCAACTCCAAAAATGGAGTTCTCTTGTAGACCCTCCGAGATGGATGACGTGGAAGAAATGGTGGAATTCTTCTGTCCTTTCCCTTCCTCCAATGAAGAACATGGAAGATTAAAATCTTCCAATCCTGATCCCAAAGAGCTGCTGTAAGATGCAGGCTGCTGCAAATGAATGCTCTCCTTCATGACAGCAGACTCTGGTGTTTGGAATGTGGATGATGAAAGAGAGAATGGTGAAAACTCAACCGGCTCTTCTCCATCAAAACAGTCCTCCAAATCTGACAGGTAAACTGCCTCATTGTTGTCTTGCTGCTCGTGTTCAACTTCTCCCATGATGTTCTCTTGATCTGCAACTTGACCACCATGGTTTCCTTCACTCTCCAATATTGAGTTTGAGAGATCAAACTCCTCTTCAGTACTAGAACTTGGGAGAGGTGAAGTAGAAAGAAGAACTGAAGGTTCTCCTGTAGCCTGCTTTGTGCTCAAAGCCCTTGGATCTGCACTTTTCTCCTCCACAACTGGGATGTGCTCCTCTTCTTTTGCCTTTGGAGCAGCTTCTCCCTCCTCTATTACTCGAAGGCAATCTTGCTCTTGATATAACTCTTCCTCCAGCATGAAGTTTTTTAAGTCAAACTCTTCAATCTGCTGCTCTAGAGGACAAGTTGGGGCTGCAAGATCTTCTTCAGAGCTTTCTTCCTTTTGCTCTTCTTCTGCTGCCACAAAATCAGTTTTAACCACCGTTTGTTCAACCTTAGCCTCTTCTGTAGGCTTTACCAGCAAAGGGATCTTTTCAATTCCAAATTTAAGAGCCAAACTTACTAAGCTCTTAATCATTTTTCCTTTTCCTGGCTCTTCCTCTTGCTGTCCTTGCCGACTGATTTTTTCAATTTCTTCTTCCCCACATGGGATTGGGAATGCAAAAGGAGGAATGGGTTGAAACTCAACTGATTTTACAAATTTTTGTGGTGGTGGAGGTAGTGAAACCTCTTGTTTCTTTGGAGGAGGGGGTGTTTCTGTTAGCTCTTGTGGAGGGAATGACTGTTTGGAAGGGAAAAGGAAAGAAGAATCGAGATGAGATGGAAGACTGAGAGGTGGAGACATAGATTCAACATTTGGGACAGCAGATGGAGGGTTTGAAACTTGATACTGCTGAAATGATACAGATTGGGAAAGAGGAAAAGAAAAGGTATGAGATGGTGTGCTTACCCGTTGACAAGGTTGTTGAATACTTCTCTCATACACCTCTATTCCTCCGATCCACTTTGCAAGCAAAGGCAGCGTTGCAATCATGAAGTCAAGTTTCTCCTGAGGGCTGTAATGCCTTGGAAAAGGTCCCACCCATGGACAGGGTGCTCCACAACCGATTCCAAAAGCTTTCATTTGTGCTTGAGCCCTGGACTGCACCATCCCCACCTCCATTTTTTGGATTTTCTCCAACAGACCAGCATCTTGCATCTGATGGTCTTCGTTATATGCATACTCTTGCTCTTGGAAAGCTCCATTGCCAAACTGACTTTGGCACTGCTGTTCATATGAGTATGCATGCTGATCTGGAGGATTTGTAAAACGTGTTGGAGGTGGGAAACATTGCTGTTGTTGGAAATGTGAATTCCATGATGGAAATGAAGTCATGGTTGCACAACTTCATGGAATGGAAAAGAATGAAAGAGATGGAAAGAAAGATGGATGGAAATGGATGGAAACGGGTCTGCAACTCAGAGAAATGGGTTGCTGATCAGATGGAGTCGCCAGATGTGTTTTTGAAAATGCCTCTAAAAGGCTGGATGTTGCCAAGTTACACACCAAACCTGGCAATATAAATAATCGGAATTAAAAATTTGAAGGACCCGGAGGATGTAATCTTCAATTCGGAACTCATGTCATGTTGTGCAGCTGCGGATCCCCGAAAAGCACAGGTGGAACTCAGGTCATGCAACGCATCACCTAAAACCCGAAATGACTGCTGGGTCTGCTTTGATGCTCTCGGACCCCGAAAACCCGAAATCCAAAAAACATGAAATTTTGAAAATCAAAATATCAAAAAACTAAAAATACCCTTTTGAAGATAACCCTCAGATCTACCAACCGGTGAAAATTTGGCCTTCTTGAGCAATTTAAACCCTTGAAAAATGATTTCGGAGTTCAGCCTGGAAGGAGCAAAAATCCAAAATTTTAACAACTGCAATATCTTGAGCCAAATTTCACGAAAACTCCTTCAAATTTTGGTGGAATGACCTCTTGGTCCCACCGGGCGTGCCAAAACTGTTGGTGCGAAATCACAGCACCCCTGGGACTCTGCAACTCGATGGGTTGAGAATCTCAGTGCGATTGCACAACATGGAGCTTTTCCCAAGTGTGGGACCTTGCGAAATCGGAAAAGCTCTCCGGATGAAGGCCGGCTCCTATTCCTCTGTTCAGATGCACCAATAAAATGCAGAGAGTCTACTAAAACCTAATCTAACTACCAAGGAGACAGGGAGAGAGAAATGCATAAAAACAAACCTAAGCTAAGGAGGTGATGCACCGAGGAATGAAGAACATACGTTTTGCCAATTAAACACAGACCACAGAAATGCAATGCAAAATCATGCACAGATAAACATATTCACAGTGAAAGATCAGGAGGATGCAAAATGAAACACATAGAGGGTTGAGAAACATCCACAGTCATGCATTTATTTTCTCTGAAGGTTGATACAATACACTGCAAAAAATGCCCAGAGGCAAAGGTGCATTACAGTTTCAGATGGGAGGTTTGAGCTCCACAACTCTACCTGCCAAAGAGAAGAAGGGAGGGGCCAAAACAAGAATGTCCAACATTGATAAGAGCCTCTCCTTTACATTATATAGGAAGAAGAAAAATGAGAGGAGAAAAATTCGCCCCCCTTTTCCAACCACCTCCAAAACTGCACTTAACTCTTCAACAACCATGGTGGTAGGTGAGATCCCCAACGCCGGGTTCGGAACTCCCTTGTGCATTTGCATCGGGTATAGAGGACTCGCTCGACATGCCCTCGATCCGTGTGTTTCCGACTTGTTAATCGACTATGAACCCGATTTCCTTGTGCATCGGGTTTGGAGACTGACGACATATCTCCTTGTGTCGGGATTTTTAGAACTCCCGACATGCTTCTTCGACGTGCAAACCCGACTTGTTTTTGCGCCATGGAAACCCGAATTGCATTGTGTCGGGTTTTGACGACCTCCCGACATGCTCCTTCATCATGCGTTTCCGACCTGTTTACCCGATCCGGAAATCTGATTTGCTTGCTTGTTGGGTTTTCTACCCCTTGCGGCGTGTCTTTTGGTGTCGGGTTTTGGCGGGCTCCCGACATGTTTTCTCTTGTTGTTTCTCCGATGATGAAACCCAATCCGAAACCTGATTTCCTTGCGACGCCGAGACCGATGGTGAGGACACGTGGCGATGTTTTATTGGCTCGCGGGCCATGCAGCCAATCCTTCCATTTTGACCTTTTTGACCAAAACTTGGCAAAAATATGATATTTCCCCCGACCCGCCATCTCCCACAGGACACGTGGCAGCACCTCATTGGTCGCAGCCAAAACTCAAAAATTCTCCTTTGCGCCAAACACTTGGTGGATTTTTTACCCCGCTCCCCCTCCGACACATGGCGCATCTCGATCCGGGCCGGAGGGGCGCGGGTGAAATTTTCCCTTTGCAAATTTGTCCAAAACTTGGAATTTTTCAAGTTTTCCTCCGCTCTCCGCCACTTTCAAGGACACGTGGCAGCTTCCGATTGGCTGCGGGCCTGCTAGGGGAAAATTTCCCACAAAAACTCCGCCGAGCCGTAACTTGAAAAATATGAGGAGTTAGGGAGAAAATTTGACCTTCTGGAAAGCGATAAAAGCTCTATCCAATGATGCCATTTCAGAAAGCTGTTGAGTGCCGATGATAAAAAAGGAGAGGCGAGGCACAAGAGAAGGGGGAGAAAAGGAGTTGGCCATAAATATGAGCGCGGGGGCATATTTTTGTCAACAATTATCGAGGGTGAGTGGAGAGGAACGAGGTGTACATGCAAGAAATACTAAAAATGGAAGACACAGAGGCCATAAGCAATATTAATGAGTCCATATCCGTGTAAGTGGGGAGAGTGAGATGGAGGGAGGAGATCATCGAATGTGAATCCTAAGTGGGATAAACCTTCATGTGTGTAAACAATGTCAAGACAAGTGGGATCAAATGGAATATGAGGCCAATAAGAGTCATGTATGAATAAGGTACATATAAATGGATCTAGTGGTGGGGCGGATGTGACCAGAGGAGAAGGGTCAAGATCTAGTTCATGTATACCCGCTTTGGAAAGGGGTCATAAATATAGTACAAGAAGGAGATTATTTGAATTGATATTCACTTTAGACAGTAGCAAAAAAGTGTCTTGGAAGTAGGATTCATCTATTTCAAGAGGAGTAAAGTTGAGATTGTGTAACTCTTCATTGGTAATCTCAGCAACACTGACCTCATCATTAGAATCATCAGTGTTGAAATTATCTTTCTGGATAAAATTATCAAGGATATCAAGAGGAGCAGAAATAGATGTAGGATTGGGAGGAGTAGAAATAGGTGGGGTAGTGCTAGTGCTAGAGGGGGATGAGGTGGGTGATATTAGATCAATGGTATGCATAGGTTTGGAAGGGATGGGTGTAGAGGTAGAAATAGTGGGAACACTAGATTGATTGAGATTGTATGTACCGATTGTGATATGTAATAAGATGCAATAGAGGTATAGGCATGAAAATTACTGGATCTATGTAACAAAATTTGAATGGGTCGGGATCAATAGAAATATTATGCTCATATCCATCTTGTGAGAATTTAACACATCGATGAAGCTGCCGCAGAAGGAATAACATGCATGATATGAATCCATAGTCTACCAAGTAAGAAATTGAACTGAAATGATGTGTCAATGATATAGAACAGAGTGGGAAATGGAATGGTTTTAGATATAACATATAAAGGTAAGGTGATGGTGTCGATGCATGTGCGAGTAGTGGAATCATATCCATGAACAAGGGTAGAGGATTTAGTGATCAAACTATTAGGAATTTGCAATTGTGTGAGTAGTGAAAGAGAACATAGATTTATAGTGGATCCATTATCAATTAGTACACGCTTGATATAGATGGAACCAATAGTAGTGGTGATAAGAAAAGGCACATAAATATCATTAGTGGTAGTAGGTGGGATATCCTCATCACTAAAGAATATAACATCGGTAGGTTTTTAGCAATTGAATGAAATGGGTGAAGGCGACATGTGAATTATCACTTTCGATATGGAAGGAACATAGGGAAGCTTCTAATGTATGATAAAAATATGGTGCATTGCATAAGAGATCATAAAGAGATATTTTGGTGGGTGTATTCTTTAGTTTTTCAATGATATCATAACCTTTGGAGGTGGTGGTAGGAACTGTAGAGGTAATAGGGGTAGGATGGAGACCACTTTGGGTGTAGGAAGCCAAGTGCAGTGGGTGGTGACCACATTAATGGTTAGATCAATCATTGGAGTTGTGAAGTGGGGAGAATGTTGGGTACATAATTACATAAAATCAGCAGTGGTGGCAGTCATGCTAGAAACCCAAGTTGGTACATAGGATAAATAGGAAGACTGGTCCATAAATTTAGAAGAAGGAGATAAAATTCGATGCATGTTCGAACATAGTGTTTGAGCTGTCGTGTTCACCAAATGATTTAATATAAATGGAATTAATTATAATTGCAGAGTAACTACCGTAATGAAAGATATATAAGTGATAACATATAGTAAATGGATAAGAAATAAGAAAACAAAAATATGAAACCCTAAGCACGTGAGAGGGAGAAGGTGACTTAGCTGATTACACACAACCTTGAGATTACATGGGCATGTGAATAGATGAAACAGACTAGGAGAAACATCATCAAGGATCACTAGAGGTTTTGAGACCCAAAACTATGCAAGACAAGAGCTTTCACAGGAGGACGAGTGTGCCCAGAAACTAGTGACGTGATCTGGGTGCTATTATCTACCTAGATATTCAGGTTTTGTTCTCTTCTGTGTAGGAGGAACTTCGTTGTTAATATTTTTTATCACTTTGATATTTCTTCAATGTCTTCAATTGTAGTTGTAACCTATAAAGAAAGATACCTAGCTACACATGCCCACAAACCACATCAAATCTAAAAATAAAGATGCAGAATGTGGAGTCAAAGTAACCCCAACTATTACTTGAAGAGTGAACTTAGTACCGAGCACTACACTATATCTCAAACTCCATGTATTTTTGTGTGAAAGTGTGTGTAATGATGCCCTAGGATTCCCTTATGCAAGTTACATAGTGATAACAAGCTAGATATAGAATGTAGAAAATGTATAGAATGTGTGGGATGGAATAGAATAGAATTCCCCTCCTATGTTATGTATGTACAAGTGATGAAACCCTTGTACCTTGAGCGATTATGCTAGATCGATGCATTTTATTCTCTTTGTGATACTTTGGATGCAAGCTTACTTCTTGGCCCCTTATTTGAGAGCTATAACTATGTATATATATGATTCCCTTGTTTGAATTTTGTAATTAAAAACTGGAAGGCCAAACCAAAATTATTAAATATTACCAAGAAGTAAAAGAGACCCAAAAGAGTGAGAAAAGGGGAGAAAGGGTCGGGAATGCCCAAGAGGGACATGAGTTCTTAGGTGTTAGTGTCCGAATGGGTGCTAGTGTCCGAGGTCATAAAATATAAATCATTTAAATACTAACATGGTTGTAGGGTGTGTAAGGTCAATAAAAGTATAAGAGACAAAACAAAAGGCCTAAAATACATTGTCAATTACTAGTTTTCTTGCTTAGAAATCATGTATAGATTAGTATGCTTTAGAACCTAGTGTTGGCATGTTGTTGTTTAGGTATTGTCATTGATACAAAACCCCATTAATGAAAAATAATATGATGAAGTAGGGTCATAATATGCTAAGGATGATGATGACATGATGATTCAGAGGTGTTCATGGTTGTATAGGTTGATTTAGTGAGAGTTGCCTATTTTTACATGCATATTCAAGTGACCTAGCTAGCCTAGATGACAGTGCATGGTGGTATGAGATTCTTGGTAGATTTAGAAGCATGTTGGCATGATGGAGAGTATGTTTTGGGAGTGCTTGTGCACTCACACAAGTTTCAAGGTGCAGATACAGGTTGGTGACTATGTTGCAGGTGCTCATTTGGACCAAGTATGGTTTTTAGAATGCATGAGGTTGAGTTGTGGAGCTATATGAGCTCATGGATACATGTAAGCAGTCGATTTATGATGTAACAGGTATGTTAGGAAATTTTGGAGTGTTTTCATGAGGATTTATGAGGTTTTTTCAATTAACCATAGCCTTTACATTGCAAAACCCAAAGGGTTAATTATGTAAATGAGATTTCTTGAAGAGATAGAAAAAAATTGAGATAAGATGATGATTGGAGATGATGAATAGGGGTTTTGTTAGGTGTGATAAAATTTTTGAGTCATTCTGTAATGATAATTTCAAGTTATGATGTTTTTGGTGAAACATGGTCAAGAAGAAGGGAATTTCTAGCTCGAATTGTACCTTCTAATGCTCACCTTGAATTTTTGCTTTGCATAATACCTTGTGGCTTTCAAGTATGTTTTCTACATTGATTTTAAAAGGTTTAACATAAATAATTAGGTCATTTCATTGTCAGGTTTTTATGAACAAATGTTAATAAGGTAAACAACTCATTATGTGTTTGAAACCCTAGCTTAAAAGTGGTTTGAGATATTTTCTTCCTAAGTTTCAAGTTTTTCTTGTTATTGATTTGATAATGGTTAGAAATGTATAATAATATTTCAGGTTTCAATAAATATATGGTGGTGCTCATGGTGATGAGTGGACCTCACTCAAATAGGTTATTTTCTTAAGAAGTTTAGTTTAGGACAAGGTTATCCAAAGGAGTTGCAAACTAAATGATCATTATATGATGTATGTGAGTTTTTATTAGTTTCCGTGATATTTTTAGGTCATGGTGATGCTTATAGTTGGTCAATTATACTTCATTTATGTTGACTCATCAAAGGGAAATTTTGGGGCAATTAGAAGCATTCTTTAGTAAAGTTAACATTACACAAGCTACACGAGAATTTAGGAGGTGATTCAAGTTGTTTTAGAAAGATAATTAAGAGATGTTTCTAGTGATATAATTTTTCCTCATGATTATGAGTTTTGATATGGTTTACAAGTCAGTTTGTGGACAAGAATATTTTTTCCTTTCAGGACATGACAATGTTAGCTGAAAGATTGAATTTATTAGTGCATGAAATGGATTGGGTGAGGCTTGAAGTCATGTGGAATGTGAATAGGGATCAATTTGGCATAAAATTAATCAATTTCTAGGTCTTTAATGTTTCAAGAAGGTTGTTAACCGGTTGTATTTGTAAAACTACTTTTTAGGCAACTTGATTTAGTACGGGAAAAAGTAGATGTGGTTTGAACCATTGGATGTTTCATGAGTTATAACTTACATATAAGTGATTTACAGGTTGTGATGTTTCCATATAGTGGTCACATGCTATGGTTTAATTCATCCTGGAGGGTCTTGAAGCCCAAAGGTAGATTTAGGTTGTTGGAAACAACTATTTTGTGAAGGTAATGAGCCATTGGGCCCATTAAATGAAATAATTTGATTATTTTATGATAATTGCAACCATAGATGATGTTTAAATTTAATTTTAAACATTTTTGGTGATTTTTATAGCTTGAATAAAAATAGTTTTTCTATTAGGATTTTTTTCTCATTTTAACGATGGGGATTTGAGGATTTTTAGTGCATGGATAAAGGGTTTTGGCTAGGCCTAACTGTTTGGGTCACTTGTGACTATCATGCGGTAAATTTTATGGGATATTTTTATGTTTTAATGTTTGAGATAAAGGAGGAAATTGACTTATTTTTAATTTGAATGAAGGAGAGGTTATAAAGGTGATGTTGTGGTACAATCTTGTTAATCTTTTTGAACCCCTTTTATCTTCTTTTGAAAGAATTTTTTTTTGCAAAGAAAACCCCCTTGGGCCTAGTCCAAAACCCCAGAATTACATTCTATTCATGTATATTTTTCTCTTTCTATGAGAAGTATTTGAGCGAAGCAAAGGATGGTGAAGTTTCCTTGATGATGAGTTGATGAAGGAGAGAAAAGTTGGTGTCATGTGTTGATAGTTATATTCAGAGTGTGTTGATGTTATTTCCAGGTCTCTGAAGTATTTTCAGGTCTGATTATGAGCTGAAGTATTATGCAAAGGAGGAATATACTCTTGTGTATTCAAGAGGCATAATTGATTGCATTGATATCACTTGATTGTATCTTGTTAATGTATTTTTGAAGGCATCATTTGTTGTGATCTGATTTGAATATCAATAAAGAAAGGTTTTGAGTATATCTTGTGTTCTTATTGATATTTATGAATGAATCCTTGCTTTGGTAAAGTATATTTCATGGTGAATTATATATAATTGTGATCAAGCATTAATGTATGTGTTTCATGAGGATGTGTGTTTGATGTTGAAGTATAAAGAGTGAAAGGTTTTATTGGGAGTGATTCACCCCACCCCCTCTCAGCCCTTTTCACTTCCAACACCTATAAACATACCCAAGTGCATAGATTTTTTGTCTACACATTCCATGCAATTAGACCATGATGTATAGTTCTCTCTACCAAGAAGAATATCCAGAGGCCGAGAAACAATCATGTAAAGCTCAAGTCTTAAAAAAACATCCTCCATTGTGCATATTAAAAAAGATAAAGAAATGCATAAATTTCATAGATGAAAATACATGATCAAGTGGATGTCAAACTCATCCAAAAGTGTGTCTAAAATGTAAGAAAAGAAGGGTACAAGAACACACACAAGGTTACAAGACGTCAAACTCAACCGAGAATACGTCTACATGCAATACAACACCCAAGAACAATGATAACCCCCATGTTTATGGCACTTTATAAATAGTGTGTTGATTACAATAAGGTGTGTTCATGTGATGTGAAATAGTTGACCACTCACCTTCTAGTAGGCAAAAAAATGTGTAAGAGTTGAGGCCAAAATAATTTTCAGTCGAAATTAGAGGAACAACACATAAAAAAACACAAAAGGGAGAAAATAAGGAACAAAGGGAAAAATAGAGTTCGGTGTGAGAAAAATAATCTCACGTCACATAAGGGGATCTATTTCCACAAGGTTATGGTAGACGCACTCACTATCTCACAAATGAATAAGAGCACTGCGATGATGAAGATCCAAAAAATGGCTTGAAAAATCCCAATAACCCTACATTAAAGCCGAAAAAGGTACCCCCATTAATTGATAAAAATTTAAATTAATTTTCCTTAATTAAATTTAATCTAATTAAAAAAGGAAAAAAATTAAAAGAGGGAGAAAACAACATACATTGGCTCAAGAGGGGTCAGCCCAACTCGATAATACAAACCTGGATGAGGGCAAGTTGTTCAAGTGCTAAGTTGGTCGGTGAGTTGTGGATGAGCTAGGGTTGAGATGCACAAATGATTTGGTGCCAAGGTGGACGTTGATCGAGTTAAAGGAAGCTAAATCAAGTATGAGCTAGTGGTTAGATGAGCTCCATGTGGCAAACAAATGCACAAAGGTCCTGACGATAGATAAATTTTCACGAAAATATTCCCGGGACACGGAGAGGTCGAGGTAGGGGAGAGATTCTCGATAATTTTGGTGGGTTTTGAACGCATATAGAAGAGTGCACGGGGAGGGCCGTTGTAAGGAGCTCGGATACATAAATAACGGGGAGAAAGTTATGGGCCAAGCACAAGGGGAAGTTGATCAAGGTAAGATCCCAAATAGGAAGGGTGAGAAGTAAGAAAACTAGGAGCTTGGGGTAGCAACAAGCTTAAAAATATTTGTAAATCCACGGGAAGGATATTAGATGGGCCGCATAAGTACAAACACAAAGAGGATAATGAGCCTAAGCTTGAGTAGGGTTGATATAAGGAGAATGTAAGTTGCACCAGAGGGTGAACAGACACAACATGATATCAACTTTAAAGGTTGAATAGGAGGCAAGTGGGTGGAGGCCCAAATCAATGTAGAGGAGTATACACAAAACCAACATGTAGAGGTCAAGGGTTAAACACAACTAGGTGAGATAAATGGTACAAAGTTGGTGAGTGCGGGTATATAGAGGAGAAGTAATTTTCGGTGAAGGAAAAAAATCTTAGGACATTTCCATTCGGGGTGAGTTGGGACAACTTAGTTCTTAGATCGATGAGATGGGTCCGAGTTGGGCCCAAAAATAGCCTTCCACTTCAAACAACCTAAAATATGTAACTCAAAAATGAAACATGGATGCTATACCTACACATAGACACTTGTAAACACACCAAACACACACACACACACACACACACACACACAAGAAAACTAGAAAACTCCAAAAATATGTTAACCTAGAATAAAACCAAATTAATGCAAGTAAAGCATAAAATGGAAAACGATTATGAAGCTTTCCGAAGAAAATAGTAATAACATGAAACCGAGAGTAGTAGGAAATGGAAGATGGAGAGCGATGCGAATATAAATAATGTACTACGATACCATGTGAGAGAATGTGAAAATAAGGATCAAGTTAGATGGGACACACATCAACCGAGTTGCACCCAAATGACAACGTGATGGAGTTCCATGTAGTAAACAAGCATTGAACCATGAAATGTGCATGCAAAAGAAAGGGTCTACTCATTCTCATAGATAAGAAAAATGAGTATAAATAGGAGTGTTGTGTAACTCCCAATGCAAGACCAATCATACCTCCATAAGGGAGAAGAGGAGTTACGTTCTAGAAATGGAAAGTAACTCTGTATGATGCACTGACACACACTGACACATATGATAGAATCGTTTACGGAATTTTTCATACCCCCTAAGACACTAATGACCTATGATCTCACCTAAGTGAGATGACTCACCAAGTGATGTGGATAATGCCCCAAGATGATAAGGAAAGTAATTAACACTAATAGTTTTAGGCCCGAGTTATGCTTTTGAACCTAATTATTATCTCTTTTTATCTTGATTTTTTTGTTTACCATATTGTGTCATCTATGAACTATTGAGAGGATTATTGTCCTAAATCATTTTTGGTGCATGAAAAAGGGAAAGCATGGCCCAAACAAGGAAATATGAAACTAATGTTGATTTTTAAACATATAGTTTTCCTACTCTGAAATTTTATCTCAACGGATCCTTATATGCGGTTTAATTTATTGCCAAATTTCAACTCCACAAATATAATCAACTTAATGTGGAAATGAAATGCAAATAAAACTGAACATTGCACATAGTTTGATAATGGAGTTTGGAAGATTCCTATGTCTCGAGTTCATTAAATGACGAATTGATTCATTATAAAAGTATGTTTACAAGTACAAAATTTAACACTTATAACACTATAATGAATTCGTTATGACCTTAAATGTCAATTGGTCTTGCAGAGACCCAGACTAGTCTTAGAAGGCTTACACAATGTTCTATCATGGAATCCATGATCACACCTTCTTATTGACTTATCCTCTACTACACATCCTCCAATAGTCTCTACATAGAGCTAAGTCAAAATCAACATCAATCTTTGGCTCCGTAAAATGATCCTCCTCTATGGTTTCCAAGTAGTGCTAACTCTTGTCCAATAGAGAAATTGTTACAAAACTCAACTTTATAAATTCCCAACAAATAACAAAGAATCAAAGCTCTATGTGTCCCATAAAATTCTCCTCTAGTGCTTTCAAAAACCCCTCTACTCCAAAAAGTGAGCTCTGGGTAATAAAACTAGGATAAGAATTATTACGATTTTACAAAATAATAACGAGTTAAAATAAATCCAATAATGTCGTTGAATAAGGCTTATAAAAATTGCTAAATAGTTCAATCTTTGAAATTGGATGGAGTTGATTTAATGATTTTAATGGGGTATTGAGGCCTTTTTATACCCCATTCAGCTTGAAAGTGGTGGATATAATCTATATCCCCAAGCTTTAAAAACATCTAACTTGGTTAGGCAAGTTGGTTGGGACCCAAATTGGGTTGCAATAGGTGTGGGATTCGATCCTCCCACTACCTTTTTCTTGGTACGCTTCTCTACCATCGCCACAAGCTCACTTCATGTAACTGTACTATCCACCCATGAGCTTACTGAGATGTCACCATGCTTTGAGATGTTGCCCTGACTCCTCACTCTATTCATCTAACTTGGCCACTAACTCACCAAGCACCCCTGTCGATATTCCCTTTCCTTCACCATTTCATGCTATCCCTATTTAGATCAACCACTTTTCCACAAGCTCATTGAGCTCTACTTTTTACATGAGTCGGTGGGATGGAAAATCCCACATTGGGTGGATGATGGTTTTCCTGGGGCTTAAATTATCGCGTGACCTCCATGGTCATTGTGGTTTCGACCATGTCAATTTTCTATTTTACCTGTTTGGGACTTATCTCCTCTCGTGAGCTCGATCAAGCCTAGTTGGCTTGGTGACTTGGCCATGTAATTCGGTTTATAGCTCAATGTGGATCTCGCATTCAACTCGTTCATCAACTTGATGATCTGATTGAGAAAGTGATTTGTTAATATAACTCTTGTGGCTAGGTACCCTTATGAAACAAGAGTGGAACCCACAATGTAAAACCCCCTTTTTTTATGTTGAATACCAAAGGTGAAGACCACCTTTTCTTTTCTCTACTGAATGCCACTTGTCGAGTCCAAGTCAACTCACTTGTTATTCTTCTCTATGCCTTGGCATTGTGTCACATGTGCCCTTATTTTACTTGTTGAATCTTGTTCTCACACGAATGTTATCTTACACATATAATTTCCATTTTTACCCGTTTAAAATGTGCTAGAAATATGAGTCCGAGATATTTCGTAAGCAACATGTTTAGGGAGATTTTGGGAAATTTAAAAGTGTGAAAAATCCTCTAGATCACACCTTCCCACCGAGGATTTTTTTCCATCAAAATATGAAAATTTCATTTTATCGAGTATTGGAATTGTTACCTTGCATTGCCTCATGGAGATCTATGCGGTGGTCTCTATGACCTCTAAAAATACTACTCGAAATGGGCCAACTATGATATCGTTTTCTATGAAAAATTATCGATTCACTACAAGCAAAACATCACATGAAACGATCATTTTCAAAAATACATCTTATCGCCAAAGGGACAAGTGTCGATCGATCCAATGACACGGTAGTGAATAAGCTATACAAGATAGTAAAATTTGTCTCTGCACAGTGTTGCATTCACAAATGGTGAACTGCCTATACTACAAACACAATGTTGCCCATGTATGGATCTTAATTGTATTCTATCATAAAATGTAATTCTTATAACAAAAACTACTTCAACTATAAGTTTTGTGCCTCAACAACATGCATAAACTATTATCAAAAGTATCCAAAGCTGAAATTATGATTTTAATTTCCAAACCGTATTAGGAACTCATGATGCTAAATAAGGATATTCAAAAGGATTTTTTTCTCAAATTTTCAAATATAAGAAGATAATGAGCATGATGAACATGTCTCTTAGTTCCTCTCATGAATTTGATAACTCCAAAATTCATTTTCCTTTTAAAATATTTTATAAAATATGGGTTTAATTCCTTTATCACAATCAACCGGAATCCCAAAAGAAAAGGTAAAAAAATGAATTAAAATCATGCTATTCATTAATATCAAAAATTCTATATAAATATATCCATTAAAACAAATGATTTTTCATTGTCCATATCAAAATAAAATGGACTCATATGTGGACAATCTGTGGATAGATCCAAGGTTGTTTTATTCTCAAGCGGTGGATTTTAAAAAATTATTTTACTTGATAACCCAACTTCTTCTTACCATTTCTCATATGGTAGTTGGATGAACTTTCCAACGTCTTTCAACCTTGTGTTCGCTCATGTGACAATGGGCAAAAATTTTCTCTTGTCCTCCTTCTTGGATGAGGAATCACATTTGCCATTTCTTGCCTCTAAATGACGAGATTGGTCTTTAGCACCTACCTTGTTTCTGACGAAAGGCATCAACTTCTTCAGAAATTACCTTCTCTTCCAACAACTAGCAAAAAAATGGTTACTAAACCCACAAATAGTGCAAGGAAATGTTAGGAATATTCCTTGGATTAGTGCTCACATTATTGTTTGTAATAGTTAAATGTAATATTCTTATATTACATTAGTAAGTTTGAGTGATATTAGAATTTGTGTGAATGATGAGTTGTATTTACAACTCATATATATTTGTAATATTATTATTAATAGAGTTATCATGATAATACAACTCATTGATAATAATATAGGTTATAATTATATATGTGTGTAAATGAGTTTATCTCACCATATAATAGGGGTTTGTTAAGTGAGATATTAGTGGGATATGTGAAAGAATGTTGGGAGTGATTCTAGGAGAGATGAGAGAGATTTGTGGGATTGAAGATTGGAGTTTAATCCTTGTTTTAAGGAGTTCCTTCTCCTATATATTCTAAACTCTCACTCCATGTAATTTACTCCAGATATTATTAATCAATAACATTGTTGTGTTTATTTTCTGCAATATTATATTGTCCTTTGTAATTTTGTTTGTATCTCCATTTTTCTATGAGTTTAATGTAATTGATGCTCATTTAGATTATCCAATATATCTATTTCACATCATTTGGTATCAGAGCAGGTTAGGATGAGTTATGAGAGTCATTGTAGGATAAAACTACAGCCTTTAGAATGCAGATGTGAGAGTTTTGAAGCTTCCATCACCATTTTCTGGATTCTGATCTTTAAAAAAACAACTGGTAATTCGTGTTTTTCTCAAAAATTCAGATTCAAAATTTTATGAAATTTTTGGGTTTGTTTATTTATATTATGGAAAACTTCTGTCAAAAAATTATAGAAACTCATTTCATATTTTAATATAAATCATGGAAAAAAATCTTACATTTCTAATTATTCGTAAAAAAAAAGCGATTTGGTTTCAACAATAATAAAAATATGATATGCTTTATTATTTTGGTCAAATATAAAGTTAATTATCATTGTAAGGGTGCATTATCGATTGAAATTGAAACCTAATAGAATTGTAAAATGGCCCTCAAAGAAAAATTGGGTTGAGTTAACATCATCACGATGAAGGAAGAGATAGAGGAAGGAGGTTAATTAGTGACCTCTCGCCAGTTGCAAGAGAAGGGGCCACACAATGAATTTGTGGCATTTATTTTTTTTTGTTTAATTTTCATTGTGTATTGTAATAAGAACGTATGATTTATCCTGTTTGATCTTGTAATAAGTGAGGTCTTGCGAGACCGAAATTTCTTGTATTTTCCCTTGAATGTAAGGATGGGGTGGGGAAACATGTACGCTGCTATGAAAGTGGTTGGTGGTCCACTAGAAAACCAATTTGAGAGTTTGTGAATCTCTTAGAAAATCACATACATAGTGGTTAATGGTTCCACTAGAAAACATGTTGGAGTTGATGGTATTCTTTGAAAACCATTGAATTGTAGAACATGAGTAGTACTATACAAAACTCATCCATGTTCGCACTAAGGGGGGGAATGTTAGGAATATTCCTTGGATTATTTCTCACATTATTGTTTGTAATAGTTAAATGTAATATTCTTATATTACATTAGTAATTTTGAGTAATATTATAGTTTGTCTAAATGATGAGTTGTATTTACAACTCATAAATGTTTGTAATATTATTATTAATAGAGTTGTCATGATAATACAACTCATTGATAATAATATAGGTTACAATTATATATGTTTGTATATGAGTTTATCTCACCATAGGATAGGGTTTTGTTAAGTGAGATATTGGTGGGATATGTGAGAGAATAGTGGGATTGATTCGAGGAGAGATAAGAGAAATTTGTGGGATTTAAGATTGGATTTGAATCCTTGTTTTAAGGAGTTCATTCTCCTATATATTCTAAACTCTCACTCCATGTAATTTTCTCCATATATTATTAATCAATAACATTGTTGTACTTATCTTCTACAATATTATATTGTCCTCTGTAATTTTGTTTGTATCTCCATTTTTCTATGATTTTAACGTAGTGATGCTCATTTAGATTATCCAATCTATCCATTTCACATCAGCAAAATCATGCCAAATTTTTTTATATCATAGCCATATTTTTCATATTGAAAGAGAGGATTAGAATTTTCATAATTTACACAATTTATTCTAGTCCAATGTTGCGTGTAAGAACAAGGAGGTGGAATTTCGTTACCTCTTCTAGTCATTCATGTACAACCTTTGTCATCATTCTATGATGACTTGTTCCTCAACATGGAGGAATCATATGGTGCTAGTGGCATAATTACTTTTCTATTGGAAGTTTTTCTTCCTTAAGTGGATTTGGAACTCTCTCCAATTTCCATTCGCTCTCTAGTATAACCCAAACTTACAAAATGAGGAAGATCCTTGACCTATATTGGATTATAAATACCTTGTCTATTCTTTCCAAGACCTCTTCCATCAAAAAACATTTTAAACAACAGTTTTGAGCCAATACCTTTGGTGTGTTTCTCAAAATCACAAAAAATTACATCTAAAAACTACTAGGAATAAGTACTCGATGGTGAACTTATAGTGTAATTTTCTGTCATGGTTTCTACATCTGTGGAAGTTTTGGTGAGAAAATTTATTAGATGGAAAATTTTTGGACTTCTTTCCAACACTGGGAATCTAAGCCCCTCTACTTCTATGATGCAGCTATGTGTTTACATGCGCATGAAAAAGTGGTTTTTGTGGTGGTTTTTGGCCGGGGATCTAACAGGGGCACTCCACTGACCCTATGGAAAAACTAACAATTGTTTGTTAGAGAGGAATTTTCTTAGAGAATAGGAAAGGGAGTGATATAAAGGGAGAGGGATTAATGTTGTGGGTATAAAATCAGATTCTCATACCCAATAATCAAAAATTTCCTCCACACATAAATAAAAAGATAGCAACCCTGTAAATGGTAATAATACTAGTTAGGATTTATGAGAAAAAAGTATCGTAAACCCCAATCAAAAAGGCTATAAATTCCTTCTTCTTGTATTAATTACTTGAGAAAAAATTGTAAATGATAAGAATGAAAGAATACAAAAGTGGGAAGTAGAAGAATTTTTATCTCTTTGTTCTTCACAAGGGTCACTCTCTTATGAACTCACAAAAAGACTAGCTTAGAAAGGGGATGCCTTTATAATTTATACAATTTTAGAAATCTCTTTGCCTAGCCCCCAATGACTTTTCATATGCCTTTGCACAACTTAAGACTTCTTACATCCCTAGGAAAATATTAAGTTCCCTTTTATAAAACAAGGGTAACTTATTACATTACAATTATAAAATCACTTTTCAATTAAAATAAAGGCATTATGAAAAAGTGCAACCTCAATGAAGAATTAGAACATGAGGAGAGAGAAAGAGGAGGGGAGAAGAGAAGAGGAAGGAAGGAGAGAGAGAAGACGATGTTAATGAAAAAGCCACCTCTAATGAAGTCCATTGATCCTTGCTAGATGATCTAATGAAATGCTCCAACGCAGTGAACTCTGACCTTGAATGATTTACACCATGGGAAACCTCCTTTGGATGACCTACGAATACCACTTAACCGAGTGTTTAATTTTTTTTTTTGAATTATTCCATTGGTGACCACAAGTATCACTTGTGACGGTCACTACGAAGAAATTTAAGATGAAAATCAATCTTTGTACACACTTAGAAGGTGATCCTTGAATACACCATGGATGAAAGTGAAGAATTCTCATTCTACAAACAACCAATCCAAGCCATGAAAAACCACCATTTATTTGGTCTTCTGATTGCACACATGAATGGGAAACTTGGAACAATCTGTGATCTTGAACTTCAAGTTTCATGAGCATTTACTATATATGGAAATGGGGTTACTATTTTTAGAAAATGGAAATTTTCCCCTTTTTTGGTCCCACCAAAGTGAGTTTATATTTCTAGATTACCCCTATGTATACTACTCTTTCCTAGATTGCTCTTTTTGATGGCTTACTAATAATGGAAAGTGTCCAAACAAGACACTTACTATTTTAAGTAAGTGGCAATTTTTAACACTTTTGGCACTAACCAATCACTCTGAACCTCTGGATGTCCCTGGTGCACATTGTCTTTGTCACAATTACTTCTGGTGATGACTTACCAAAAATAGCAAGTGCCCATGTAGGAAGGCTTACTATTTTGGAAAGTGGATTTCTAGGCCTTGGTTTGTGATGAAACGAACTTTCCTAATATGGGTTTTTTTCTCTATAGTGCTCTTCCATAATTTCAAGCCAAACCGGTTGCTGGATTGAGAGATTTTAAAATTATAAATTTTTACTGTGGGAAACTTGGGGTTTCTTTCTGTAGCAAAATATGGCCCATGCATGTGAGAAATTCCTTTGGGAGATTCAAGGTGAGTAAGAAACTAGAAATTTGCAAAAACTACACTTCGATTCGTTTGATAGTTTGTGAAATATGATCAAAACTCCTTTCCGGACTTCAAAGGTTTTTAGCGAGAGTTTTTTCTTTTTTCCTCTTTTTGAATCCATGTTTTTATGATTTATTTTCTTTAGATCATGTACCATGAACAATCTTGTTGGAGGACGTAAAAATTTGGAAAAATATTTAGATAAAATTCGGCAGAATGTGGAGGATGTAGGGGGTGAGAATGGGAAAAATAGTTATTTGTAGTCACAAAATCATGCACTTTAGACAATATTTATCTCAGTCTCATACTATTATTTAGAAGGTAACCCTCTTCTTTTGGCCATCTCTATTTTATTTTACTTCACCATTCCCCCCATTTTTAGTCCTCATGCCTAGTCGGTTTCGGCCATTTCCCATCATTTTAGCCTTAATATGGGATTCTCAGGCTAATGTTGGGGCACCATGGGCACCCTGGTCCCACCTAGGACGCCCCAATCCTTCTCAAAATTTCCTGCCACTTTTTAGCCATTTTATATTTTTATCTATCCATTTTACATCTTTATCTTGCTAGTGGTCATCCTTTTCGAGGTTGATTACAAAATTAGATCAAGAGAACCCTATAAATATAAAGTTGTGAAACCATAATGATGGACCTAGCATCACCTACTACTATTAGTCATCTATATTTGCATCCATCTATTGCATTTACATCCAAATAGCTCCATCATCAAGGCATAAGCTAGGGATTCTACATCACACTTCATAGGGGGAGGATTATATTCTATTCCATGCACACATGCTATTACATTTTATACATTTATTTATTTTTTTCTATTTCACAAAGTGTAACTGACACAAGATCACCTAGGGCATGACATGCACACACTCACCTAAACTACATTTGGGTCCTAATGTAATGCAACACTCAAAGGAGTAAGCCCACTATTGTGGAAGCTAAAGTCAAGTATGGCCCATTCATTTATATATTTGTTTTTAGGGTTTTGATACTTCCTTTTGGGTCTTTTCAAGGTTAGTTTTCCTCTTGGAATACGGAGCATTTGGCACAAAGTAAGGAGAAATTAAGGTGACAAACAATGAAGGATAACAATCATATCCTAGACCTATGAAGACCATTCAAGACATTTTTCCTGACACGGGGTTCCTATTTTGGTTACCAGATCACTGTGGGCACCCCCCTCTCCCGTGTGCTCCAATCTAGTAACATCACCCAAATCCTTCCTCTACGAGACCTCAAAGCATAGTCATTCCTACTTTTATATTTTTTGTTCATCACTACGACACATTCCAAAAAGTATCTCATTATCAGTTGAGGTCTTTCCTTACTTTATTTTGTATATTAGGGTTTTATTTCAGCTTAATCATTTATTTAATTCACATGTTGTTTTATTACATTTATTTACTACATTGTTTGTCCTCCTAGATTAGATTAACTATCTTTGCACTATATAGTTTAGACAATTTTTAGTTAATCACTATCTCCTTTAGTATAGATAGCTTTGGAAATGGAAGGAGAGAGGTGGGGTGAATTTATCATCACCTCATATCTCTCTTTTAAAAGGTGAAATATGGACATAAAAATGTGCCTTTCCCTCATGAGGACAAGTGACAAATGATCATTTGTTGTGCAAGTGGAGGAGGGGCTAAAAAGAAACACCTGGGGGCCGGGAGATGGTCACATATGGGTCCAAGAGGAAAAATGAGGGTAGGGTGCATTTTTATGTCCCTTTGGAAAGGGTAGAATAGGTGCAAGAAAATTTTTATTTCCCTAGGGATGATAAGTGTTGCACATACAGGGCTAGGTAGGTGAGTAAGTCAAACTAGTCAATGGGGGCTAGAAGGTGAGCATCGGGTCATATGAGTGACCAAAAGATTAAATGGGTGGAGAGAGAAATTTTTACACCTCATATCCCTTTGGTAAGGTTCAATAGGGACATGAAATTTCACCTTAACCTCAGCTTGACATGTGTCTAGGTGTGAAAATGGTTAAGTATCGAAGAGCGCACCTTGAGAGTCGACTTGTGAAGGTCATAACTTGAGCTCCTGGATGAGTTTTCAGGTACTTCCTTATATGATTTTTCATGAAAATGAAAATTTGAGAATAATGGTGAGGTTTAAAAGACTTTATTATTACTAAAACACCCTAAAAATATCCTTTTATTGGATCGTATGGTGTGCATGGAGATAATGAGTTGGTTCTGAAAAATTCCTAGTGTTTGAAGAAGATATATTTTTCCACCATGTGGGGGACTGAAAGATATTTCCAATGATATATTTTTGGATCTTAAATCATTCTAGAGCTCCTAGAATCCCTCTTTGAAGATCAACTATTTTTCTCGGTGTAAGCTCCTTAGTTCTCAAAAACCAACTTTCAGTGACCTGGCTCCTAAACCTTTGGATCTTTCCATATTTTCCCTGAATTAGTCACAAAATGATCTAGGATCTTAAATACACCTCCATGATGAATATAGGTCCTCCATTATTCTCTAATGATGATGCACCTGAATAGAAAGGATGATAAAAGCCCCTTCTAAGTGTGCTAGAAAACTTGCTTTGAAAACCATTGCTCCAACATACTTGAATGATTTTGTTTGTTCCTAGATCATCTAGGGAGGAGTAGTGAAATCACAAATGGAATGTTGGAAGGAAATATTGGGCTTAAAACTAAGGGGGAGGTTACTCTAGGGGTTTCGGAAGGATATGCCATGTGAATTTTTACACTAGGGTATAGTTGTCCTATTTTCGGGTGAATTTTTCCCATGTAAAAACACAAGACATCAAGAAGGTAACCCCTCCTTTAGTTCACTACTATGCAGCTACTGCAACAATTATTCCAAGATATCATCCTTATTCCACATCTCAGCTTTCAAACATTCTACCTCCTCTTCTAAGGAGTGAAATTTGGATCTCGGGAAAGTTTTCTCATCCTCAATCTAGCGATTATATGCCTCAAGCTTGTCGATATTCTCATATTTTCACAACTTTCCCATAGTGAACCTGTACCTATTCAATAACAACTTAACTAATTGTAAAATGTGGAGCAATAAACTATCAATCAACCAACTTTGATACTAACCTTGATCCGTAAACAAGTAGTTTTCGTACTCTTAAATTTTATCTCAACGGATCCTTATAGGAAGTTTAATTTAAATGCCAAATTTTAACTCTACAAATATAATCAACGTAATGTGGAAATTCAATGTAAATAAAATTGAAAACTTCACAAAGGTTGATAATGGGGTTTGACATATGACTACATCTTCAGGTTTGTTAAATGACAAACCGATTCATTATAAAAATCCATTTGCATGTACAAAATTTAACACTTACAACACTATAATGAATCTTCTACGAACTCAAATGCCAATCGGTATTGCAAAGACCCGAGACTAGTCTTAGAAGTCTTGCAAAATGTTCGCAGCAGGCCTCCTTGATAACACCTTCTTGTTGACTTCTCCTCTACTACATGGCCTCTAATAGCCTCTACATAGAGATAAGTCAAAATCATAGTTAGTCATTAGCTCCGTAAAAAAATCCTCCTCCTCGCTTCCAAATAGTTCTAACTCTATCCAATATAGCTATTGTTACAATAATCAAATTTTTAAACACCCAAGGAATATCAAAGAATCAAAACTCCGGTTATCCCATACAATGCTACTCTAGTTCCTCCTTCAAAAACCCCTTTGCTCAAAAAACACGAGCTTTGAGTAATAACACCAGGATTAGGCTTATTCCACCTTTACAAGATAATAACGAGTTAAAATGACTTCCATAATTCCTTTGAATAAGGCTTATAAACACTTTAAATATTTCAAGCTTTGAAATTGGATTGATTTGATTTGATGATTTGAATGGGGGCTTGAGGATTTTTATACCCCATTTATCTTGAAAGTTATGGATATAATCTATATCTACTATCTTTAAAAACATCCAACTTGGCTGGGTGAGTTGTTTAGGACCCAAATTAGGTCATAAAAGGTGCAGGTTTAATCCTCCTACCACATTTTTATTCATTCACTCATCCGCCATCACTGCGAGCTCATTTCCACTATGTTTTCCACCCACAAGCTTTCTAAGTTGTTGCCATGATGAGCTATCTACCATGACTCCTCACGCTATCTATTTGACTCAAAGAATAACTCCCCGAGTACCCCGTCGAGATTTCATTTCCATGTTATCCCCATTTGGCTCAACAACTTCACCATGATCTTTTCAAGCTCTCCTTTTGTCATGGGTCGGTGGGATGAAAAATACCACATTGGGCGGGTGACCATTTTTTCAATAGCTTAAATTACCCTGTGACCTCCATGGTCATTGTGGCTTTATCCACATTGATCCATCATTTTTACTATTTGGGACTTATCTCCTCCGTAATCTCGGTTAAGCCTGGTTGGCTTGGTGACTTAACCATGTAAATTAGTCTATAGGTCAATTTGGAGCTCACCCTCAACTTGGTCATCAACTCAAAAAGATGATTGAGAAAATGAGTTATTAATATAACTTCGATAGTCGAGGTCCCCTTTCGAAACAAGAGTGGACCCCATAATTGAAAATCCCCTTTTTTAACCATTGAAGACCACCTCTTTTTTCTCTCGTTGAATGTAATCAAGAAAAAAGAAAAAAATACAAGATATAAGTAAATCAGATAAGCATTATTGGGAGTATGCTTATAAAACAAATACTACATATGGAACACCCATTATCATGTTAGAAAAATTGATAGTATGCCATAATGTATACAATTGAAAATAAGAAGGAAAATAGTAGATATTATAATGATAAAACCTAACTATAGAGAAATAGAAAAGGTAGAAGCCCCCAAAAGCCTCAATGGGACTGGTATGGAATATTTCCAAGCATCACATATCATATAAAAACATGTAAGTGATTTGCATTCACTTTAAAAAGTACCATGTGAACGTGCATGTGTGTATGGAAAAAATGATACAAAGATACTATGAATTCAAGTAACATGATAAACAATGTACAACATAGAATAATATTTTATTTGAATAAAATATTAAATCTTAATCAAATGACTAATATCAAATAGATATAGCAGTAATAAACAATATCTAACATGAAAAATACAAGCAAGTGTGCAAGATAGGAGATAACAATGAATTAAATTGTATTAGGAGATCTGGACTAATTTCGGGATAGAAAATAGATCGTAAAGGTTGGATTTGATCTGTAATATTTTTCTAAGAAATGGGATCTGGAACCTCTTCATATGGGAGTTCCTATATGTTAATAGAACCACTTAGGTGTTAATTTCTGAACTAGGCGCTAGTTTCCTGACACTAACTCTACTTCTTATATTTTTAGGGTTTGAATTTGTCTTCTTCATTTTCTCTCTATTGTATACACTTCATTATAGGGTTCATGTGTCACACCTATACTTAGAAAATAAACCCTAACTACCTAGATGGAATAAATAATGAATATGCTTGAGTTAGAATGACTTCAACAGTCACCCCAATGTGATTGTCACCAAGTGTTGCACTACATTTTAGAATCTATGTAGTTTTAGTGTGTGTGTGTGTGTGTGTGTGTGTGTTATTTGAATTATGTCTCTTAAAGCTAGGTTTTCCTTATGCCTTTCACACTAAGCAAGTGGGATACAAATAATTTTCCCCAAGATGAATATGTGAGATGGAATTAAGAAATAACCCTTCCTATGCAGTGAATGATGCAGCCTAAATGTAGTCCTTGAATGTTGTTCTTTTCCCAAATAGTAGATAGTAAGTATTAGCCCGAATTTCCCAGCCCCTATTGATAGTAAGTAAGTCATTTTGTGTGTGTGTGTGTGTGTGTGTGTGTGTGTGTGTGTGTGTGATTCCCTTGTTTGAATTTCATCATTAACAATAATAAAATATGACCCAAAGTAATAAGAAAGATTTTAGAAAAGGTACTAAACAATGTGACATTTGAAAATCAAGAAAAGGAGGGAAAATGATAAAAGCACCCAAAGGGGACAATAGCACCTAGGCGCTCCTATCCATAATGGGCAAGACTATCCAAGATGTTCATAGGATATAATGGTAAATAGAGAGCGGTTCATATGTTGTCTAATGTCCAAGAGTAAAGTGGTCATTCCAGAAAAGCAAATAAGAAGAGTGTGTAAAAGTAAAAAAGAAATGTAAAAGTAAAACACGTGTTATTAATGTCTAGTTTTCTCACTTATGAATCATGCATATAATAACATACTTAGATGCCTGATGTAAATAGAAAGTGTGTGATTTCATGACTAAATTTTCCCCACTTTATGTTGTTGAATGAATATTCGGTAGCATAAAGTAGATAAAAAGATAATACCTTGTGGAGAAAAGAAGAGAGTTGTAATTGATAGCATGTTGAATAAGGAATGTGATTGATACCATGCCGAATGGATATTTTGAAGTGTGTACTATGGAATCTATAATATAGGATAAGGATTCTAACGGTGACCTTGTGTGTGTAGTAGAAGTTATGTGAGCATGTGTTCTTGGATATTTCCTTTGTCAGAGCGTCTTGTGCTTGAGATTGTTCCTTGTTCCATTTGTGTGTTTCCCTTTTTTAAAGTAAGGTCAAACCTACAAAAATAAAATATGTTTATTCAATGCTCATGATAAATTAAATTTAACTTTAACTTAGTACATGTGAAAATAGAAATGTTTATTGAAAAATAAGTGAATCAAGGATAGAATAAACTTGTATGCCATGAGAGAAGAGATATAATTGTTCCTATATGTTTGTTTTCTTTGAGATGGTTGGAATAGTAATAAGGATTTAGGAATCCTATTACCAAACTATATATTTGGGTGTCTTATCATTAAACTATGGATTTGAGCATCTTGTCACTAAACTAAGGATTTGAGCATTTTGTCACTAAACTAAGGATTTAAGCATCATGCCGCTAAACTAAGATTTGAACATTTTTTCACTAAAGGAAGAGTATTGGGAGAGTGGTTATATTTTTCCTCTAACCTTGAATGCTTCCCCATGGATAAGTGCCATTGTAAATTGTCACAAACCCACTAGAAACTAGTCGAGAAAAATAAAGTAATTAGTCCCATTGTGCAAAGTGTGTAGCATGCCACTAATTTTATTCATGATTTTCCTGATAGTAACTTGTAACCGAGCATGTTCTATTGGAAATTGGAAGAGACTTTCATTGATAACATGTGGATTATGTAATGTATTTGTTTTTGGCATAGGAAGGAACACCTAGGTGGGACTCTAACACCCATTGTTCATAGTTTTACTAATACATAAATGTAATAAGTAGAGTTATGCAATAATTCATAACCACCGATATGGTAAAGATACATTCACCACATAAATTTAAGAAAATATTGATACAAATGGCTCTGCTCTTGTTCCCTAACCCTAATATTGCAAGGAGGAATAGTGTTGTTGATGGCGGTGAATACGAGATATGATGGTGTCCATCTAGGGACTCACATAGGCCTTCGTGTTGGTGGAAGAGGAGTTTTGAATGATGTCCCTTCAGTTTAACTTAGTATAGTTACTAAGTATGGGGATGGCGAGGATAATTTTAGTGGTGAATATTTGTAATATGGCAAAATTTTCATTTTAGGAAAATTTGAAAAGGTGATTTTTTCAGAGCAAGTCGGTGTCCTGTTCACCTAAAATTTACAGTATATATATATTTTGGGGTCAGCTTCGCCTACATTTGAGAACATATCCTATAAAAACCTAGGTGATTCATTAGGTAGTATACTACGTTACTACCACAAGTAGCTTACCAAATTACCAATACCGGGAACTCGCATACTCTTAAGAACCAGAGATTGACGCGAGACAAAGAGATATTGTAGATGCGCGATAAGGAGATATTGCAAACGCGTGACAAGGAGGTATTATAGACGTGTAATAATGGGTTAAGAATTTTATGCCCGATAAGGGGTTAAGCGATTGATGCATGACAAGTGGTTAAATAGTTGACGCATGACAAGGGTACAACGGTTGACTCGCGAAAAGGGGTTAAGTAGTTTATGCACGCCAACAAGTCTTGTTGACACGCGTCAACAAGTCTTGTTGATGCGGCGTCAATAAGTCTTGTTGACGCGCGTCAACAAGTCTTGTTGGACGCGTCAATAAGTCTTATTGATCGCGCGTCAACAACAAGTCTTATTGACGGCGTGCGTCACCAAGTCTTGTTGACTTATTGACACGCATCAATAAGACTCATTGACACATGGATAGTGAATGTGTAATTTAAGTAGCTAGCTGGGTTTTTTAAATAACAAATTTTTAAGAATCTTGATATGGAAATAGTTGGATTTGCTCAAGGTAGGACTTCAATGGAGGGGTTAGGTATCATAATGCAACATGCTTCCCTCCCCATTTCACAATTGAATGATAAAGATCTTTTTTTGAACAGCCAAAGATACGTCCTAATTGAAATGGCAAGGGACGAAGATAAAATGAAAATTGGTTGGAAGGAGGCAAGTTGTAGGTTGATTATGGGTGTATATTATAGCGCTTTGGCTTCTTTTGAAAAAAGAGATGGGGTACTTGGTGAAGCTGCATGGATGGAAGTGACATTAGCCTTCCTCATAACACTGTTTGGAGTGGTGGCACCACTTAAGATGCCACGATTCCTATTCATTTTGTAGTAATTTTGACTGGATTGAGTTACATGGCATTTGTTTCCATGAAATTCACTTACAAGTAATTAATACTCACCAAGTCTACTAAATAAAGTATCTTGATAGGGTTATGCGTGTTCATAGCCTTAGGTATTAGGAATGCATGAAACGAGAACATAATGGTGTTCCCCGATATCCAAATTAATTCTGGGGTTATACAAGTTGATTGGAATGCATGATTTTGTATTTATGTTTTTGATAGTTGTATGTTCGCTAACAGTTATATTCATGAATTTGCACCACAATTTATCATTTTTTTGCATTCTAAATTTGTTAAAAATAAATTATTGTGTATGAGTTCATGGTTTTCAACAAGGATTTTTACACACGTCAACAAGCCATCAGTGTTTGTAAATATGCAGTCTCTCTGGCTAAAAAAAAGGGGCGAAAATTTAGTTATGAAAAATTGGTAAATTCGCCTTTCACTGAAACCGGTTCGGGGATATTCGCCAGGTATTTTCCACCTCTAATTTTCTATGGGTGTCTTAAAATGAACCCCTGGGGATGTGATCCCATATTAGGGACATGATTCGGTGGTGGATCCACTAAAGAAAATGCATGTAATAATGACCTTTTCCATTCTATGATTTCGACTCTTCTCTTTCTCCCAATCAAGCCAAGGTCTTTCCTCGGCTAGAATTCGATTTGTATATATCCTAACCATAATTATAGCTACACATTAGAAGGTATATTTTTTAAATCAATGACTGATGGAAAATTCTTGGGTATGGGTGGTGATGTCCCTATAAGCTTACAATTTATGTTAAAGAAGGGTGATGTTATGGGTACAATGATTCCCACATTCTGAGACTCTACCCAAATCAGTGGAAGAAACCCATTGCTCCTCTATCTCATCTCTCCTATATAAGCAATGATGTATTTGTTCAAGATGCTTCTCCATTTATCGATGGTAGTTATGGGAAACTACAAGTTATTTTCTAAACTATAGCTAGTGATACTCTATATCTCCAAATTCATGAACTCGCTAATGGGTTTGATTTGAAATATATTCTCTCCAATAAACTAGGTTATAGACTAGATTCCTTTTGCCTCTCCTTTTCAGGAAAGCTACTTCTCGATGAATCCCCTCTTATCTCTTATGGGATAACCTAGAATCCATTATTTTCTTAATGGGTACTCTATTGGGTGGAGCCAAGGAACGTGACCCAATACCTTTTAAAGAGGCACTTTTTAAAACTTCCCCTACCTCAAAGTTACCACCAACTCATCCTACCCCTACCTACATCATTGAGAAAGTGACAGAATCTCCTACGCTTGTCATCAACGATGAAGAATATCTGGAACTGATCCAAAGTTTAAAATCCAATACCTTGATTTGCAGATTTAATGGTGTTTGGCCAGCCTCTAACGATTCGAGAAATTGGATTCATACTTTATGGACTGATAATTACAGATACTTCCTATGTGTCAGAGGTTTCTTCTTTGTTTACTTCAATGAATTGGAAGACTATAAGAGGGTGCTTGAGGAAGGTCTTTAGTTCCGGGGATCAGTAGGACTTTTCACTACACCTTGGTTTCTAGAATTTGACCCAAGTACCTTCTCCATAACTTGTGTTCTTATTTGGGTAAGATTTCCTAATCTTCCTCTTCACTTTCTCTTTGCATTAGAAAAATTGGTAACCTCCTCGGGTGGTTCATTAAAGAGGATACCAAGAGGAGACAAGTGGAGTCTACTTAATTTTGGTAGAATTTGTGTCAAATTAGACCTCGATGAGGATTATCGGATAGAATGAATCTCAAGATGGGAGATTCAAATCATACCCAAATTATCGACTATGAAAATACTACTTTAAGATGTCAGAATTTCCAAACTATGGATCATCTCCAAGTTGCTTGTCCTCAGAAGAAATATCAAGCTTTGAGGAAAAAAGGCTCCATTCCCAAACACTAGAGGACGTCAGATCTCATAGATGAAGATGAGTCTGACTCAAAAGAACAAACAATGAAAATTGTAGCCTCCTTCAATGTAGTTACGGCAATAGTTACTGTATGTTCCATTTCAGATACATCTCCTTTGGTCTCAACGATAGTTCATATTGTTCTAACACATCCAGATACAGCTCCCAAAGAGTTGTGGAATGCTTTAGGTATCCTTTCTTTGTTGGAAAAACCTTCTTCAATATTTAAGCAGCCTCATGATTCAGATCACTTGGACTTAGATAAGGATGGTGGCCATCCTAGTGATAATACTTTATAGGTTCACATCCCCTTGGATTTAACTGAATAGAATCCTCTCATATCTAAAATGATTCTTCAGGACAAGTGGTAGGTTGTGCGCTTGAGGAAGGGGAAGAAGGGGAAGCTTTATTCTCCCTCTCTCTATCCTTGCTTCCCTTCTTGCTCAACTTCATTATCACCTTCGGGATTTGTAGCTTTCTAGGATACATCTTCACTTTATCTTATTTTATTCTTCTGTTGTCTTTTCTTTGACTTTACGGTGTTACATCCTCCCCTTATCTTTCTATTGTTTACTATTATTTCTAGTTTAGATACAAATTTCCTCTCTCTTTGCTTGCTTGGTTCTTTGTTCCTTATACCTTCGAGCTTCTCATGTGTGTCTATTGCTTTTTATTTTTTTCTAAGGGCTTTCTAGTTTTTATGATCTCGTGCTCTATCTATCTAGATGGACTTCTTGTAATAAGGATGAGGGTCCTTGCAAAACTCCCACTTTACCCTAATAAAAAAACCCACCATTCATGTCTCTGTGTTGGGTGATTTTGTCTTGTACTATTTTAGGCCCAATTCTAATTTTGAACATGTGTATCATCTCTTGTTTATCCTAATTTTTTTGTTTACCATTCCATGTTTGGTTTGTGAACTACTGAGAGGGTAAAACAATCACCCAATTATTTCCCCCACTAGTTTGGGGTGCATGAGGTGAATAAAGGCAAGCGTGGCCCAAACAAGGAAAGTTGAATGATGTGCACATTTGAAATATAACTCCTGCAAGGGGAATAGGGAATATGCATGGTAACAACCATGACGTATGAAAATAAATGGGAAAAGGCTAGCCAAAAGTGTTATTCACAAACAAGTATACATGATGCAATATAAATAAGTCAAAAATACATATCAACATGGAAAATGACACAATGAGTAATTGGTTGAATATGTAGGACACCAATTAGGATGTCACAAGACACTCAAAGCCTTCAAGGTGATATAAGAAAATAAACAATGAAGCATATGACACAGCCCACAAATAATGACAATCAAGATATAAACATAGAAGACAAGATATAAGCAAATTAGAAAACCATAATTTGAAGTAGGCTTGCAATACAAATGCTACACATGAAACCCATGTTAATATGTTAAAAAAATTGATAGTATGTCACAATGTATACAAATGTAAATAGTAATGAAAGTAGTCGATATTATAATGATATCACATGAGTATAGAAAAATATTAAAAAGATAGATTCCCTCAAGATACTCAATGGGACTTGTATGGTACAAAGTGTCACTATACGATAGAAAATCAACACGTGACCTTCTTCGTACCCGACCTCCTAAGGTCGTGCCTAGACGGCTGGTGTGGAATTAAAATGGAAGTGAAAGTGATAATGACGATCAAGATAATGGGGAAACCTTATGTCTTCAACACGCAATATTGGAATCTGTGAATCTAAGGAAAAGAATGTTCTCCTAACCTAAAGGGGTGTGATGGTACGGTCCGATATGATAGCTACTCAGAGACTCCAATCGATGTCTAGTTCTATTGAGATTCTATTGATTGGTTGCGGAACACATGGAAAGTACCTGCAGGTGCCTCGTGTGGGTTTCCAGACAAGGTCATGGAAATGGATACAAGAGGTGTAGTGGAGCTATAGAGACTATGGGTGATTTTCTAGTCTTGTCCAGAAATTCTTAGCCTGATCGGCTGCTATGTTCAACAATGAAAGTTGTGTAATAATATCAGGTGGAAGTGGTGAAGATATGAATACCAATGTGCATAAACTAGTGTCAATATCTAATTGACTAGCATGCCTATTGGGTTGCATGGGACCTGTGGGTCAGAACCAAAGACTCGTTGAGGTTGAGGCCCTTGTGTGGTCATGCATGCAATCAAATCCTATTTCCAAGAGCAGTCCAAAAGTAGTAGGCTTGACAGTTATGTTCAATGTATATAATTGTCTTACCTTCTTAGTGTATGTTGCGGTGTGCGTAAAATCTGTTAAATGCAAGCTTGTTTTAATGTCATTTATTAGCTCTGGACTGTTGGGTTGTGGGACCAAGGGATTGGGAATGTAAAGAACATCAACAAGAGGATGCCACTTGAGCAATGGCATCTTGGAAGCAATCTAGACGTAATGCAAGTAGAAGAGAGATAACACAAGAGATCTGAGCTTGGCTATGTAATTCCTAGCAAGATTATGGCAGCACAATAATGAAAGATACACAAAAGTCTTAGGCCCTTTTCTTGAATACAAGCATGGAATATATAGGAATGGAGGCTAGGAGGTTACTTCATGCACAAGGCAAGAAGAGGCAGTTCTAACTAATTAAATCTTATTAAAAATAAAAGGATCAAGGAGAAGCAATCAAATAAATCTCTTTTTAGCCAATTCGACTCATGGATGCATGCAAAAAGAAAACTTAAGTAAACATCACATGTTTAAAACATGCGTGAAGATTCTGGAAAAAGCAGGCAAGACCGCCACCCTGAGCAGGTGGCAGTCCTGGCACTAAAGGCCAAAATAAGCACAGAAAGAAATGGGGAGATGGAAAAATGCATGAAAAAGTTAAGTAAGGCTATCTAGGCTACAAATATATACTATGAATGGGTTTTTGGAGCTCGAACACCTTCTTGAAAGGATTTTGAATCATCACTAGGGACTTTTATAACCATTTTCCCGACAATGTAGCACGTGCAATTTTGGGTGCATATATATTTCCCCCTCGAGAGAAGCATCTTAGCCATGAAAGAGGCATAAAACGTAGAATATGAGTATGGTGTTCCAAAAATGGGGAGTTAGAAGCTCACCACGACACTTTGTGTGTCGAAATCTCATCATCCAAGCTCCCGCTTCCTGCAAGAAGGAGAAGAGAATCAAGTGTAGATAGATAAGACATTGGAAAATAAACACTAAACCAAAATAACAAGAGAACTTACCATCTACATGGGGATGTAGAAATATACCTATGCCAACGCTCCAACCTTGTAAACACATTCACTCAAAATGAGTCTAAAATAACATATATATATCGAAACAAAATCATTTTCCAATTCATTTATGCATTGTTGATTTGGTGAATTTGGGGCTCTGGACATACGTTGACCATTTCTAATGCATAGAAAACTGAAATGATAGTTACAAGATATTGATCATGCCTCCATGAGTGGGAGATCAGCTAGTGTGTTCCCATGTTAGTTATTTCCTCTTTTGTCTTTTTGTGCCCTAGATGTTAAAGTGTTGAAATTTTCACCTAGGGGGCGCTCATAGGGCATTCTTTTTTATTTTGTTAAAAATGATCAATTTTGTCATTTTAAATCATTTTTGGGGTTAAGGGAACATTTTGGCCTTTGGTAAATTAGGTCAGACTGCCGCCAAGATAGGGCGGCGGTCATGGGACCGCCACCCCGCACCGGGTGGTGGTACTTGAATGCAAGTAATGTCAAAAATGCTCCTTAACTTGAATTTTTTTGTGTTTTTAATGTTTTTCTATGTTTTTGATGAGCTTATCATGTGATGCACATTACTAATTTTCTCTTTTTTCATGTTTTGGTGGATGCAGAAGAAGGTGGAGTACATACAGCTGGAGCAGGAGAAATAGAGTGTGATTGGCTCCCGGGGATTCTGGATCAGACTGACCCAGGATGAGACCGATCTTCTTCAGAGGGCGGGAATTTGGTGGATAGCATGGGTGCCCCATGTTTCTCCTACCAGTCACATTTTGTGTGACTTATTCTCTTACTAGGATGCAGACCAGAACACCTTCCGGTTTCAAGTGTCAGGGGGAGTGGAATATTACTCTGGAGGATGTATACTACATCCTTGGACTCCCGGTACTTGGTAGGAGACTAACATTAGAAACAACAGGGTCCAGGGCCATGATGACATAGGGGGCCATGTACATGGGAGATGCTATTGTCTCATCTGGCTCGAAGAAGGAAATAAAGGTTTGGTCTATTGTTATTGCTCCCATTCCATGGATTATCAGCCAACCAATCTGCAATGATTTGACCCTTAATGGATTTTTTATTTACAAATGTTAACTCAAACTCACCCATTAATGTAATGAAATGCCCAGCCTTTTTAGACAAGGATCCCTATATGAGGAATGTTTGTAAGTGGTCTAACTTGACAATGACCCTTGTTTCTTGATTGAGCATATAATGTCTTAAACACTTGGTTACAAAAACTATGGCAAGGCATTCTTTTTCTTCCTACGTGTAGCGTGTCTCATAATCAAGTAGCGTCTGACTAATAAAGTAAATTTCCCTTTCCCACTTATCGTCATCCTCTTGAGCCAACATGCAAGCTAGCGAAACATTTGTAGCCCATGAATACAAGATCAAAGAGAAATCAAATCTAGGTGGCATTAGCATGGGAGGGGATAATAAGAATCATTTAAATGTCTCAAAGGCCTTATTTCATTCCTCCATCTAATCAATGCTATAATCCTTTTTTAACAAATTTTTGATTGGATGAATGGCTAAGGTAAAATTAGGATGAACCTTCATATTGCACTTTGAGTTTCTTGAGAAAAGATCTAACACTAGACTCGTCTGATGGCCGAACCATTTCTAACACAGCCCAAATTTTGGCTGGGTCAAAATCAATCCCTCGTGAAGATATAATATAACCCAAAATCTTACCACATGTTACATCAAATACACATTTATCTGGATTCAATGTGACACCATACTCAATTAAGTGCGAGAGGATGATACGAAGCACCTCTGGGTGATCGCAGCACTTCCTGGCCTTGGCCAGCAGGTCATCTACATAGGATTCCATAATCTTATGAATAAGATCATGGAATATGTAGGTCATTGCTCGTTGGTATGTAGCGCTAGCATTCTTAAGACCAAATGGCATGATGGCATAACAATAAGTTCCCCAAGGAGTTATAAATGTAGTTTTAGCTTGATCCTCCGTGGAGATTTTGATTTGATTATATCCCAAAACCCATCCATGAGGGATAACAACTCAAATCTAGTTGTTGCATCAACAATAACGTCAATGGATGGTAGCGGGAAGTCATCCTTGGGACAAGCCTTGTTAATGTCCTAGAAGTCTATGTAAATATAGATCTTTCCATTATTTTTTAGAATGGGGACAATGTTAGATACCCATTGTGAATAATCGACTGGCTTGATGAATCCTACCTAGAGAAGCTTCATTACTTCTTCTTTTACCATAAGGGCCACCTTTGGCTTCATAGGTCTTGACTTCTGCTTAATTGGTTTGGCATCTAGCTTGGTGATAAGATTGTGAATTGTGATGTGTGGTGTAATTCCCATCATTTCCTTGTAACTAAATGTGAAGGATTTTTGATGTTCCTTGAGGATTTGGGTATGAATTTCTACTTCCTCAAGAGTTAAAGAGGACCCTAGCTTTAATATTTTTGGATCCTCCTCCGTTCGATGTTTATATCAATCATTCCCTTAATTAAGGAGGCATTTCCCTCCTCAAACTTAGGTGGGGCTAGAGGAAACTCCAAGTCCCCTTCTTCTTCTACTTTGTAAATCTCAAGATCTTTCCCCAGAGAGGACTCAATCATGGGATTCACAAAATAAGAAGAGGAACGTGGAATTAGGGAAAGGTCTACCTCATGACAGGTAAGATGTAGTTCTGCCAAAGCATTTAAATAACTTAAAGTTGACTCATCCCCATCAACAGGGTTTGAAGAGTCAAGTTGATCCTCAGCTTCCACGTATGTCAACATTGATGCTCTTATGGCACTTTTTGAATCAAGGATTCAGCGTGGAGTGAAACCATGAAGTTGGTGTCCTCTAAGTCACTACTTGGGGTGAAGCGTGAGGTGGAAGTTTCTATAGAGTATGCCAGGAGGTTTTTTTCACGTGGAACTTCCTCGATTGATATAAATTCAAACCCCTTAGCTAGGCCCAACATGGCTGTTTTTTAGAGTTATAGGTTTTTAGCACTAGTCTCATATACCTCGGATATCTTATTTGTGACTAGCTCTGAGCCACCCAATACCCTAATATTGAGGATGCACATTCTCTTAGCTATAATGAGACCTAATAGGAGAGCCTCATACTTAGCCCCATTGTTTGTGCATTCAAAATTTAATTTGAAAGAAAAAGGTAAAACCCTTCCTTCGGGAGAAGGATCATGCCTACCCAGTGCTAAAGTGACACTTGGCTCCATCAAAATGGATGGTCCAGCATCTACTCAGAAATATGGATGTTGAGTCATCCTTTGTAATTTCTCCTTTTACCTCGTTACCTCCACCATGCAAACCTCATCTGCTGGAAGGGAACCAAGTCCCAAGGCATGTCCCATACCCATGGAATCAAAGGGGAGAAGGATAGGAAAATCCTTTTCTAATAGCTCAACAATATTTGTTGTAGTTCCTAATGATATTATCTCTACAACAACGTTTTCATCCTTGACCACCGAAATACCCTCGATCAAACCCATAACTTCTAATTCCATGTTGTGGGAACCAACTTTTCTTTTGGTACCACACTTGCTGGTTTGTTTAACTAGTTCGTAGGAAGTTTGAATTCAGAGTGGACCCTTGGCTTTTTCTTCAAGTTGGCCAAATGTATATCAAAGGGCTTTGGATCACCTTGAGTGACAAAGACTTTCCCTAAATGCAAGAATCTGACCTCTTGGAATAGAGTGGAGGGGATTTCTTTCATGCGGTGGATCCAAGGATGGCCAAGGATCATATTATAGTTGGTTTCCCAATCTATAATATAAAACTCAGTAAGCACCATCTTGGGCCCAAGAGTAACCGGTAATACTATGGTTCCGATCAAGGTTTCCTTGAGACTATCATAACCCCTCAACATGTTTCACGTCGAGGAGAAATTAGTCTCCCCATATCCTAACTTCTGAAGAAAAGAGAAGGGGACTATATTAACCACTTCCCCATCATCAATCATTGCACGTTTCACATAGTTGTTGTAGATCCAAACTTGTAAAAACAAGGTTGGATCACCTCTACGAGCTATTTCAGCATCCGTAGGCATCTTTCTTATGTCAAATACAAACCCAATATCCCTTTTGGGTTTCCCTGGAGGGAAAACATCAAAGTCTATATGGTTTATTTGTGCCTCTGGTGGAGGGGTAACGTTAATCAAATGGCCGAGACCTAGCACTTCTAAAAGAGTGGCTCGATGAGCAGGGGAATTCTTCAGTAGATCCAAAAAGGAAATGTGTGAAAAGGTCTTGGTTAGATCATTGATCAAATCATAAGCCCCTACTGGCTTGCTTAGCGTGTCATGAGCATTATTTGACACAACCGGATAAATCGAGATTGGCTGTGAAGAATAGTCTTTGGCTCTTGTTGCAGCATTAATTTGGGGTTCAACGTCTAACTCAACCAAACCTATGATCTTTGTTTGCTGACGACCATCCAAAGGAGGTTCCACCTGTGGGTTTGACGAAGTTGAGGCTTCATGATCATGAGTCCCTATTACAATACCTTTATTTGAACCATTGGGATCCAAGTCTACCATCCTTTGGACATGTGGGGAGAGGATCATTGAAGATTCCTAATGGTGTGTTCTGCGGAGACACTGGTCCCATATAGGTGTTTTGACTAGGTGCAGTTGGGTTTGCCAAAAACATGTCAACAAATAACTGTCTTTGGTCTTCTAGAAAATGTTGTAAAAACTTATTACAATTGTGACAAGTCCTTGCATCATGCTCATGGACCCTATGGAAACTATAGTACAAGTCAGGATCATAATCTTGAGGCCTTTGGTTTGTTTCTTGTTGTGGTCTGAAACTACGGTTATTGTTTGGTTGTTGATTGTTATAATTAACACTTTGGAACCCTTTCCCTTATTTTGGAATTAGTTGGGGTATTGACTAGGGCTTGGGGTCGGTATTTTTCTTTTTGTTGAGCTTGTTGGTGTTGTTGGGGATGATTAAAATCCACAAGTGTTTAATGAGGGTGAGAAATTTTTTTCTCTTATTGTTGCCATTGTTGTTGTTATTTGTAGCACCTGTATTGGTGGGATTAACAACATTAGGCTTTTGGGCTGGGTAGTTACACCATCAATTGTGACTCCATGATTCTTATTAAGTATCTTTGGTCCTTGATTATTTTTTTGTTGTTGTAGTAACTGGGAGTTCTTTGATCAAGAGTGACTAACTTCCCATTTTCTCCATAGGTCTTACGACCACTGTCAATGGCCGCTTGGTTGATCCGAAGAGCACCCTCTAGCACCTCTTCATAGCTCCTTAGTGGGAATTTTTAAACCTCTTCCTTCATCTCTCTATTGAGAGAGTGAAGGAAAAAATCACAAAGTTCTGTTTGATCCATGTTTGGAGCACTTGCGGAAGAGTAGAGAACATGTCACCACCTCTGAATGAAGTGGGCTGCAGATTCGTTATGTTCTTGTTTGATATGAAGGAATTCCCTGATTCATGTTCGCAAAAGCTTGTTCATATCAAAAGCTTTGATAAACTCTAATACAAGTTGTTTGAATGAGTGTATTGAAGCCTCTGATATCCTATAATACTAGTCGAGAGCAATACCTTCTAATGTCTTAAGGAAAATATTTGCAACGATTGCATCCCATGGGAGTAGCTCTTGAATGGCCATTGTATAAGCCTTGATGTGGGCATTAGGATTTCCCTCCCCTTTGAACTTCGGGAGATCAGGCAAGGGTCTCGGGAGCATGACTACTGAATGGAGAAATCTAGGGGTTCCTTGAGATATTCAAAATAAGTCCCCATTACATATGTTTCCACCATTGAAGACCCTTGTTGGGGAGGCATGGGCTGCATTGGTTGCATAAATGGGACAACATAGACATTTGGTGGGGCGTATGACATCCCCTGTAGTTGTCCATATGGACCTAGGTAGGTGTACATGTCCCCTTGTGGAGATTTAGAATACATGTGTACATAAGGGGGTTAATTACCTTGATATGGAGTGAAGACATGAAGCCGTGTAACATCACATTTCTTACTAGTATAACATTTGAGAACACACTTCTAGATACACATGTTATAGGTATCCATATGTGGCTTGAGGAGGTATACCCAAGGTACCTGTCCCAGTTAACAAATCCCCATGGTTCGGAGTATTCATGTATACTGGAGGATTTTGTCTATGTCGGTATTTTCCCATAGTTCTATGGGTAGGAAGGAGTCCATGCTTTCCCTACATATGAATTATGTGTGTTTTGGGCAAGCTCTAACTCCTTGACTTTATCAACCAAAGCTGAAATGACATCACTTGTTGATGGGGTGATGCCTTGCTTAGGTACCTTTGGTTGAACCCTTGGAGGTTGTTGAGGAGTATGATATCCTGCTATGAATTGTTCATGATGTTGCCACCCCTCATGTGTTGTATTGTCGGTTAGTGGTGGGGATCACCTTTTCCTTGTAACCTATCAAAATATTGGTTCATTTGTTGGAATTTATGCTCAAAACTAGCATATCGTGCTAAATACTCCTAATCAAGATGGAGGAGTTGATCGGATTGCATGATAATGGGATGTCAAAACAATAACCGAGGAGATGAACTCACCTCACCAATGAATGTCATGTTATTTGAAATTGATTTTTCGAGGGGGTAAATCTGAGTGACATGATCCACCTCTTCAATGTGTACAGAAAAACCAACATTGGTTCCCTGAAGTAAAGGATTTTGAGTGGATGAGCTGCTATCTGCCCATGTTGAAAGTGAAGGTGATTGTTGTGGGATATTTGATTGGTAATGGTACATGTTGAAACCCAAGATGGGTTAACCGTACTCGTCATATCCTGACATATTAAGGGGGTATAAGAATACCCACAGAATAAAGGATGGACAAAAGTGGAAACACTTAGAGACTAGCTCTTCACGTTAGGTTCACCAATTTGTACGATAGAAAATCAACACATAACCTTCTTTGTACCTGACCTCCCGAGGTCATGCCAAGACGGCTAGTGTGGAATTGAAATGGAAGTGAAAGTGATGGAGACGATCAAGCTAATGGGGAAACCTTATGTATTTGACACGTAATACTAGAATCTGTGAATCTAAGGCAAAGAATGCTCTCCTAACCTGAAGGGGTGTGATTTTATGGTCCGATATGATAGCTACTCGGAGACTCCAATTGATGTCTAGTTATGTCGAGATTCTATTGACTGGTTGTGGAACACGTGGAAAGTACCTTGTAGGTGCCTTGTATGGGTTTCCAGATAAGGTCATGGAAATGAAGACAAGAGGTGTAGTGGAGCTGCAGAGACTATGGGTGATTTTTTGGTCTTGTCTAGAAATTCTTATCCTGATCATCTGCTATGTTCAACAATGAAAGTTGTGTAATAATATCAGGTGGAAGTGGTGAAGATATGAATACCAATGTGCGTAAACTAGTGTCAATATCTAACTGACTAGCAGGCTCAATGGGTCAGTAAGACCTATGGGCATAACTAAAGACTTATTGAGGTTGAGGCCCTTGTATGGTCATGCATGCAATCAAATCCTATTTCCAGGAGTAGTCCAAAATTCATAGGCTTGATTAGAAGCTATGTTCAATGTATCTAACTGTCTTATCTTCTCAATGTATGTTGCATATGTGTGTAAAACTGTTAAACACAAGCTTGTGTCAAAGTGTCAATTATTAGCTCTAGCATGTTGGGTTGTGGGACCAAGGGATCACAACTATAATTCTTTTCCTGTTGCGGACCATTGATGGTCATGTAAGATGAATTGATTTGTTTTCAGTAAATAAACTATCTATCAAAGGAAATCTAACCTATATTTTTGGTGTTTTCTCAATATATTAGAACAAAGCAGTAAAACAAGCTAATCTATGGAAAATAAATGTTTTTGTTCTTTTCTAACTTTTCAGATAATGCATCTAATCTAATAAACTAGTTTAAAACAAATAATTAGCCAGATGTAGCTAACTATCTATGCAGATGTGTGAATCTAAATCTAAGATCTATTCTAATTCAATCAAAATCTTTCCAACCCTACCTCAGAAGTGAAGAACAAATCATGACTCTAATAGAGCTATTGTTCCCCCACAACCTCCCTGGAAATGTTGAAGAGAAAACTTCCTATTGATTTGATCTACTTGCAATTATCTAGCTAATTGAAATGAATTGTTTCTCTACTCTATTTGATATGCAATTGACAATTTGACAAAACAAAGCAAACAAATACACAATTCCAACCTAGAAGAGAAAGAGATTTGGAAAATCTAGTAGTATTAGTATCTGTCCCCTCAATTCTTTCCTTTCTTTCTCTGAGTGTTCATGTGAGTCCAAAGGATTGGGAATGCAAAGAACAACAACAAGAGGATGGCGCTTGAGCAATGGCAGCTTGGAAGTAATTTGGATGCAATGCAAGTAGAAGAGAGATAGCACAAGAGATCTGAGCTTGGCTATGCAATTCCTAGCAAGATTATGGCAGCACAAAAATGCAAGATACACAAAATTCTCAGGCCCTTTGCTTGAATACAAGCATGGAATATATAGGAATGGAGGCTAGGAGGTTACTTCATGCACAAGGCAAGAAGAGGTAGTTCCAACTAATTAAATCTTATTAAAAATAGAAGGAGCAAGGAGAACCAAGCAAACAAATCTATTTTTAGCCAATTCGGCTCACGGATGCATGAAAAAAAAACTTAAGTGAACCATCACATGTTTAAAACATGTGTGAAGATTCTAGAAAAAGCGAGGTAGACCGCCACCCCCGCACGGGATGGCGGTTTGTGAACCGCCGCCTAGGCGAGGGGCAGCGATCCCGCACTAAAGGCCAAAACAAGCACGTAAAGCAACGAGGAGATGGAAAAATCCATGGAAATTTTAAGTAAGGATATATAGGCTAAAAATATATACTATGAATGGGTTTTGGAGCTCTAACACCTTCTTGAAAGGATTTTGAATCATCACTGGGGACTTTTGTAACTGTTTTCCTGACAATGTAAAGCACATGCAATTTTGGAGTGCGTCGGTCACACATCATTCATCATGTAGAAACCTGTAAGTGATCTACTTTCACCTCCAAGAGTACCATGTGAATGTGCATGTGTGTATGGAAAAATGATAGAGCATATTATGAATCCAAGTAACATGATAAGCAATGTGTAATATAGAATATAATGAACAAGGATGCATCTAATCAAGATCTAAAGTATTTTTTCAATTTTTTTCAATATGTGAACATGAAATAAAACAACTAAGGGGAAGAAATATTTCCCCCATTGTATATGTGTATATTGAGATCCAATGTAATTAAATTCCCTCAACATTTGTGTTTAAACCTAGATTAAGAGTGTGTCATCAGGTAGCAAGGGGGGAGAATTAATATGCCCCCAAGTGTTAGTTCCACAGTGATCTATCCAATGAGGATAGGGGAAAAGACCCACTATCTACCAATGAAAAATATATGAAATCATGTGAACATGATCCAAGGACCTAGTGTCATGTGAAAGTGCATGTATCATAACATGTGGAGAAACTAGAATATGTGGACATTGTTAAGTAATATGTGTAATTTGGGAAATGTGAGAGCTACCAAGGAATAATGTAGACATAGTTAGGGGAAAACCCCTGTGGATTTTAATATCCCAAATGTAATTAAATAAACAATAAGGATGTGACTAGTAGAATAAACTAGAATAGGTGGAACAATAGGTTTGCTGGAAATAATGGAAAAGTAAGTGCAAGCATAAGGATCAATGTGTGAGTCAAAATATGTGTAACGTATGTAATGTTAGGAAGATTAGAATTATCAACATCAATAAATGAGGGAGATACATAAGACTCATGATAAGAAATATGTACACGGTTTGTGAATTTGAAATTGAATTGAGAATGGTGAAGCATTTTCATCAATGTATGTTAAGCCATAAAATAATTTGACATAAGTAATCCAAATAGACAAATAGATTTGTATTGAAAATGATATTGATAAAAAAGTGATTATCGTCAAATGAATAAAATGACCATATTTCAAAATATAATTTGAATTTTACTAAACAAAAAGAGGCTTTTGAATCTAATTATGTAAAATAAAAACCTCCAAGGGATTTGCTCAAAAGTGTGTATTTTTGAATTATGCTTTAATTTCAAGAAAATGTAATTTTGAATTTATGAAAATTGTGAAAAATATCATGGTAAACAAAAGGAGATTTTTGTTAAATATGTAAAAATGAAAAATAACCTCAAGGGAATTTAAAAATAGATTCATTTTACTAAAGATATGAAACAAAAGGTGTTTTGAAAATCACGAGCTCTAGAAAGTGACCCAAAGGGTAGGATGAAATGTGAAACCTTAGGAATTTTTTTGAAGATCTAATTTATGATAGGTGAGAGATGAAACTTAGGTTTAGATTTGAAGATAAGATGTAGATATGAACCATAATGAAACTAGGGATTTGGTTTAGAGAATAATGGATCCATTAAAGAGCATGTAAGATGTCGGGTTAACCAAATGATTTAAAAATATTAAATATTAATCAGAGGACTATGATCAAACATATATAGTAGTGATAAACATGATCTAGTATGAAAATTATAAGTGTGTAAGATAGGACATAAGAGTTACTTAGATTGTATCGGGATATATGGACTAATTTTGGGTTGGAAAATCAGTTGGAAAGGCTAGATTTGATCTATGAAAGCTCTTCTTGAGAAACTAAGATATGGAACTCGTAGGCACCCAAAATTGAATGTGCTACATTGTCAAAAAAAGTTACAAAAGTCCCTAATGATGATTCAATTCCTTTCAAGAAGGTGTTCAAGCTCCAAACCCATTCACAGTATATATTTGTGGCCTAGACATCCTTACTTAGCTTTTTCACACTTTCTTCCTACTTCCCGCTCTTTCTACACATGTTTTGGTCTTTGAGTGCTAGAACCGATGCCCGCCTAGGTGGTGGTTCTGAAATTACCGCCCAAAATAGGGTGTGTTCTTGAAACCGCCGCCCTACGCCGGTGGCGATCCTACCAACTTTTCTAGATTCTTCACTCATGTTTTAACATGCGATTTGTTCATTTAATTTCACTTTTTACATGCATCCGTGAATCGAATTGTATAAAATTAGCTTTGATTGCTTGGTTCTCCTTCCTCCTATTTTTAAATAGATTTAATTTATTGGAATTTCTCCTTCTTACCTTGTGCATGAAGGCACCTCCCATCCTCTATTCCTATATATTCCATGCTTGTATTCAAGCAAAAGGCATGAGAATTTTGTGTATCTTACATTGTATTGTTGCTACGATCTTGCTAGGAATTACATAGCCAAGCTCTGATCTCTTGTGTTATCTCTCTTCTACCTGCATTACATCTGTATTACCATCAAGTTATCATTGCTCAAGCACCATCCTCATATTATTGTTCTTACATTCCCAATCTCTTGGACTCACATGAACACTCGAAGAAAGAAAGGAACATATTGAGGGGATAGATACAGACAAAACTAGATTTTCCAAAGCTCTTATTGGTCCATGTTGGAATTATGTGTTTGTTTGTGTACGTACTTGAAATTGTAGGGTACTGCACCACCGGAACAATGTAACACGTGCCCCAATGATGATACAGGTCTCCTCGGAAGGTGTTCGGGATCCGAAAAATCTCTCCAAGTATGCGTTATCATCCCGCATGCCTCACTTAGCCCCCGCATGCTTTTTTTTTCCCTTTTCCCCTCTTTCTTTTGCCTTTTGCTCTTGATTATAAAACTGCTGCCCTACCTAGGCGGCAGTCTCATGACCGCCGCCCTGAACAGGGTGGCGGTCCTGTAACCGCTGCCCTGCTCAGGGTGGTGGTCCTTCATGCATTTTCCAAAATGCTCTTTTAACATGACTCACGTAAAATTCAACGTTTACCAGCTTTTTTCACCGCCTTGGGCTTGCATTAATGATTTTGGTTCCCTGGAATAGTGTTTTACCATTGTTTATAGTTTAAGAGATCAATTTGGTTTTTACCTTGGGTAAATGCAAATGCTATAAATAGTTGGCTTGTGCTCAAGCAAATGGCCCCTCAAATTTTCCTCTGAATTTCTCATTGCAATAGATTAGTCTTTCATTTTTCTTAGAATTCTTAGCTTCATTCATTGCATGTTTAGTTAGTGTTGTCTTGTTGTTAGGAAGCCACATATCCATCTTGTGCAATTGTTGTTATCACTTCATCCAAATCAATTGGAATAGGATAGTTTGTTTTCAATAGGAAGCCATTAAAGTTACAGGTTTTGTTCTTCAAATAGGATAGTTTCAGGTTCTGGACGTTTTATGTTGCATGACTCGCAATAAATCCCGCTAGGAATTACATAAGCCAAGCTCTGTACTCTTGCGCTATCTCTCTCCTACTCGCATTGTATTTAGTCTATACCCTAAGCTGCCTTTGTCCCAATATCTAATTCTGTTGATTCTATCATTACATGCTTTTCTGGATCCACGTGAGCACGAAGGAGTGAGGAGATAACACTGAGGGGAAAAAATCACACACACCATCGGATTCGCCACTATTCTACAGAATCCAGGTTCTAGCTTTCAAAGTTCTAATTAGGAGCATATCAAATAGAGTAGCCAATCACTTTATTTCAATCAATTTTACTTTGATATTTCGGGGAAGTGTGGGGATTGATAGTTTACGAGAGACTATGATTCATTCCTCACTACGAGGTAGGATCAATAGTCTTTCAAATAGATTAGATTAGTTATTTCATTGTTTAGAATAGATTTACAACTACATAGGAAAGTAGCTATACTCGGTTGCTTTGTTTGTTTTAAATTCGTCATTAGATTAATTGTCAATTTCTAGATATATTAAAATAGCTGCTCCTTCATTTTCATTCATATAGTTAATTTTACATAGTTCGAGAAGCCATATATGCTATAGATATACTTCACATAGTTAATTTTACATTGTTGCTTTTGTATGACAATCATGGGACCTAGAGAGCCCAGAGAATATGTATTCGAGCCAATCATGCCCCAACCCAATCTCGTCATAGCAATAACTGATATAGATCAGAATCTTAGGATCTAAGTCTTCCAAACAACGGAAAATCTACAACAAATCAGCCCCAGTTAAGCGGGTTAAACATAGAAGATGACAAAGTGCACACGTTTTGGTCAAATCAACCAAACTACAGATTACCCTAGATATATATCCACATGACTGTGGAAGGGTTTGAAAGAGAGAAAACATTCGGTTGTGATCCTTTGGTCCCATAACCAGATGCACGTAAGAGACACTCTCACAGATATAGATACCAGCTTAAGAATTCAGGTTGCACGAATGCCTGTGAGATACTCTGAAAAGATCACACAACTGTTAATTCTAAATATAGAGGCTGAGAAAGCATATGACTATTGGATACTAGGGATTAGGGACTGAATCCACACATGACCATAGTAGGACCACAACAAACATGAATCTATGGTTGTGACCCACAAGTCCCACAACCCAATGAATCTATAGGTGAATCAGACATAGATGTTGGCCTACGTACATTAGTATTCAGATCTACTCCACTTCCACCTATCATCATCGAATAGTTATCCTTATTGGACATAGCAGCTAACGAAGCTAAGGAGTTCTGGACTAGGCCAGAGAATCACCCATAGAGTCAATAATATTTACCATCCACCCTATGACCTTATCTGGAGACATACACGAAACTATCCCAGGTCATTTTCCACGTATTCCACAACCCATAGACCGAATCACGCCAGAGCTCGATATTGATTGGAGCCTTCGAGCAGTCATCCTTGTTGATCGATCTATCACACCATTTCAGGTTAGGAGGGCCTTCTTTCCTTAGATTCACAATTTCCACTAGTGCGCGTCGAAGACATCAGATTACCTAACTAGTTTGTTCATCCACGCATATTCAATCCCCACTGGCTGTCTCGGCATGACCTCGGGAGGTCGGGTGCGAGGAAAAGTTACTTGTAGATTCCCACGCTTGCTTGTCACTTTTCCATCATACAAAATTGGTGAACCCGACGTGAACCTTCCTATTTTCTGATTCGGAGTCATATTTCTACTAACATTTATTTCATCTTATCTACCTCATCGGCTTTCACCATCACCTTCGCCTTTTCCCATTATTCTATGGGTATTCATATACCCCCCGAATATGTCAGGATTCGATGCATATGGTAGACCTCTCCTAGGTCTTGAGGCATACTACGCTCAACTGAATAGACAGTCATCACCCTCGCTCTCGGTATGGGGTGAAAACTATTTAGATAACCAATTATCAACACAAACTCCATCGCAAGGGTCAGATATAACTCATCTTTCCAAACAGAAGAGTTGGATCAGCTCGCTCAAACACAACAAACAGAGCCTTCAGGCTCGAACAATATGACGCTCACAGGAGAATCTAGTTCGTCTCCTCAGGTACTACTTAGACCACAAATTAGTAGACAAGCTGACCCATACCTGGTTTTAGATGATGAACATTCGATACGTTATGCCAGGAATGAACAACATTCTCGAAGTATGTACCCACCTATAGGAGGTTTACAAACACAACCCGAAGTCTCTTTTCAAGAAAATACCTCCATGCCACGTCGTATAGGAAATGCCCTCGGGAAATTTGGCAGGGAAATGATCAATTCATAGCGGGATATCACATGCCTATACAACACCAGGATATACAACAAACACCACTAAGGAAAAATACCGTAACTTCACCAAATGAAGTCATTTCAACGTTAGTAGAAAAAGTGAGGGGATTAGAAATTGCTCAGGAAAATCACCATTCTCAATTCATGTAGGTAGGAAATTCTAATCCTCCACACCATCCTAGCCAAGTAGACCTCCTCACAGGAATAGGCACGTTAGGCATGACCCCTCAGTATTCACAACAAACCCCAGCAAGAACCGCCATTTCTAACACCATTCTGACACCTCCCGGTCTAGTACAAAATAATCCATTCTTGGACAATACCCCTTCATACTTAAACATGTACTCCAAATCACCACAAGGGGATATGTTCTCCTCTCCCAGCATGGTTCCTCAAACACAGGGGTTTCCTTATGCCCCCGCCAACGCGTACGCTATGCCATATCAACAACCCATTCCACCTCCACTCCCTCAACAGGCACCATCAATGGTCGAAACCTATGCGATAGGGACATATTCAGAATACTTGAAAGAGCCCTTAGATTTCACCATACGAAGTGTCATGCTTCCAAGACCTCTTCCCGATTTACCCAAATACAAAGGTGAGGGAGATCCGAATGCACATATCAAGGCTTACGCCATAGCCATCCGAGAACTACTCCCTTGGGATGGGGTTGTTGCTAAAATATTTCCCAAAACCTTGGAAGGTATCGCTCTCGATTGGTATTATAGAATACCTGAGGCTTCCATCCATTCATTCAAGCAACTCGTTTCAGAGTTCATCAAGGCATTTGACATGAACAAACTATTAAGAACAGGAATCAGGGAATTCTTGCACATTAAGCAGGAACACAATGAATCCGTTGCTCATTTCATCCAAAGGTGGCGTACAGTTCTTTATTCTTTCCAGTGCTCCAAATATGGACCAAATGGAACTATGTGATTTATTCCTTCATTCTCTCAGCAGAGAAGTGAAGGAAGAAGTCCAGAAGTTCCCACTAAGGACTTACGATGAAGTACTTGAAAGCTCTCGAATAGATCAAGTGGCAATAGATAGCGGTCGTAAGACGTATGGAACAAATGGGAGGTTAATCACCACCAACCAGAATACTACGTCTTATTCCACTACCACAAGCGTCAATCAAGGACCTAAAATCCTTAATAGAAATCACGGAGTGACAACAGATGGAGTAACTGATCAGGCCAAAAGGGTAAATGTTGTGAATACTCCACCGCTAATAAACAACCAACGAGACAACAATTTTACCCCAACAGTCAATACAGTGGATTTTAATCATCCACAACAACAACAACAACAATGGCGAAACCCTACACAGGGTCCAAGCCAAAACTCAACTGGATATCAAAACCAAAGCCAAAACCAAAAACAACAAATGCAAAACTTTAATCCTAATAGGCAACGGTTTGATCAGAGTTTTAGGCCACAATATACACCAAGTCAACAAACTAGGAATTACAATCCTAACTCGTATTGTGGTTTTCACAAAATCGAGGCCATGACACTAGAACGTGTCGTGACTACAATAAATTCATGCAACATTTTCTAGAGGAACAAAGACAAATTTTTATAGATATGTTCTTGGTAGATCCTACATCACCAACACCAAATACTTTTACAGGGGTAGTTTCCCCTCAAAATGCACCCCTCAAGATCTTCAATGATCCACTCCCAAATCACAACAATAACAAGTTAAATCCAAATGGGACAAACAAGGGTGTAATTACAGGAAACAATGATCATGAAGCCTCAACTTCACTAAATCCATTAGTTGCGCCATAATTAGGAAGTCAGCCACGACCTAAGATAGTCGGTTTAGTGGAGTTAGATGCCGAACTACCCGTAGAAGCTGTAACAAGGACATAAGAGTATTCCTCTCAGCTAAGTCCAAGCTACCCGCTAGAAACAGACAATATCCAACAAGTATTAATAAAACCCGTGGGTGCTTATGATTTAATTAATGATCTAACGAAAAACCTTCTCACACATCTCCTTTTTGGATTTATTGAAGAACTCCCCTACCCACAGGGCTGCTCTTTTAGAGGCATTGGGTTTAGGTCATCTAATTAACATCACTCCACCTCCCGAAACACAGGTAAACCATATAGACTTTGATATCCACCCTCCGGGGCAGCCGGATAGGGACACCGAATTCATATTCGAAATAAACAAAATGCCAACAGATGACACTGAGATTACACGCCGAGGTGATCCAGCCTTACATTTGCAAGTATGGGTTTATAACAATTATGTAAAACAGCGATGGTTGATGATGGGGCAGCAGTTAACATAGTCCCTTTTTCTTTCCTTCAAAAGCTAGGGTATGGAGAAACGAATTGTTCCACGACGTGAAATACACTAAGAGGCTATGATAGCCTTAAAGCCACCTCAATTGGAACTATAATACTACCAGTCACCTTAGGGCCCAAAACAATCCTGACTGAATTTTATATTATAGATCGGGAAACTAACTATAATATGATCCTCGGCCGACCATGGATACACCGTATGAAGGCTATCCCTTCTACGTTATTTCAAGAAGTAAGATTCTTGCATTTAGGAAAGGTGTTCATAGCCAAAGGTGATCCAAAACCATTCGATATACACCTAGCTGACCTAAAGAAAAGACCAGGCATGCACTCAGAGTTTGAACTCCCAACAAACCAACTTAATAAACCTACGGCCGAAACCGAAGAAAAGTTGGTACCTACGACAGATCTTGAAACTATGAGCCTAGCCAAGACAATCCCAGCCCTCAAAGATGAGGCTAAGATTGTAGAAACAGTATCATTAGGAACTACTGCAAAAATTGTTGAATTGCTAGAACAGGATCTACCAATGTTCCTACCATTTGATTCGGTAGGCATGGGATACACCCTAGGTGTCGGTTCTCTCCCAGCAGTAGATCTCTGCATGGTAGAGGTAGAAGATGTTAACACAACAAATATCCCAGTGCCCATATTCCTAGCTAAGTATTGGACTCTCCATTTCGATGGAGCTAAATGTCGTTACGGAGGTGGAAGGTGTAATTGTTATCTCTCCCGAGGGAAGAGTCCTACCATTCACCTTTAAATTAAATTTCAAATGTACAAACAACGGCGCTGAGTATGAAGCCCTCCTCCTTGGCCTCATCTTAGCTAAAAGGATCGGTGTTAATAATATCAGGGTGTTGGGAGACTCGCAATTGGTAACAAACCAAGTCTCTGAGGTGTATGAAACCAGAGCCGAGCACTTACAACTCTACAAAATAGTTGTACTAAATTTAAGCAAGGAGTTTGACTTCATATCAATTGAAGCAATCCCGCGAGAACAAAATCTTCTCGCCGATTCAATAGCAACCTCAGCATCGCGCTTTACTCCAAATAGTAAGTTAGAGGATACCCATTTCATGGTATCCCTTCATACTAAACCACTGATAAAAACAATGTCAAATCCTCTTTTAAATGGAAATGAAAACAAATCTACTATCCTAGACCACATCGATAGTGATACAACCACTCTTGATTTCTTAAATGCCTATGCGGCGTTACATCTCACCCATCACGTGGTAGATTTATCCCTAATCCCACATTCATCCTCCTACTTCGGAAATCCCATGACAGAGCTTCCCCCACAAAAGGAACTTAGCATATACACAGTCGAAAGTAGAGACGATCTGGAATTACCTCCAGCCCCGTCTGAGTTTGAAGAAGGTAACACTTCTCTAATCGAAGAAACAATCGATATTAATATCGGAACGGAAGACGAACCAAGGATATTGAAGTTAGGATCCTCGTTAACTCCATCGGAAGTAGAAATACACACTCAAATCCTCAAAGAACATCGGAAGGCTTTTGCATTTAATTATAAGGAAATGACAGGGGTTGCACCACACATTGTGGTACATAACCTCGTCACTAAATCAGATGCAAAGCTGATTAAACAAAAATCAAGACCAATGAAACCTAAGGTAGCTCTCATGGTAAAAGAGGAGGTAACAAAACTCCTCCAAGTAGGATTCATCAAGCCAGTCGATTACTCTCAGTGGATATCTAATATCGTTCCGTTCTCAAAAAGAATGGGAAGATATGCATCTGCATAGACTTCCGAGACATTAACAAGGCGTGTCCTAAAGATGACTTCCGTTACCATCCATAGACGTCATTGTTGATGCAACAGCTGGATTTGAGTTGTTGTCTCTCATGGATGGATTCTCAGGATACAATCAAATCAAAATATCCAAACAAGATCAAGCTAAAACCATGTTTATAACTCCTTGGGGAACCTATTGCTATGTTGTTATGCCATTCGGACTCAAGAATGTTGGCGCTACATACCAGCGGGCTATGATGTATATATTTCATGATCTTATTCATAAAATTGTGGAATCCTACGTAGATGACTTGTTGGCCAAGGCCAAGAAGTGTATGACCATCCGAAGTGCTTCGCGTCATTCTTTCACGTCTGATAGAATACGAGTCATGCTAAATCCAAAAAATGCATCTTTGGTGTAACAGGAGGAAAGCTCCTAGGTTACATTATATCATCATGAGGGATCGATGTTGACCCAACCAAAATTAAGGCTGTTCTCGAAATGGTCCCACCTTCGGATGAATCTGGAATCAGATCATTTCTCGGAAAGCTTGGTGCAATCGGAGATTCATCCCGGACTTAAATTTCTCCATTCATCCAATCAACAATCTACTCAAGAAAGATTATAGTATTGATTGGACCGAAGATTGCAATAAATATTTTGACGCAGTCAAGTGTTTCTTGTTATCACCACCTACGTTAATGCCACCTAAGCCAGATCACCCGTTAATTTTGTATTCGCGAGCTACGATGTCTCGCATTAGCTTTTTGTATCTTTGGCTCAAGAAGATGATGACATGAGAGAACGTGTGATCTATTTCATTAGCCAAACATTTCTCGACTATGAAACACGTTATACATAGGTAGAACGAGAATGCCTTGCCATAGTCTTTGCAACCAAATGCTTAAGACATTACATGCTAAATCAAGAAACAAAGGTCATTGTAAAGACAGAGCATTTACGAACTTTCCTCACGCAAGGGTCCTTGTCTAAAAAGGTTGGACGCTTTATAACCTTAATGGGGGAGTTCGAACTAACGTTTGTAAATCAAAAGTCCGTTAAAGGACAAATCATCGCGGATTGGTTAGCTGATAACCCACTAGATGGAGGTAATCTAGTAGATCTGGACTTTCCGGATGAATGCGTATACTACATCAAAAACAGACCTCCCATCTCTGAGTGTCCTGGTATACTGATATTATTAATTACATCATGGATCATACGTATCTGGAAGGTGTTACATCACAACAAAGAAGGTGGTTATGCATTATTGTAGCCAAATATGTCGTTATAGAGCAAGTGCTCTATCAAAAAGTGTTCGATGGAATGCTTCTAAGATGTGTCGACACAGAAGAATCCAAGAAGATTCTCCACGAATCTCATAGTGGAATGTGTGGAGGCCACTTCGGTGGCCATGCCACCACTGTAAAATACATCGAATGGGATACTTCTAGCCTACTTTAGAACATGATGCTAGTAGAGTTTGTACGAAGGTGTCATAAGTGCCAAGAATTCTCCCACGAGATTCACATGCCAGCACAAGCTCTACAACCAATCGCTACTCCATGGCCCTTTTCTATGTGGGGCCTTGATTTGATAGGAAGTTCTCTCCCTCATCTACAGATGGCCATAATTTTATAATCATGGCCACCGAATATTTTACCAAGTGGGTAGAGGCCATGCCTCTCACTACTGTACCAGGTTCTGTAATCGCCAAGTTCATTTTGAACCAAATCATTTGCAGGTATGGTGTCCCGCAAATCATTATCTCAGATAATGGAACTTCTTTTAAGAATGATGAAGTTTGTGAATTGTGCAATAAATTCAAAATAAGCCATCATACGGCCTCCTTGTATTACCCCAAGCCAATGGACAAGCTGAAGCAACAAATAAAACGTTAAAAGCCATTCTCCTTAAAATGGTGAAAGAAAACAAACGAGATTGGCATTTGAAGTTATATCCAGCCTTATGGGCCCACTGAACCTCAATAAGAACACCAACAGGAGTGACTCCTTTCTCGCTAGTATTCGGGGCAGAAGCAGTTCTCCCGCTTGAGGTTGAAATACCTAGTCTCCGTATCTCATTACAAGGGATCCTGGATGAAGATGCTTATAGAGAAGCACGTCTTTCCCAACTAGAAAGCCTAGATGAAGCTAGGTTAGATGCTGAACAGTGGCACAAAGTCTATGCTGACCGGATGTGCCGGAAGTATAACAATAAGGTCTATGAATGAGACATATACGAGGGTGATCTGGTTCTAAGGCTAGATAGCCGGATCGACAAAAAGACCGGTGCGAAGGAAGGAAGTTCCGGCCCAAATGGTTGGGCCCATACTGAGTCATGAAGGACTATGGAAATGGTGCATATCTCTCTATGCACACTGGAAGGTGAGGAATTTGGTGAAACGGTCAATTCCCTACACCTTAAATGATTCTATGCATAAGCAACCAACACTACTTGTATAATTATAGCTACATTGCATCTTCATATAGTTAGGATCATTTTGTCCACTTGTTTTGTACAACTTTGTGATCGAGGAATTTATTCTTAAAAAGAAATTCATTACAAACTTCTGATGGTATTGGCATAAACACTCTAATCATACTTCTCCATTTTCATGATATCATCAACTATTTCGGAATCATTTCATCAAACAAAGCTAGATATGACAAAGTCTTAATGGTAACCATACCAAGATCTGCATGCTTGTTCTCACTTTTGGTTTCTTCTTAGGATAGGTGTCTTGCCTATGGTCTGTTCTAGAAGCTTCATCGTGTCACATCTATCCCATATGAATATCTCTTTGGAAGTAAGAGCATGCTGACATTTTACTCAAACAAACAAGTCAAGTATAAATCAAACAGAAAATTTTAAATTTACACATTTCCTTGCCCCACCAACCTTTGGTGATGAGCTTGCGTCTCTTACTAGTGACGTAGGGTTGGGAAAGGATGGAAATGCCCTTACTCACCTATGCCTTGCCTAAGGTGATAAACCCACGCTTCTTACTAGTAGCATGGGGCAAGGTGTGGGGGGTCCTCTTGACAAACAAATGTGAAAGGTCATAAAATCTTGAAGTCTTGAGTCAAAAACAAATGAATCGGATGTCCAAAATTCCAAAGAGAATTAAAAATCCTAAAAACCAGATTTTGTCTACCATGTGGCCATCTACGGATCTAAGTCTAGATAAACCGCAAAGCAAGTTGCATCCCAAACTATGGAGTCACTCAAGTAGAGTAGGCTTGTAGCATCCTAATTTGGTTCCACCAAAGCTTTGTCTATCTTTCATCACTATCATTTCAACACATTTCATAACTTGTGCCCTTTCCAACTCTCGGTGATGAGCCCTCGCATCTTACTAGTTGCGTGGAGTTAGGAGTAGGGGCAGGTTTATCTGCTCATCATACCGGCTTATCTTCACCACTTTGCCAAAACAGATATGAAGTATCAAAATTGCTTAAAGAAGCTAAAAATTCAAAATCACGTTATATCTACATTATCATATATCAGCATCATGAAATACAAAAAGAAAGTAGACACTTGTATCATTTGTTCTCCATTGCATACATTCTAAAAAAGCATATAAGCATAACATCATAGTTTACATGAGAAAATGGAAATGGAAGAAAAGCCATAAATGCCAAGAGTTTGATCCAAAAAGATATATAAAATATATATATATATATATATATATAAATGGTCAAAATTCCTGTACAATGCCATCATGCGCTAGGCATGGTCAAAACGCTCAAAGAGCCCGGGAAGTACAAAAATGTCATGCAAAAATCTAAGAGAGCCAAGTGGCTTCTCAACCCCTATGAGATCCCTCTGAAGGTGCACGCCCACCTAGGACTCCGGCTACGCCGGCACTCTAAATGCACGGAGGGCTCACGATCCCGAGGGGTAGCTGCGGTCTCGCCATGAGAATGACTCCTCATCAGGCGCTCTATTGTCCTATACCCTGCCAGCTCAGTACGGAGGGTAGATACCATCCTAGCCACATGCCAGGATGGGGAAAAGATGTCAGTATGTCTGCCAGCCTGCGAGGGCTCCCTGCATCCACAGACAGCTCTGCATGGGTCCTCTCCATGGGGATCATCAGGGTATCGGTGCATACCCTGCGAATCAGGTCTCGCCACTCATCGGCGGTCTCTACAAACAAAGGAGAAAATGAATTAGACATAAGACAAGAGATAAAACACAAGTGTAAACAAAAGGAGAGATAGTAACTAAGGCAATCCTAATTAAAAACAAACATTAAAAGGGAGGATAGTAACTTACTTGGATCACCAGGCCTCCAGGATGGATCTCTAGGGTCAGCACCTGCCACAGATGCCGCCAGCTGACTGAGGTGCTCCCCCATGGCTAGAGTGACGTAGCATCCCGCAATGGACTCATCCTCCCCACCATGGCCCTGGGAGAGTGGCTCCTCTGAAACTAGAGTCACCCTCTCTGCACTCTGCTCTGCCCTCTCTACTGCATAATATCCTAAGTGTCATGCCACTCAGGATCACTGTCCTCCTCGGTCTCCTCCTCTATCTCTCCCCCTGTGAACTCCTCGGACTCGGAGTCTATGTCGATGGGGTCATCGCTGCTATGGGCAGGACCCGCGGAAATCTGAAGTAAGGGTGCCTGAGGAGCACCGGCTCTCCCTCGGGCACGTACTACCCGCCTAGCCGCAATAGGAACGCCAGGGGTAACAACTATCCAACCCCGGCCTCTAGGACCCCCTCTGGCCTCTCGAACTGACCTGTATACTGGCACTACCGGGGGAAGCATGCCCATGTAAGGTAGGCCAAACTGCTGAGGAACTCGGCCAAAGGGGTGTATCTCCACTCGCCCTACTCTGTCAATGAGCTTCCCTGTGGTGGAGCAGGAGATCAAAGTAAGAGCCTCCTCGCCCCATAAGCCTACCATGGCCTGATATGGTGTGGCCTCCATGTCATCGGTGGTCAGAGAAGCAACTGGCTGATGAGGTGCTCTGAGCACCGACATGTCTATCCATCTGGCTGCCCTCACAAGCTCGGGATCTATCACCTCTACACCTCTACCATAAGGGATGAAGCGCTCGTAAACCCAACTCATAACCAGGGTCGGGTGGCTCAAAGACTGCCCCTGTAAATGGACTACCCTGTATAAGTCATGGTAGGTAGTCCCAAGTATATCTGCTCCCCAGGCATAAATCTAGCCATGTCCCTCGATCTGTGCAATGATGGGGGACCAGCAGTATAATAGTGTATCTCCCCCCTTGTCCCCGATCAATCTCGAGGCAAGGATCCCCATAATGGCCTGGCGAATCAAGGGGATGGGCAAGCTAGGAATAGACCGAACTCTCACCCCCTTCTTCAAACCAGTGGAGATGACTGCATCTCCCATGTAAGAGGCCCACTGTGCTATCTGGGCCCGTGAACCTGCTGTCTCAAGAGTAAGACGTCTCCCGATGATCGGGACCCCCAATATACGATAGACATCCTCCAAAGTGATGGTCCACTCACCTCGGACCCCTGGTAATCGGAAGGTGTTCGATCAAGCATCCCAATATGAGAATAAGTCACAGAGTATGTGACTGGATGGTGCAACATGTGGAACCCGCGATATACGTAGTATACCGGCCCTCTGTAGAGTGTCCTGCTCGTCCTGTGAAAGGGCATCTAATACTGTCGGGAGCCAGTCACACTCTCTCTCTCGGCTCCACCAAATGTACTCCTCCCTCACCTGCATACACCCAAAAACACACAAAACAGAGCAAGTTAGCATCCAAATGACATTAGAAAAATCACGAAAACACATAAAGATGCTAAAAATGCAAAAATAATTTCAAACAAGTGTTCTTTTGGCATTCTGTGAAGAAACCGCCGCCTGAGCAGGGCGGCGGTTTCACAACCGCCACCTTAAAGGCGGCGGTCTTGTAACTGCCACCCTGAATAGGGCGGCGGTCACGTGACCGCCGCCCTGTTCAGGGCGGCGGTCGTGTCCCGAAAACCCACGTGGGTTTTATACCTTAAAAAAGCCAAAAAAACATGAAAAAGGACCATTTTAACTAAAAACAAAGCCTACCCAGTAGGCGCCCCCTAGATGGACCTTTTGAACCTAACATTTTCAAAAATAACCCCCACGACAAAGATTTTAGCATTTTAAAAGTTTGGAGGTAAAAATGATAAATTGAGGAAAACTAACCTGTGATCTCGCGGGTCGATGATCTGCTCACGGAGGCATGATCACTATCTCGTCACGAACGTTTTGACTCTACTCTCATAAGAAACCGTCACCGTGGGTCCCAGAGCTCAGAATCAATCAAATCAACACGCACAAATGAATAGGAAAATGGGCCCACTTTCATATATATATAGCATCTGACTTGTCTTAAATTCCCTTTTCACAGGTTTGGAGCACTAATGGAGGTAAGTTCTTACCCCGCACAAATGGTACGTCCTCATTTCACGTTATTTTAGCATTTATTTTCCGATCTATTTTGTCTATCTGCACTTGATTCCTCTTTTCATTTTGTAGGTGGTGGGAATTTTGGATGGCGTCATTGCGACACACGGACGTATCAGGTATAACTTCCAACTTCCCATTTCGGGACCGCCATACTGGAACCCACTATTTTATGCCTCTTCATGGCTAAAATGCTTCTCCGAGGGGGCAATATATGTACGTACCCAAAATTATAGGGTACTACACCGCTGGAACAACATAACACGTGCCCCAATGATGATATAGGTCTCCTCACAAGGTGTTCGGGATCGGAAAAGCTCTCCAAGTATGCGTTATCATCCCGCATGCCCCGCTTAGCCCCACGTGCTTTGTTTTTCCTTTTCCCTCTTTCCTTTGCCTTTTGCTCTTGAAGAATGAAATTTCCGCCCTTCCCGGGTGGCGATCTATAACCACCACCCTCCTCCTCAGGCGGCGGTCCTCGGGCGGCGGTCCTTCACGCATTTTCCATAATGCTCTTTTAACATGACTCACGTAAAATTCAACGTTTACCAGCTTTTTTCACCGCCTTGGGCTTGCATTAATGATTCTGGTTCCCTGGAATAGTGTTTTGCCATTGTTTATAGTTTAAGAGATCAATTTGGTTTTTACCTTGGGTAAATGCAAATGCTATAAATAGTTGGCTTGTGCTCAAGAAAATGGCCCCTCAAATTTGCCTCTGAATTTCTCATTGCAATAGATTAGTCTTTCATTTTGCTTAGAATTCTTAGCTTCATTCATTGCATGCTTAGTTAGTGTTGTCTTGTTGTTAGGAAGCCACATATCCATCTTGTGCAATTGTTGTTATCACTTCATCCAAATCAATTGGAATAGGATAGTTTGTTTTCAATAGGAAGCCATTAAAGTTGCAGGTTTTGTTCTTCAAACAAGATAGTTTCAGGTTCTGGACGTTTTATGTTGCATGACTCGCAATAAATCCCACTAGGAATTGCATAAGCCAAGCTCTGTACTCTTGTGCTATCTCTCTCCTACTCGCATTGTATTCAGTCTATATCCTAAGCTGCCTTTGTCCCAATATCTACTTCTGTTGATGCTAGCATTACACACTTTTCTAGATCCACGTGAGCACGAAGGAGCGAGGAGATCACACTGAGGGGAAAAATCACACACACCATCGGATTCACCACTATTCTGCAGAATCCAGGTTCTAGCTTTCAAAGTTCTAATTAGGAGCATATCAAATAGAGTAGCCAATCACTTTATTTCAGTCAATTTTACTTTCGATATTTCCAGGGAAGCTATGGGGATTGATAGTTTCTAAGAGACTATGATTCATTCCTCACTTCTGAGGTAGGATCGAGAGTCTTTCAAATAGATTAGATCAGTTATTTCATTATTTAGAATAGATTTACAACTGCATAGGCAAGTAGCTATACTCGGTTGCTTTGTTTGTTTTAAATTCATCATTAGATTAATTGTCAATTTCTAGATATATTAAAATAGTTGCTCCTTCAATTTCATTCATATAGTTAATTTTACATAGTTGCGAGAAGCCATATATGCTATAGATATACTTCACATAGTTAATTTTACATTGTTGCTTTTGTATGACAATCACGGGACCTAGAGAGCCCAGAGAATACGTATTTGAGCCAATCGTGCCCCAACCCAATCTCATCACAACAATAACTGATATAGATCAGAATCTTAGGATCCAAGTCTTCAAACAATGGAAAATCTACAATAGATCAGCCCCTAGTTAAGCGGGTTAAACATAGAAGATGACAAAGCACACACATTTTGGTCAAATCAACCAAACTATAGATTACCCTAGATATATATCCGCATGACTGTGGAAGGGTTTGAAAGAGAGCAAACATTCGGTTGTGATCCTTTGGTCCCATGCCAGATAGACGCAGGAGACACTCTCACAGATATAGATACCAGCTTAAGAATTCAGGTTGCACGAACGCCTGTGAGATACTCTGAAAAGATCACACAACTGTTAATTTTGAATATAGAGGCTGAGAAAGCATATGACTATTGGATACTAGGGATTAGGGACTGAATCCGCACATGACCATAGCAGGACCACAACAAACACAAATCTATGGTTGTGACCCACAAGTCCCACAGCCCAACGAATCTATAGGTGAATCAGACATAGATGCTGGCCTATGTACATTAGTATTCAGATCTACTCCACTTCCACCTATCATCATCAAACAGTTATCCTTATTAGACATAGCAGCTAACGAAGCTAAGGAGTTTTGGACTAGGCAGAGAATCACCCATAGAGTCAATTATATTTATTATCCACCCTATTACCTTATCTAGAGACATACACGAAACTATCCCAGGTCATTTTCCACATATTCCATAACCCATAGACCGAATCACGCTAGAGCTCGATATTGATTGGAGCCTTGAGTATTCATCCTTTCTTATCGATCTATCGCACCAATTTAGGTTAGGAGGGCCTTCTTTTCCTTAGATTCACAATTTCCACTAGTGCGCGTCAAAGACATCAGATTTCCTAACTAATTTTTCTGCATCCCACGCATATTCAATCCCCACCGGATGTCTCGGCATGACCTTGGGAGGTCGGGTGTAAGGAAAATTTACTTATAGATTCCCACCCTCGCTTGTCACTTTTCCATCGCATGGTTTGCCTTGTGTGTTAAATTGTCAATTTCATATCGAATAGAGTATAAAATCATTCATATCAAATAGAGTAGAAAAGCATTCATATAAAATAGAGTAGAGAATCATTCATTTCAATAATTTTAACTTTTAACGTTACAGGGAAGTTGTGAGGAACAATATCCCTTTCAGGGTCATGATTTGTTCTTCACCTCTGAGGTAGGGTTTGGAGGATTTTGATTAGATTAGGTTGTTTGATTTAGATTAGATTCATACATTTACACAAGTAACCAGCTACATCCGGTTGACTACTTGTCTTTAGTTTATTTATTAGATTAGAACACATTGCTTAAAGATTAGAAAAGAACAAAAATATTTCCTTTGATAGATTAGTTTTCTTTTATTGCTTTGATCCAAAATATTGTGAAAACTCCAAAAACATATATTAGATCTATTTTAGTAATTATTTTGCTTATTAAAAGTCATTTTATTTCATTGTGTATGACCATCAACGGTCCATAATAGAAAAAGACATACGCTTATGACCCATTGGTCCTAAAATCCAATAGGCCAAGATTGATAAATCGACGGTGATACCAACTTACGTTTGATGAGTCTTACGCACTTTGTAACTTTTGCTGAGAATATAGAACAACTCAATGCACTAAATATAGCTATTAATCAAGCCTACGACTATTGGACTGCTCCTATAAATAGGGTGTGATTACACTCATGACCATCTAAGGGCCACAACCTCATGAGTCTTTGGTTGCAATCCTCAGGTCCCATAACCCAACAAGCCTACCAGTCAATTAGACATTGACACTAGTTTGTGTACATTAGTATTCAGATATTCACCACTTCCACCATATATTATCGCACAAATTTCCTTGCTAAACATAGTAGTCGATCAGGCTAATAATTTCTAGACCAGACTGAAAAGTCACCCATAAATACCTGTGACTTCATCTTGCCTCTCGTTCTTACTTCCATGACCTTGTCTAGAAATCTATACAAGGCACCCACAGGTCAATTTCCATGTGTTCAACAACCAACAAACAAAATCTCATCCGAGCTCAATATTGATTAGAGTCTACAAGTGGCTATTATCTCATAACGAACCATCACATCACTTCAAGTTAGGAGAGCATTCTTTGCTTTAGACTCGCAGATCCTGACATTGCATGTTGAAGATATAAGATTATCCAATTAGCTTGATCCTCATCACCACACTCACATTCACAATCATTCTACACTCGGCTATCTTAGCATGACCTCGAGAGGTTAGGTGCAAAGAAGGTCACGTTTTGATTTTTTGTCGTACAAATTGGTGAACTTGATGTGAAGAGCTAGTCTCTAAACGTTTCCATTTTCATCCATCCTTTATTATACGGGTATTCTTATACCCCGAATATGTCAGGATACGACAAGTATGATTGGCCCATCCTAGGTTTTGACATGTACCATTACCAATCAAGTATACCACAACAATCACCTTCACTTTCAACATGGGTGGACAACCACTCATCCGCTCAAAACCCTCTACTTCAGGGAACCAATGTTGGTTCCTTTGTACATATTAAGGAACTCGACCAGGTCACTCAAACCTATCCCCTTGAACAATCAAGTTCAAATAACATGACTTTCACTGGTGAAGCAAGTTCATCTCCTCGGGTATTGTTTCAATAGCCCATTAGCATGTAATCTAATCAACTCCCCCATCTAGATGAGGATTATTTAGCATGATATGCTAGGAGTGAACAACACTTCCAGAACATGAACCAATATTTCGATAGGTTGTAAGGACAAGGTGATGTCCTGCTTCAAAACAATAATGCTACCCCGCCACCAACTGACAATATTGCCAATGAGGGGTGGCAACATCGTGAACAATTCATAGCAGGATACCATACTCCTCAACAACCTCCGAGGGTTCAATAAAAGGTACCTAAGAAAAGCACCACCATCAATGGGTGATTTCATTCAACTTTGGTAGAAAAATTCAAGGAGTTAGAGCTTTCCCAAAATACCTAGAATTCATACGCATAGGAAACCGTGAACTCCTTCCTACCCACAAAATTATGGGAAAATACCTACTACACAAAATCCTCTAGTCTACATGAATACTTAAAACCCTAGAGATCTACTTATGGGGACGAGAACCTTGGGTATGCCCCCTAAGCCATGTATGGATATCTACAATAGGCACCAGCCGGAAGTGCATTCTCAAATTCCATACCATCCAGAAATGCAATGTTACCTGGCTTCATGTATGCGGTTCCATATCAAGGTAATCAACCCCCTATGTACACATGTATTCTAAATCTTTGCAAGGGGACATTTATACCTACCGGGTCCATATGGACAACCACAAGGGATGTCATACACCCCAAAAATTTCTATGCTATCCCATTTCAGCAACCAATGTAGCCCCCACCTCCCCAACAAGGATCTTCAATGGTGGAAACATATGCAATGGGGACCTATTTTGAATATCTCAAGGAACCCCTAGACTTCTCCATTCGTAAAGTCATGCTCCCAAGACCCTTGCCTGATCTTCCAAAGTTCAAAGGGGAGGGTGATCCTAATGCCCACATCAAGGCTTATGTAATGTCCATTCGAGAGCTGCTCTCATGGGACGCAATCGTTGTGAAATTTTTCCTAAGACACTAGAAGGTATTGCCCTCGACTGGTACTACAGGATACCAGAGGCTTCAATACACTCGTTCAAGCAACTCGTATCATATTTTATCAAATATTTTAAAATGAATGAGCTTTTGAGAACACGAATCAGGGAATTCCTTCGTATCATGCAAGAATATAATGAGTCAACAGACCACTTTATTCAAAGGTGGCGAAAATTTCTATACATCTCTGCAAGCGCTCCAAATATGGATCAAATGGAACTTTTTGATTTGTTCCTTCACTCTCTCAACAGAGATATGAAGGAAGAGAGTCAAAAGTTCCCATTAAAGAAGCTATGAAGAGGTGCTCGAGGGCACTCTTCAAATTGACCAAGTGGCCATTGATAGTGGTCACAAGGCTTATGGAGAAAATGGGAAGTTAGTCACTCCCAATCAAAATAATCCCAGTTACTCCAAAAACACAAACAATAATCAAGGACAAAATATCCTTAATAAGAATCATGGAGTTGCGACCGACGGTGTGACTAACCAACCCAAAAATCCTAATGTTTAATCCTACTAGTACATGTGTTACAAATAACAACAACAATAGTGGCAATAATTAGAGAAACAATAATTTCTCACCCTCGGTAAATGTTGTGGATTTTAATCATCCTCAACAAGAACAATAACAACCTCAGCAATAGAGACAAACACCAACCCTAATCCCTAGTCAATACCTAGGGGGTATCCTAACCAATTCCAAAACCAAAGGCAAGGGTTCCAAAATTTTAATTACAAAAATCAGCAACCAAACAACAACCATAGTTTCGGACCACAAAAAGGAACAAACCAAAGGCCTTGAGATTACAACCCGACTTATACTATGGTTTCCATAGGGTTCATAGGCAAGATACAAGAACTTTCCATGATTGTAACAATTTTTTGCAGCATTTTCCAGAGGACTAAAGATAGTTATTTGTTGACATATTTTTGGCAAACCCAACTGCACCCACTCAAAATACCTACATGGGACCAGTATCTCTGCAGAACACACCATTGGGGATCTTCAACGATCCTCTCCCCATGCATCCAAAGGATGGTATATTAGATCAAAATGGTTTGAATAAAGGTATTGTAATAGGGACTCATGATCGTGAAGCCTCAACTTCTTCAAACCTCCTTTGGATGGTCACCAACAAATGAAATTTTTGGGTTGGTAGAGTTAGACGTCAAACCCCAAATTAACGCTACCACAAGAACCAAGGATTATTCTTTGTAGCCAATCCCAATTTATTTGGTTATGTCAAAAATGTTCATGATATGATAAGAAATCCAGTAGGGGATTATGATATAATCGGTGATCTGACCAAGACCTTTTCACACATTTCATTCTTGGATCTAAATAATTCCCCGCTAATCGAGTTACTTTGTTATAAGCACTAGGTCTTGGCCATTTGATTAGCATTACCCCTCTCGCAGAGGCACATATAAATCATAAAGACTTTGATGTTTTTCCTCCATAGAAGCCTCCGAGAGAGACATTGGGTTCGTGTTTGACATCAAGCAAGATGCCCACAAATACTGAGATAGCTCGTAGGGGTGACCCGACTTTGTTTTTGCAAGTTTGGATTTATAATAACTATGTAAAGCATGTAATGATTGATGATGGGGTAGAATTTAACATAGTTCCCTTCTATTTTCTTAAAAATTTAGGGTATGGGGAGACCAATTTCTCCTCAACACAAAACACACTAAGAGGCTATGATAGCCTCAAGGAAACATCGATCGGAACCATAGTATTACTAGTTACTCTTGGGCCCAAGATGGTACTAACTGAGTTTTATATTATAGACCAAGAAACCAACTATAATATGATCCTTGGTCATCCTTGGATCCACCACATGAAGGAAATCCCCTTCATTTTATTCCAGGAGATCGATTCTGGATTTAGGGAAATTATTTTGGGACAAGGTGATCCAAAACCCTTTGATATACATTTGGCTAGCTTAAAGAAGAGGTCAGGGGTCCACTCTTGAATTTGAGCTTCCCAAAATAAGTTAAACAAACCTCGCAAGCAAGGTACCAAAAGAAAATATAGTTCTTACAATGGAGTTAGAAGTCACGAGTTTTGTCAAAGGCATTCTGACGGTCAAGGATGAAACCTTTATTGCATAGATGGTGTTGTTAGGAACCACAACAAATATTGTCAAGCTATTAGAGAAGGATTTTCCTATTCTTCTTCCCTTTGATTCTATGAGTATGGGACATACCTTGGGACTCGGTTCCCTTCCAGTATATGAGGTTTGCATGCTTGAGGTAACTGAGGTAAATGGGAAAGGTATAAAGGATGAATCAACATCCATATTTATGAGTAGTTGTTAGACTCTCAATTTTGATGGAGCCAAGTGTCATTTTGGTGCCGAGGTAAGCGCGATCCTTACTTTTCCCGAAGGAAGGATTCTACCTTTTCTTTCAAGTTGAATTTTGAATGCACAAACAATGGGGATGAATATGAGGCTCTCCTATTAGGTCTCATCAGTAGCTAAGAGAATGGGCATCCTCAATATTAGGGTGTTGGGTGATTAACAACTAGTCGCAAATCAGATATCTAAAGTATATGAGACTAGAGCTGAGCATCTACAACTTTACAAAACAATAGTGCTAGGTTTGACAAAAGGGTTGATTTCATCTCAATTGAAGCAGTTCCATGTGAACAGTAACCTTCTCGTAGATTCTATAGCAACTTTTGCTTCACGCTTCACCCCAAGTAGTGACCTGGAAGATACCAACTTCATGGTTTTAGTTCACGTCAAACCCTTGATTCGTAAAGCACCAATGACCCTAATGTTGACATATGTAGAAACCGAGAATCACCCGATTGTTTAGAGCACATTAATAGTGATGAATTAACTTTAAGTTATTTAAATGCTTTGGTAGAACTACATCTTACCTATCATGAGATAGACCTTTCCTTAATTTCACATTCCTCTTCTTATTTTGGGAATCCCATGATCAAATCCTCCCTAAGAAGGGGTCTTGAGATTTACGAGGTAGAAGAAGAAGGGGATTTAGAGTTACCTCCATCCCCGCTTGAGTTTGAGGAGGGAAACACCTCCTTAATCGAGGGAATAATTGATATAAATATTGGAACAGAGGAAGAACCAAATATTTTGAAACTGGGATCCTCCTTAACTCCAGAGGAGGTGGAAATACATACCCAAATCCTCAAGGAACATAAAAAGGATTTCACGTTTAGTTACAAAGAAATGATGGGAATTGCACCACATATCGCGGTGCACAATCTTGTCACCAAACCGGATGCAAAGCCGACTAAGAAAAAGTTGAGACCCATGAAGCCAAAAGTGGCCCTCATGGTGAAAGAAGAAGTAATGAAACTTCTCTAGGTGGGATTCATCAAGCCAGTTGATTATTCACAATGGGTATCTAATATCGTCCTTGTTCTAAAAAATAATGGAAAGATATGTATTTGCATAGACTTCCAGGACATTAACAAAGCTTGCCCCAAAGATGATTTCCCATTACCATCCATCGACGTTATTGTTGACGCAATAACTGGATTTGAATTTTTGTCTCTCATGGATGGGTTTTCGGGATATAATCAAATCAAAATCTCGAAGAGGATCAAGCCAAAACTATGTTTATAACTCCTTGGGGAACCTACTGTTATGTTTTCATGTCATTTGGTCTTAAGAATGTTGGCGCCACGTACCAACGAGAAATGACATACATATTCCATGACCTTATTCATAATATTGTGGAATCCTATGTGGATGACCTGTCAAGCCAGAAGCACTACGATCACCCAGAGGTGTTTCGTATCATCCTTTCGTGCATTATCAAATACGGCGTCACATTGAATCCAAATAAATGTGTATTCGGTGTAACAAGAGGAAAGCTTCTAGGTTACATTATATCTTCATGAGGGATTGATGTCGACCTAGCCAAAATTGGGATGTGATAGAAATGGTTCCATCATCAGATGAGGTTGGTATCTAGATATTTTCTTGGGAAACTTCGGTGCAATCCAAAGGTTCATCCCTGACTTGACCTTTTTATTCATCCAATCAACAATTTTTTGAAAAAGGATTATAGCATTGATTGGATGGAAGAATGCAACGAGGCCTTTGAGGAAGTTAAACGATTCTTGTTGTCCCTCCCACGCTAATGCCTGCCTAGATTAGATCACCCTTTGATCTTGTATTCACAAGCTATGGATGTTTCTCTAGCCTGCATGTTGGCTCAAGAGGATGATGATAAATGAGAACATGCATTTTATTTCATTAGTCGATGTTTCTTGATTATGAGACATGTTAAACATAGGCAAAAAGAAATGCCTTGCCATAGTCTTTGCAAAAAATATTTTAAGGCATTATATGTTGAATCAAGAAACAAGGGTTATTGTTAAGATAGATCACTTGCGAACATTTCTCATGCAAGGATCCTTGTCTAAAAAGGTCGGGCATTTCATAACCTTAATGGGTGAGTTTGAACTAACATTTGTAAATCATAAATTTGTTAAGGGACAAATCATTACAGACTGGTTGGCTGATAATCCATTGGATGGAGGTGATTTGGTAGATTTAGACTTTCCCGATGAGTGCATGTACTTTGTCAAGACCATGCCCCTATCTCTATATGTCCTTGGTATACTGACATTATCAATTTCATCATGGACCACACATACCCAGAAGGGGAAACATCACAACAAATAAGGTGGTTACACATCATTGCCACTAAGTATGTTATTTTGGAACAAGTTCTCTACTACAGAGCCTTTGACAAAATGTTGTTAAGATGTGTTGACGCTGAAGAATCTGAAAAGATTCTTTATGAGTCACATAGCGGAGTATGTGGAGGTCACTTCGGCATCCACACCATTTCTCAGAAGATACATTAGATGAGCTATTTCTAGCCAACTCTAGAGCATGACATTGTAGATTTTGCCACTGCAAGAGATGCCACAAATGTCAACATACCATCACAAGCTTTATAACCAATTACAACCCCATGGCCCTTTTCCACGTGGGGCATGGATTTGATAGGGAATTTCTCTCCCTCATCAATGGATGGCCATAACTTCATAATCATGGCCACATAATACTTTACTAAGTGGGTAGAATCCATGCCTTTACCACCGCATCCAACTTCGTAATTGCTAAGTTCATCCTGAACTAGATTATTTATAGGTATGGGGTGCCACAAGTCATTATCTTGGATAATGGCATGTCTTTCAAAAATGATGAGGTGCATGAATTGTGTGCAAAGTTCAAGATAATTCATCACACAACTTCTCTTTATTATCCTCAAGCTAATGGACAAGTTGAGGCTATGAATAAAACATTAAAGTCCATCCTCCTTAAGACCATTAAGGAGAACAAATGAGATTGGCATTTAAATATTTTTTCGACCTTGTGGGCCTATCAAACATCAGTTAGAACACCAATGAGGGAAACCCCCTTTTCTTTAGTGTTTGGTGCTGAGGCGGTTCTTCCACTTGAAGTTGAAATACCTAGTCTCTATATTTCACTACACGAGATCCTAGGAGAGGAGGGTTAACAAGAAGCATGACTCTCCTAATTAGAAAGTCTTGATGAGGCTAGACTTAATGCCAAACAATGACACAATGTTTACACTGACCGGATGGCTCGGCAATACAATAATAAGGTTTATGAATGTGAGATCTACAAAGGAGATTTGGTATTAAGACTGATAGCCAGATAGACAAAAACTGGTAAGGGAAGGAAATTTAGACCTAGGTGGTTGGGTCCGTATCGAGTAGTAAAAGACTAAAAAATGGGGCATTTCTCCTATGTACACTAAAGGGTGAGGATTTTAGTGAATCTGTGAAATATCTTCACCTAAAGAGGTACTACGCATGATCTACTAACATTTTCATATGTACATTACTACATCTGCATTACATTTTCATCCGCCAGTTCATTTTGTAAAATTTGTGATCAAGGGATTTATTCTTATAGCAACTCCTAAAAATTCTGAAAATATTGACAAAACATTCAAATCATATCTCTTCAAATCTTCATGGTATCATCAATTATTTCTAAATCATTTCATTAGTTCAAGCAAGATAATACAAAGTTTGTGACCGTGATCATACCAAGGCCTGCATATGTTTTTTAGCTTATAGTCTCTTTCTAGATTAGGTGTCTTTGCCTATAGTATGTTCTAGAAGCTTCATGATGTCACATCTATCCCATAAAAATATCTTTAGAAATAAGAACATACTAAACATTTTTCCTAGATGATTAAATCAAATGCAAATCCACAGAAAATTTTTATTTTACACATTTATTTGCCCTACCAACCTTCGGTGTTGAGCCTGCATCTCTTATTGGTGATGTAGGGTTTGGAAAGGAAACAAATGCCCTTAATCACCTATTCCTTGTCTATGGTGATGAGCCCATGCTTCCTCCTAGTAGCATGGGGAAAGGAGTAGGGGGTCTCGTTGATAAACTTGAAAGTTACAAATAATTTGTTCAAATATTGTGAAATCATAAGTCAAAAACAAAGTGAGTTAGATGTCCGAAATTCCATAAGAGTTTAAAACCCCAAACCCATATTTTGTCAACCAAGTGGCCATCTATGGATCCAATTCTATATAAACTTGAAAGTAAATCACATTCTAAGCTATGAAGTAACTTGAGTAGGGTGAAGTTGTAGTGTCCCAATTTGGTCTGTCAAACCATTTTTTTCCTCATCATTAGCATTATGAAATAAAAAAGGAATCATTATGTTATCATTTCACATCCACATTTTTCCAAGCACACATTGAAGTAAAAGCATATTAAAAAGTGGAAATTCAAACATCATAAGTGGAAATTATCTATATATATCATTATACACATGAGAGATAAACCAAAAGAAATTCAACTCTAGATATGATGGGATACCAAAAAACCAAAAATAAGAGAACAAAAATGTTGTATATATCATGGTGAATCAAGTTTGTATACAATGTCACCATGCACTAGGCATGGTCAAAATGCTCGCAATGAGCCCAAAACATACAAAAATCATATAAATGACTGAAAAATGTCATCAAAGCAATAAAAATGGCCTAATGGCTGTCAATCCTTGTGAGATCCCTCGAATGGCGCTCGACCGCGTCTGGGGCTCCTACTGCGGTTATGAAGATGCTGGGAGTGAATAGAATGATGTGAGTGCTCATGGTGACGTCCACTACCCATGGCCTCACTGCAAGAATGGCTCCATCTCATCAAGCGCTCGAAAGTCTCATACTGAGCCACTAGGTACAGAGAGGGAAGTCAATCTCTTCGCTATCTTCCACATAGGGGAAAACAGTCGTGTGTCTTCCTGTGGCTAATGGCTGGCCCAAGTCAACATTCAGCTCAACTCAGGTCTTCCCTGAGGGGCTTAATAGAGTATCCACGCACACCCAACAAATGAGCTCTCACCACTCTTGTGCTATCGCTGCAAGAAGAAATAAATAATCGATAAGTTAGGAAAATAAAAGAGAGAAAGAGATGCATTCTTAACGACAAAGTCAAAAAAAAAAAGTATTAAACTTACTTGGGTTTTCGGGCATCCAGTAGGATCAAGAATCTTGTTGTTGTCATTTCTACTAGTGGCTACGGGGCTTCCCTAATGCCGAAAGTGAATCACTATCCTATGATGGACTCATCCTTCTCCTCTCCATCGTGAGGAAGTGTCAACTCTAAGACTAAGGTCTATCTCTCGACACTTCCCTCCTTGTATGTTGCTCTCAACATCTCTCGAGTATTATTCCACTGGTGGTACTCTCTCCTCCTCTGCGTGGGTTACCTCGCCAGTCCCAACACCAACTCCCTCATCCTCTATGTCCTCTCCAACTGACTCCTCCTCCATCTCATCCCTCGTATCCTCCTCAAATTCAGATTCTAGATCAATGGGCTCATCCTGCTCCCCACTGTGAGCAGGAGTGGCCGCAATCTGAAGTAGGGGTGCTTGAGGCACACCAATTGTCTAACAAGAACAGACCACCCATCTAACCGCAATGGGCACACCTCGAAATGACCATTTTCCAACCAGGATCCCCTCTAGGGCCCCTCCGAGCCTCCTGAATAGTCCTATAAACTGGAGTGATGGGAGGGAGCATATCAATGTATGGAAGGCCAAACTGTTGGGGGACCTAATCAAATGGGTGGACCTCAAGTCTCCTTGCTTTATCAACCAATTGACATGTCAAAGAGAAAGCTACCATCGTAGTCACCTCCAATCCCCATATCCCTACCATGTCCTGGTAGGGTGTGGCAATCATGTCTGTTGTAATCGGGAGGCCACCGATTGATGGGCGTCCTAAGTACATACATACATGTCCATCTAGCTTTCCGAATAGCCCCTGAATTTGATACTAGTACTCCCCTACCATAAGGGATGAAATGCTCATAAACCAAACTTATCACAAGAGTGGGGTGGCTTAATGTCTACCCCTCGTTATGACCACCCTGTATAAATCATGGTAGGTAGTCCCCAAAATATCTATGCCCTAAGCATATTTGCAGTCATGTCCCTCGATCCACGCAATGATAGGAGCCCAACAATACAAGAGGGTATCACCACCCTTGTCCCCGATCAATCGGGAGGACAAGATGCCCATGATGGCTCTGCGTATGATAGGAATGGGAGCGGTGGAAATGGACCAAACCTTCATCCCCTTCTTTGAGCCAAATGAGACAATGGCATCTCCCATGTATGTGGCCCACTACATCATCACGTCCCTAGACCGTTGTCTCCAAATTCAGTCTCCTCCCAAGTATCGGGAGCCCAAGAATACAGTATACATCCTCCAAGGTGATAGTCCACTCACCGGACACCTGGGAACCAGAAAGTGTTCCGGTCTACATCCCAATAGGAAAATAAGTCACATAGAATGTGACTAGTAGGAGCAACATGGGGAACCCATGCAATCCTCCAAATATCAGCCCTCTGGAGAAGATCCATCTCATCCTATGTCAGTTGATCTAGGATACCAGGGAGCCAATCACACTCCCTCTCCCGACTCCATCTAATGTACTCCTCCTTCTTCGCATTCACCAAAACATAGAAAAAGAGCAAGTTAGTAACATATACCAAATAATAAGCTCACCAAAAACATCACAAAACATGAAAAATCCAAAAAAATCCAAGTTAGTGAATGTTTTGGTCATTCTATTCAGAACCACCGCCTAATGAAGGTGTGGCAGCACTCATGAGCCAATTTTTCAAACATTCCCTTTACCCTAAAAATGCTCAAAAAGACCAAAAAAAAGACCATTTTCGACAAAATAAAAGCATGCCCTATGGGCGCCCCCTAGAGACTCATTTAAGACAAAATAATTTGAAAATAATCCCCCTAGGTGAACTTTTCAACATTTTTACATTTAGGGTATAAAAAGACAAAAGTGAAAATAACCAACCTTTGACCACGCTAGTCGATCTCCCACACATGGAGGCATGATCACTATTCTGCAACGGTCATTTCAGTTGTACTCTCGTCAAAAACGGTCACCATGAATCCAAAGCTCCAAATTTACCAAATCAAATAGCACAAATGAATTGAAAAATGAGTTGTTTGATATATATATATATATATATATATATATATATATATATATATATATTGTTTTAACCTTGTTTTGAGTGTTTGTGTTCATAGGGCTGAAGTGTTGGCACATATATATTTCTATATCCCCACACAGATGGTAAGTCCTCTTGTCATTTTGATCTCGATATTTTTTCTATTTTATTTGCACTTGAGTCTTCTTTTCCTCTTGCAGGTAGCGAGAGTTTGGGCAGCGATATTTCGACACACGGGTGTGTCAGGTATAACTTCTAACTCCCCATTTCGGGAATGCCATACTCGGACTCTACGTTTTACGCCTTTTCATGGCTAAGATGCTTCTCTGAGGGGGAAATATGTACGCACCCAAAATTACATGTGCTACATTATCGAAAAAGGTTACAAAATTCCCCAATGATGATTTAGGTCCTTTCAAGAAGGTGTTCGAGCTCCAAAACCCATTCACAGTATATATTTGTGGCCTAGACATCCTTAGCTTTTTCACACTTTCTTCCTACCTCTCGCTCTTCTTCGCACATGTTTTGGTCTTCAATCCCATATTTGCTGCCATGCATGGGGGCGTGTTCAAATGCCACCAAAAACAGGGTGACGGTCCCTGAAATTTCCGCCCTATTTTGGACGGCGGTCCTACCCTGCTTTATACATATTCTTCACTCATGTTTTAACATGCGATGGTTCACTTAATTTCACTTTTTACATGCATTTGTGAACAGAATTGTCTAAAATTAGATTTGATTGTTTGGTTCTTCTTCCTCCTATTTTTAAATAGATTTAATTGATTGGAACTAATTCTTCTTTCCTTGTGCATGAAGGCAGCTCCCATCCTCTATTCCTATATATTCCATGCTTGTATTCAAGAAAAAGGCTTGAGAATTTTGTGTATCTTGCATTGTATTGTTCTTTATGATCTTGCTAGGAATTGCATAGCCAAGATTTGATCTCTTATGTTATCTCTCTTCTACCTGCATTGCATCCAGACTGCCATCAAGTTGTCATTGCTCAAGCGTCATCCTCCTACTGATGTTCTTGCATTCCCAATATCTTGGACTCACATGAACACTCGAGAAAGAAAGGAACATACTAAGGGGATAGATACAGACACAACTAGATTTTCCAAAGCTCTTGCTTGTCCAGGTTGGAATTGTGTGTTTGTTTGCCTTGTGTGTTGAATTGTCAATTTCATATCAAATAGAGTAGAAAATCATTCATATCAAATAGAGTAGAAAATCATTCATATCAAATAGAGTAGAGAATCATTCATTTCAGTAAGTTTTCCTTTTAACATTACCAGGGAAGTTGTGAGGAACAATAGCCCTTTCAAGGTCATGATTTGTTCTTCACCTCTGAGGTAGGGTTTGGAGGATTTTGATCATATTAGGTTGTTTGATTTAGATTAGATTCATACATTTGCACAAGTAACCAACTACATCTGGTTGACTACTTGTATTTAGTTTATTTATTAGATTAGAACACATTTCTTAAAGATTAGAAAAGAAAAAAATATTTCCTTTGATAGATTAGTTTGCTTTTATTGCTTTGATCCAAAATATTGTGAAAACTCCAAAAACATAGATTAGATCTCTTTCAGTAATTAGTTTGCTTATTAAAAGTCATTTTATTTCATTTTGTATGACCATCAATGGTCCAAAATAGGAAAATACATACAGTTGTGATCCATTGGTCCCACAACCCAACAGGCTAGGATTGATAACTGACATTGATACCAGCTTACGTTTGACAGTCTTACGCACACCTGCAACTTTTACTGAGAAGATAGAACAACTCAATACACTAAACATAATTGTTAATCAAGCCTACGACTATTGGACTGCTCCTAGAAACAGGGTTTGATTACGCACATGACCATCCAAGGGCCCACCTCCACGAGTCTTTGGTTGTGATCCTCAGGTCCCACAACCTAAAAAGCATGCCATTCAGTTAGACATTGACACTAGTTTGCATACATTAGTATTCAGATCTTCACCACTTCCACAAGATATTAGTACAAGATAGGAGATAAGGGTGACTTAGCTTGTATTAGGAGGTTTGAACTAAATCTGGGTTGGGAAAAAGGTGAGAAGGTTGGATCTATACTATGCAGGCTTTTTCTAGTAATTTGGAGTCTGGAACTTGTTCGATTAAAATGGCCCAAATGGGGACAAGACTTCCCCAAGTGCTAGTGTCCTAGAAATTTCTCTACTTTTGGTCTTTTCAAGGTTTGAATGTATCTTCTTCTTTTCACTATTTGTCACATCAACTCCATTGTTGGGTTCTTGTGTCGCTTTTTGTACTTGTAAAACAAACCCTATCTACCTGTACAAAGCTCAACAAAACATTAGATGAAATAAATAATGTATATGCTTAACTTAGACTGACTTCGAGAGTCACCCCAATTTGATTTTCATCGAGTACACTACATTTCAGAATCTATGTAGTTCTAGTGCATGTGTTATTGAATTGTGTCCCTTAAAGTTAGGTTTCCCTTGTGCCAATCACACCAAGATACAAACTACAAATATTTTACCCCCAAGATGAATGTGTTAGATGGAATTTATAAATAGCCCCTCTTATGCAACCCAAATGCAGTTTTTGAATGTTTCTCTTTGCCCACATAGTAGATAGTAAGTATTAGCCCAAAGTTTTCTAACCCCTAATAATAGTGAGTAAGTTGTGTATATATGACTTCCTAGTTTGAATTTGGTCAATAAAAACAAGAAAACCCAACCCAAAGTAATAAGAAATATTTTAGAAAAGTTACCAAATGATGTGGCATTTGAAAATCAGGAAAAGGAGGGAAAAGGACAAAGGCGCCCGAAGGGGACAATAGTGTTTGGGCACTCCTGTCCCTAATGGGAGGTACTATCTAGGATGTTCGGAGGACATAAGGGTAAATACAGAGCTAGGACATATGTTGTCTAATGTTCAAGAGTAAATTGGTCATTCCAAAAAAACAAATAAGAAGAGCGTGTAAGAAGATAGAGTAATGTAAAATCTAAACATGTGTTCTAATGTCTACTTTCTCACTTAGGAATCATGCATATAATGAAATACTTAGAGGCTTGATGTAAATAGAAAGTGAATTATTTCATGACTACACCTTTATTTTCTTTATGATTTACTAAAAAGAGTTGTAATTTGAACATGAAACTTACTTTTTAGTAATGCAATCATTTACCATTTCAATTGTATGGTAACAAGTGTTAATTTATGATGTACGTTCTATTTATTTGGAAAATATATATTTTAACCAATATGACATGTATATTATAGTGTGAATCACATATATAGGTGTATCTAGTCACTATATTATTTGTTTCCATTGAAGTAACATGAGAAAAACTAATAGAAACAACAACAATAGGGTATAGGGGTTATTTGTATAAGAGCATAACGATTTATACGGATAACAAAGATTGGGTAACTACATAAACAAGTACATGTGGGATTCATTATATAAGTGTAGGTTTGATACATAGAGAGGCCAAATATGATGTAATATTTTTGTATTCCACAAAGTGTTGGTGCAAAACTAGTGGCATTGAGATTTTATTTCACTAAATCTTTATTGTTTCGATATCATACACATACTAGAATGAAAAGTTTGAATATGTTTTTAGACTTCAAAATTGATGGTTTGCAACATGATGGTTTTCACTAAAGAAAAATCATTCAAAGATAAATTGGATCCTCCAAATTTTATCCCATATCATTATTATAATTCCATTAAAAAATAATTCAACATTAACATATCTTCATGTATACTTTGAAACTGTACAAATAAATTGGATCCCTCTCGATTTTATCACTTGTTCTATGATTTCAGTTTTCTTTCTTTGTACTATCTCTAATTATAGTCCCCATTAGAATTATTTACATCGTATTGTCTTCAATGCATGGTTATTTATCTTTGTCTTCACCTTTTACCTTTCCATAGCCATAATGGCATACACAATGGCATTGATTCACATGAAGCTAAACAACACTTATTAAAGCGATGAGCATGGTTTTTCAAAAAGAAATGAAACCCGATTATTATAATTTGTGTTTTTATAATCTCCTGATTTGTTTATGTTAGATATGTGATAACAAAGTTAAATTTTGGTCCCTTTAAGGCGTGGTTTGTAGCCCACTTCTAGAAGAGGGGATGTGGGGGGGATTTCCCCCTATTCATGTCCCAGGGGGATCCAAGGGGGGAAGTGACATGTTATGGAGCCCCCAAAGCAAAAATTAAGGAGTCAATCCCTTATTTCTAGAAAGACAAATTCAACCGAATTTTATTTTTAGGAAGGAAAATCCTAATGGCATTTTTCCACTCTATTTTTAGGAGGAATCCAAATTGTAATTCACCAATTAGGTGTATTTATTTTTGTGGTGATCCAAAGTTGCTCATAATGAGTTCACATGTAATATGTTCATCTTGAGTTAATAAAAGCTTGATATCTTGCACCGTGGATGTTTCCTAAGCACTCAGCTAGGGTTTACCACGTAAATCTAGTGTTCGTCTCTTGCATGTTTGGTATTTTTGTATATTTCTCTAATCTCTATCTATGTGAACCGTAATTTTACTATTCAACTTTCTATTTATTCAATGTTGTAAAGTTTGCGGTTTCCTAATAGTTTATGATTTTTAAAAAATATTATTTTGTTTGTAAAAATGATTATTGATTTTTTAAATTATATTTTTAATAATTATGGGTGTTTCAATCTAAAACATGTTCAAGGGTTTATTATCATCTTTGAAGACATATATAGTCTTCACCAACACTAATAATTTTTATAAACCAATCCAATTTTTGCCATGCATGATTTCATTACTTTTTAATAATGTTTGATAGTAAAACTTAAAAAATAAAATGTAAAAAGAAGTTTTCTATTTGATCTCATTCATTGATCCTTTATTCTTAACTAACACACAAAAGTGAAAAAAATTATATGTACACTATAGTTTTTGTTTTGGTAGAGGAGAGATATTTGGTTTTTTGTTGATTGTCTTTTTTATTTTTTATTTTTGTCTTTTTAGAAAAAAAAACTTTCAGTTGTCATGGGTTGCAATTCATTGTTTTTGAAAATCCAATTATTAAGGAGATAAAAAGGCCCAAGTGTAGAAAAGAATGGATGTTGGTTATGTTTTAGCATTTCAGTTCATTTTAGTGAGCAAAGTGATCAAATTTGAAAGGCTCCCCATATTTTAATTTGAAGGGCTAAATTAAGTTTGACCCTTTGTAAATAACATGTTAAACAATATGTTGCATTGAGAATAAAATCCCCAAATTGATTTAGTGGCTAGAAAAGGCTAAAAAACTAATATTGCTCTTATGAAAATAGAAACACTCAACTAATTGCTTATTTAGTGGTGATTCATCTTCTCCCTAGATTTTGTGCATAATTTGTGTAAAGTGAAAGTAGATTTATTTTAACATAGAAAATAGAAAATAAGTAAGTATACATTGCTACAATTATTCATTTAATAATTAATTTATTAAAATGAATCCAATATTTATAAAAATTAACATAGCATTTAATATTTGTATGACAAGTGATTTTTTAGTTGGCCCTTCTAATGAAAAATTAACATAAGTGACCTCATTTCAGTATTGATATGTAATTTTAAATTTTAAATTTTTTTGGAGTGTAAATTTTAGTAGTGACCTCATTTCAATAATGAGTTCGGGATCAAACAAAACAAAATTAGAAATTACTAGAATACTCATCTCAACAAAAATATGACAAACATCAAATCTACCATATCTGAATCTCCATCTCCAAGATAGGATCCTCAAATATAAAAATTTATTCCTATGAAAACAACACTCACGAGAATTGCCAAAAACTTGATAAATGTTTAAGTAATGATAATGGCAATGTTTAAATAACCAAGACTTAAATTTTTCGAGTGATGCCCCACAAATTATGAACACGTCAAAATCATGGAGTGATGTATTCCTAGATCACGCTTAAACTTAGTATGAACTATATTTTCATTTGATTTTATTTTCCGTCTTTTATAATGACCAAGCCAATATAACTTTATCTTTATTCGATTTAAGTTTATTATAATATTTTTCCCATATGGTCAAGTCAAATACTAATAAATAATCTCCATTTCTATAGCCATGTCAATACTTTTCTACCTTAAAGATAGAAATGCTGGATTTTTACCTAACAAAAATTGACAATATGCATTAAATAAGAACTTTCCAAAAATATGTTTATCTAGTTTAGTCCACTCAAAATTGTTTTTTAAACCATGTATTGAAATAGCATTCCCACTAATCCAATACACTCTAGAGAGAAAGTGTCATTCATTGAATTTGTTTATTGATACAAATTAATTTGTAATTACTTGATATTAATTACAAAGAGTTGTTTGTATTTAAAAGATTTCTTAAACATGTTTTTCAAGAAGGTGTACAAACCAAGTCGGTTGGAGTATAATTTAGTTGTGGCTATATTGTGACATCATACGGATAATGTGAATATGCATTCACAAGTTTTTTCAACCTATTCTATTGATGCAACATAACATGGTTTGTTTTACGTGGAATTGATTGATTTATATTTATGGATGTGCACAATTTGCAACTATAGAGATTCACTAGAAAGGAAGATAAACATGGATAGAGAAATTTTAAATAAATTAATGAACAAGTGGTGTAGGGTTTCAATTAATTATGAAATTCATGTAGTTTTGCAACTTTGGAGCAATAATAATTGTAGCGACCACAACATGGGCATACTAATAACTAAATTACTAGTGTACACCCACTAGATATTAAATTTCTAGTTACAAGATCTAGTGAAATCACTATAATTGGACTCATAGGATTCCCCCACGTATGTCTACTACAATTCATATATTATTCTCCTTCTTGACCATTGCCTATCTATCCAAATGTAGTTATTTTGAGCATTAGTAGGTGTGATTTCCAAAATAATTTGTACAAATTTAAAATTCCCATTTAAATTACAATGATCTAAAACCAAAACATCCACAATAATTTGATCAAAATTCTCTTTCTAACAACTGTAACACTTAAAATGTGTTGTTGATGGGATATGGGTGGAGTGGTTAAGACAGATGGTTGTATCCGGATTCACCGGGTTCAATTCCCACTTAGGCACAATCCTCGTTCGGGGTGGTAATGTCCGAGGTGGCTCGGTGGCGGGAAGACTTAACGGTGGATTACGGTTCAAAAATGCATGTGCTAGAAGTGTATTCAAGTGTGTTAGTTTTGGTTCACTAATTGTTAAACTTAAATGCTATATCTTAGCTGAATGTATTCCGGTTCATAGCTCCGATCAAAAACGTTTATCTATTAAAAAAACACTTGAAATACGTTCAAAATAAAATACTAATCAAAGAGAATATAAAACCAAGAACATATTGCAAAGCACGACTAGTCATTCACGACCACGTTATTTTACGAGAAAATATATGAATAAACATAAATGAAAAAATAATTAATCACACATTTATGGAATATTATTCCTCACTTCCATCTTTGAATTGTCATTTCCACTCTTCCTACTACAATTAGTAGCTAAACAAGGTATTATAAGACCTATACAAAATTAACAAATTACTTCTTGATGAATGTGTTAATCTAGTTGAGATTTATTTTCTTTCATTTTATTAATATGTTTATCTTGTATACCTTAGTACTTTAATCAATTTTAAGTTGGTGTAATTTTTATTAAACATTCTATCATATTGAATATTGAATATGAATACCTTAGTAGATTATGTTAATTTCAAGGCACATAAATTTATTATATTTGATGATGTCGGGTGAGAATACTATGACAGGGTTAATCAAAATTATTCTAGCCTCAAAATGATAGCAGTATACATACAAAATTTGTATTAGCTAATATGTGTGTATGATTTCTTTGTCAAAAATAATTCATGCAATAAAAATATGTTTAGTTCCATTTAACATAAATATTGAGATACCAAAACATTTGTTTCATGGGTAACCTCCCTTTAATAACATTAGCTCAATTTTTGATTGTATTGTGCTTTGGAGTGGTTTTAAAAACTATATCTAGTCCTTCAAACAAAATGAAAATATCACTTGTAAGTGAAGCTTTCTCAAAATAAACTCCCACTACATTCACATTGGTTGGTCTTGAACATGAGGTCATTTATCTCCATAAAAAATCTAAGTAATTCACTTTTAAAAAATACTCAAAGTTAGCAAACTCAAAATTTAAGTATCTATGATTAAATTGTAAGAATACATAATGCGAAGCTATGCAAGTTAAGTTATTGTAACTTGTATATTAAGAACACCTTCATTTATCATTTACTATTTTTTCATTTGTTAAAATATTAACTTTGGTAGAATATGCCATATCATGGCCTTGTTTTTGAAGGCCATTGAATGAAATGCCAAGGAGGAGAGTACTATTCTCATAAATGGTATGCATTCTTTTTCTAGACTTATGTGATGATCATATTTCAAAAGGGTTGATCGAACTTCTTTCAATATTAAATTGTGAAAATGACTCTAAAATTTAGAGAAAAAGTGTTTATATATTTTTAAAATAGATCTAAATGAATAAAGATTCAAGTTTTATATTTGATGTTTTCTCTTACCAAACAATAGTTTTTTTCTAATTTTTAGCTATAAGTTATTTCAAAAGGTACCATGGTTTATGCTTCACTTGAATAATAATTGATCAAGTGGAGGTGAGATGCATTGAAAAATTATGTGGAAGCATAGGGTATAATTTTTGTGATGACCTATTTTTTCCAGAGTAAATAGAGTTCAAGTTTTTGTGGGAGCATAGGGTATAATTTCTTGTGTAGACTCCTCTTTGAATAAATATGATTCTTGTGGACCTAGGGTTCGAAAAAGTGAACATGTTCATCTAAATTATTATTTTTTGGTGGAAAATTAATTGAAGAATAACTTTATGGTTATGGATTATGATTTGAACTAATAGATAATTTGATTGAAAGTGAGTTGAGGTCGATAACGTATACATAATTGTTTAGCATGTATTGGAAAAAGAGGCACACAAATGACTTGCATAAGTAGTAACACCCTATGAAAAAGGAGATACCACATAACCAAAGCCTCTTTGAGTCTTAAGGTTTAGAAGGATGATTCAAAGGTTAAGTTCTTGCAGATGATACAAAGTACAAAGTTTTTGAGGATGACCTTATTTGGATTTGAAAACTTGTTGACGCCTACCCACATCGGGATTCTTCGAAGGTGGGTTTTTAGGGTTTTTGTGAGTGGTCAAGAGAATTTTTAGATAATCAAACATTCTTTGTTCTAGATAAGATATCAGGTTGTATGCTTATTATGTGGAAGTATTTTGGTTATTCCCATAGGGTGCAGGTGAATACTTTGAGTGTGACATAACCACACGTTTTATTTATAGTGAACTTAAAGTTAGGAAAGTGTATATGTAATGGATATGTTGTTAAATACGTGCACAAGTGACAATTAGAATTAAGAGAGAAGTGTGACTTAATATGAAATGAAGGAAATTTTATTTACAATGACATTGTTGGATAGATCACACATCTAATACATGAATTTCGACACCAATCAATTAGTGGTGTATTTTGATGCACTAAATCTAATGTTCTTGAAATGGTTTCATTTTATGAAATTCAAAAGGAAATCATTTCTATCCTAAAGGTTATTAAGCATGACATGAATTACCTTGTTTTCAAAAATCTCTTAAAAATTCATAGTGTACTACATGCTCAATGGTTTGTTGCCATCATTTTAAGATAATTAGGATTGGCATTTTTACCAATCCTAGAGAAGCATTGGATGTTTCCCTAAGGATGTAGCTCGAAATAAATTTCTTTAATGCCTTTTCATCTTTAAAAGTTGATGTCTAGGAGAGATTCAAAAGAAAATAAAAAAGTTTGTAGTGTACTAACTATGAGACCAAGGGCCACACAAATACTATTATTTTTCACAACTAAATTAGGGAAGAGGATGTATGTTAGGGATATTTTACAATTAAGGAGATAACGGGAATGTAAACTATGTGTGGGGAAAATGTTTCAAATGCAGATAAACTAACCATTACAAAGGAAGTGTCCTAGTTTCCCTACTTTTACAAGTTATAGATAGGAACACAAGACTAGGGATTTCGTGGAGATTCAAAATAAAATACTACAAAATGGCACCAAATATAAAACTATGGGAATTATGGTTATGTAAGAAGAGCAATGATATTTATGTGGTCACAAAAATTATTAGGGATGAGGATAAGGATAAATATTGGAAATTACCATGAAATATGTTTAATATTAAGGATATGTAGATCTAAATATGCACAAAAAGTGAATACCAAGGAACGACATTACAAGAATAAAGTTTGGTAATTTTCCATGAAACCATGGAGTAAAACCAATCATCACCAAGGATATAGGAGTGTTGTAAGAACTCCAAAATGAGTTCAATAACTATGGAGAGAGCTTGTGGAATCGAGGCAAGAAATATGGCGGGATCAAGGAAGGATGATGTTGAAGAACTGACCTCGAACTTCTTACATTATTAAAAATGGAGGGAGTATTTACTTTGTTGAATATGTGGTTAAAGAAAAGTATGGGGAATCATGCACAACCAATGGATGCACTTGAGGAAATCGTTCCATTGGATTTAAGAGAGAAAGAAATAACAATAAATTAGTTTCATGTGCATTGTTTGACCAATAATTGTTGAGTTATGCTAACCTAAATAGTTTTATGCTAAATAATATTTTGATTGACACCAAATCCAATGTAAAATTGTTGAAAAAATATGCATAAGGATGAGGAAACCTATGCTACATTTTATATCAAATATGTTTTATATGGCCAAAAAAACCACTTCACGACCCGGTGGAGTTTCACACAATGTATATTTGCACATTATCACAATACCTTTCACAGAAATTTTGAAGTGATCAAAATGGCTAGAAATGATCGATATTTGACTATTCTAGGAAGGTTATTGTGTTATGATAATAAGGCATATATGTGTTTCAAGAATATGTACACCAAATTTGAAGATGAAAAGTAGATGGTTTCCTTCCCATTAAATGCACAACTCAAACCCATGTACATTGAGAATGTAGAGGATGAGGAAGAGATATACCTCAACATGGTGAAATTGCAAGAAGATGAGATTGATTGGGATCGGGAGGAATTTATTCTACCAATTTAGATTGAGAAAGATGGTTGCAGGAGTCCTACAACATCACAAGTCAAGGTTTCACAAGAGTTCGAGAAATGTAGACAAGATATCTCAATGAGTGGACTAATCAACACAATCAATGGACTTGTGACATAGGGGAGAAGGTCAATGAAGAATACATCTAATAATACATTTATGTGTTAAGATAAGGAGAGACACAACACAAGAAAATATCCACATTGGCCAAATATGGAAATTGTTGTGAGCCATGCAAAGAGAAGGTTAGAATTTGACATATTGAGCATCGATGTAATAAGGAAATATATAAGTGTAGTGCATAAATGGAAAATGACATCAACATGGTAGTTTTAGATAAGGAAGGATGCATAGAGGAAACTATTACATGAAAATGGAACTACACAAGTAATTGGTCAATGAGGTAGTTAAATAAATACCGCATCTCACAAGGAAGTGATCGCCATAAGGGAGCCGGAAAAATCATAAACATCAATTAATGAGAGAAATCGATGAGGTTTTACGGAAGTATACCTAATGACATACTATGTAAAGCTTATGCTTCTTAGATGACCACATGGACGTGGGCACCTTTGGGAGCATATGGTCTTACAAAGTATGTCTACTAATTTGGATAGAGTTTGAGAGCTTATTTTAAACCTAAGACAAAAATAAGGTTGATAATTCATTATATAGTGAATTTTTCTTCAAGCATGTTGTACACATATATGCACATAAAATGTAATTAAATACAACAACAAATATATGAGCCTCCTGAAAAATGTATCATCACTCAAAAGTTGTGAAGGGAGTCCTAAGTTTTTAGATCCAATCAAATGATTAGAGCAATACCTTACACAAGTTTTAACCCTAGATGTATAAGTTTCTAGGATACCTCAGTATGGATTTCATGTGTAATTTCACTTTAAAATGGTATGAGTGGTTGAAAAGTGACCAACATCAACAAGGAAGCTGAAATAAGATGGAGTGTAAACTAGATATTTATGATAAAATACTCCAAATGACATGTTACAAAGAAGTTTAATCTTTAAAGATGAGGGTCTAGTGAAATATTGTATTGGAAGAAGGAATTAAATATGAAAAAGCACGTGATGAGAGAACATGGTAAGGTCAAGAAATGGTGATGTCACATGACAATTGAAAGGACATAATGGGAGAAAAAGAGGAAATCCCAAAAAAATTAGCGAACATGGAGGCCAAAGTCTTTCCTAATGACAGGATCGCATGGCCCCCATACGATAGCCCATATATACACCATACATCCCACTTCCACATGCCAAACCATCACTGCTAGCATGGTACAAAATTTACTAGACCAAGTAGTTGTCAACAGGAATTGTCGCCACAAAAGTGATGAGGTTTAATGTGAGTTGGCACATTGGAAATGGCCGGATGACTCACCAACCCAGGAGGACACCAAATCTGTCCGTCATTTCCATCCTCGCTCCATCCATTGTCTCCATTTCCACCATTGCATTTTCAAAATTTTTCCATCGTATCCATCTCCATCATTTTATTTACACAATCTCGTAGAGCTCCCCTCCATTGAAAACATGTTCGCAACAGCTCGGCTCTAAGTTTGCAACATCTCAGGCTCCAAGTTCATAGAAGGAACCACGTTCATTTTGGGTATTGTTTTATATTAATAGACGCCATTTCGTTCAAGTTCATGTTCTTGTTTTTCGGGGTACCTAAACGACATTTTCTAGTGTATACTTGCAAAGTATCTATAACATAAGTAGGGATTCTAGAATATGCTCCTACCCACAAAAATTGTATTACGACTTGGTAAATGTATATAAATTTTATTATTATTTTTCCAATAAATCCAGTATTTTAATTTTGTTGTTGTTAATATACCCATTTTAATGAGGTGCTCCGATAAATGTTGAGATAAAACAAGACCCAAATTCCACAATCCTATTAGCCCATTTCACAACACATAATCCTCATCCTAAGAAGAACATGAAGAACTTTGTAAGGGCACAATTAGGGCAAAAAGTTTCTCTAAACTCCATAACCCGATGACTTAAAATTACCAATGTAAGGCCATGAAGAACTCTGTAAGGGCACAATCAGGTCAAAAGCCTCTCTGAAAGCCACAACCCGATCACTTAAAATCACCCACGTAAAAAAATATGGTATCCTGGTGGGTAGGGTTCCCATCTATTGTATCTTGTCAATGTGCCATTTGGGTATTTTCCATATCCTAAATGGAATGCTTGTTGAGATCGTGGAGATGAATTAATTCACAAAGGATCTTATTTACAACTTACACATTTACACATTAAGCGACATCGGTCGATTGGTGAAAGTGGTCACCTAACATACTAACCAATATCGGTAAGGGTAACCGACATCGGTTACCTATGCATGATTGTTTATATTTAAGTCACAGGAATTAGATATAATATTTGTTATAAAGTTGATCTAATGGTTGTAAATGAATGGCTAAAGTGCCCTAAGTTTGTATAGGCTTATATAAGATAAGAAACTATGGTTAGAGGTAAGGTTGTGATAATTGTAAGAAGGAATTCTTGGTGAGAGCTTAGAGAAGCTTGTGAGAGAAAAATATTGTACATCGTGTAAGGTGTGGAAGATTACAAATCTTCAATTGTACAACCTTTGGAATAATATATTGGTTGTTTCTTGGTGGATGTAGCCCACACTGGGTGAACCACGTTATATCTTGTGTATTTTCTTCTATTGGTTATTTCCGTGTTTATTGCTTGTATGATTTAATCTGATATATATTTGTACAACTAGTTTGGTCTAACCCCAAAAAATGGTATCAGAACTTTGTTTGAGGGTTGTGTGTGTTGACAGATTTACTCACAGGGATTTCTGATTGAGTGGGAGCACAATAATGGCAGAAGATAGTAAATACAAAGTAGAGAAGTTTGACGACCGTAATTATCAACTATGGAAGATGCATGTGGAGGATTATCTGTATTAGAGAGATCTATATTTACCATTGGATGAGAAGGAAAGGCTGTAAAGATGACTGATGAAGAATGGAAGATTCTTGACATAAAGGCTCTAGGATTAATAAGATTGAGCCTAAAAACATCGTGGCTTTGAATATACAAATAGCAACCACAGTAGAATTAATGAAAGATTTAGCTAATTTATATGAAAAACCAAGTGCATCGAATAAATTTTATTTGATGAAGAAATTTTTTAATTCTAAAATGCAAGAAGGTGGATCTGTGTCTAATCATTTGAATGATTTCCATTCTATTGTAAATCAATTAAAATTGGTTAATATCCCTTTTGAGGATGAAGTGAAAGCATTTTTATTCTTGTGTTATTTTCCAGATAGTTGGGATAATTTGGTAATGGTTGTTAGTAATACAACATCTGCTACTAATATTTTGAAGTTTGATGATGTGATTGGTATAATTATAAATGAAGAAATACATAGGAAAAGTTTAGGAGAATCATCATCTGGGAATGATTTGAATGTAGAAATAAGAGGAAGGAAAAAGGAGAGATCCAAGAGAAAGAGTAATGGGAAATCAAAGTCTAAGAGTGGCATATCTAAATCCAGAGGTAGAGGAATAACCTATTGGAATTGTGGAAAGAAAGGACATGTAAAGAAGGATTGTTGGTTCAAGGAAAACAAAGAGAATGTCTTGTGTAAAGGTAAAGAGGTAAATGTAGCATCAGAGGTAATGCAAGATGCTCTTATTCTCTCCTTGGATAATAAAATTGAATCATGGGTTTTAGATTTAGGAGCTTCTTTCCATGCTACCCCTAATAAGGGTTATTTCAAAAATTATGTCCAAGGTAATTTTGGGCATGTTTATTTAGGAGATGATGAACCATGCAATATTATTGGTAAAGGTGAAGTTCATCTTAAATTATAGAATGAAAATACATGGATATTGAAATATGTGAGGCATGTGCCAAGCCTTAAGAGAAATCTTATTTCTGTAGGACAATTAGGTGAAGATGGATGCATGGTTACATTCATAACCAATTCTTGGAAAGTTTCCAAGGGATATCTTGTTGTAGTAAGAGGCAAGAAGGTAGGAAAATTATATTTTTCTACCTGTATTACTTGATTCTTTTTCTATGCTATCTACTTTAGATTCAGATGCAAGCATGTGGCATAATCGGCTAGGCCATATGAGTAAGAAGGGAATGCAAATCTTAAAGGAAAAGGGTAAGTTATCAGATTTGAAAGATGTAAATATTGATTTCTATGAGAATTGAATATTTGGAAAGCAAAAAAATTGAGGTTTCTCAAAGTTGGGGCAATAAAGGAGTAGAAATTGGAGTTTGTGCACTCAGATGTCTGGGGACCAACCCAAGTAACATCTCATGGAGGATCCCAATACTATGTGACTTTCATTGATGATGCCACAAGAAAGGTATGGGTTTATTGTATTAAATGTAAATTTGATGTTTTTGAAACATTTAAAAGATGGAAATCCCTTGTAGAAAATAAAACTAATTTGAATTTGAAGTGCCTTAGATCTGACAATGGTGGTGAGTATTGCAGCAAGGTTTTCAATGATTATTGTTCAGTGAATGGAATACACAGAGAAAGAATAGTTCCTAGAACTCCACAGGAGAATGGAGTGGCAGAAAGAATGAACAAAACTATTATGGAACATGCTAGAAGCATGAGGATACATGTTGGATTACCCTTGCAATTTTGGGCGAAGTAGTAGATACTGATGGTATATTTGATCAACCGTGGCCCCTCAAGTGCATTGAATGGTGGAATACCAAAAGAAGCATGGAATGGAAAAGAGGTAGATCTTTATTTTCTTAGAGTATTTGGTTCATAAGCTTTTGTGCATGTTGATAAAGAAAATAGGAAGAAGTTGGATGTTAAATCTAAGAGATGCACTTTCATTGGTTATGGTTCGGTGATTTCAGATTTCGGTTTTGGGATTTAGAAGATGCTAAGATTGTTAGGAGTTGTAACATTGATTAGAATGAAAAGAGAATGTATAGGGATCAGGTTTTGGTACCCAAGAATGAACTAGGTGAATATTTTGTTGAGAAAAGTGCATTCTCATATTTAAAACAAAAATCCATGACAGGTGTCGGTTAGGGTGGTTGGTGTCGATCAGAGATGGATTGGTGTCGGTTAGGTGAACCAACATTGGTTATAGAGGAACCAACATCAATTATAGGTGATCGGCGTCGGTCACTGTCAGATTTGGACATGAATGTCTAGGAGGTCCAAAATGAGCCTCAGACACCCCAAATTTCTGTAAGAAGGTCTCAAAGAGTAAGTAAACCTCTAGAAATATTTACTCCTTCATTATTTTATATTTTATTGACTGATAGTGATGAAATAAAAAGTTTTGAAGAAGCAATGCAGCAAGATACCCACGTTGAGTGGGAGCATGACATGGATGAGGAGATGAATTCCTTGAAACAGAACCAGACATGGGATTTGGTCAAGTTTCCAATAGGTAAGAGAACATTACAAAACAAGTGGGTTTATAGGATCAAGGAGGAAGAGGGTGGACAAAAAAGATACAAAGGCTTGTGGTAAAAGGATTTGCACAGAAACTAGGTATTGATTTTGGTGAGATATTTTCTCTTATTGTTAAAATGACTTCCATCCATATTGTTCTGAGTTTAGTTACAGATAGAATATTTACATTTAGAACAACTTGATGTTAAGACGGATTTCCTTCATGGTGATTTGGAGGAGGAGATCTATATGAATCAACCACTTGGTTATGAAGTCAAGGGTAAGGAGAAACATGTGTGCAGGTTGAAAAAGAGCTTGTATGGGCTCAAACAAGCTCCAAGGCAATGGTATATGAGGTTTGACAATTTTATGCATGATCATGGTTATATGAGATGTGGATCGAACATTGTGTTTATTTCAAGAAGCTTGAAAATAGAATCTATATTTTTTGTTATTGTATGTGGATGATATGCTTATTATAGGATCTAATATGCAGGACATTGGTGAGCTTAAGGAAAAATTAGCTCACACATTTTCAATGAAGGATTTGAGAGTAGCAAAGAAAATCCTTAGCATGGAAATTCATAGAGACATGAAGAACAAGAAATTGTATTTGTCTCAAGAGGATTATATCAATAAGGTGTTGAAAAGATTTAAAATGCAGGATGTAAAACCTGTAGGTATAGTTATGGCTGGAAACTTTAAATTGAGAAAAGATTAGTGTCATTCATCACATGAGGAGGTCTATTATATGGCATGAGTTCCATATGCTTCAGCGGTTGGAAGTCTTTTGTATGTTATGGTTTGTACTGCAGACGATAAATTACATAGGCAAAGTGGGAGTTTTGAGAAGATTTATGGATAATCAAGATAAAGAGCATTAGAAAGAAGTCCAATAGATTCTTAGGTATTTGAGAGGAACATCCGACATGCGGTTATTGATGAGGCCATAAATTGGTCATAAATTACCATTATTTTGTCCTTCAAGTTACCTTTGAAAGTGGATTTAAATTTAATTTTGAAACTTATAGTTTCATTATCATAGAATATAGGATATATATCTTGTTCATTCTTTAGAAGTCTTTTTTATCTATTTTATTGACTAATCTGTTGATTATTTAGGAAAGATGCAAAGTCTTGTGTATACGAGCCATAATGGAAAGATAATGCTAGTTCGGGAAAAGTGGAATTGATCATGGATAGTACGGGGATAATTTTAGTGGTGAATATTCGTAATATGGTGAATATTCCATTTTTGAAAAATTTGAAAAGGCAAATTTTCTAGCGCGGGTCAGTGACTTGTTCGCCTAAAAATTACAGTTTAATTTTTTTAGGGGTCGACTTCACCTACCCTTGAAACTATCCCCTATATAATCCTATATTATTTGCCAGGTAGAACACTACTAGCTCACTCATACCACATGGGGGCATATGTATTATCAAGTACAGTAAACGTGTGACATGAGGGTGGAGGTTGTAGATGTGCGACAAAGAGTTTGTTGACGCGTGACAGGGAGAGTTTGTTGATGCGTGACAGGGAGAGTTTGTTGACGCTCGACAGAGTGTGGAGGAAGTAGACACGCGATAGAGAGTTTTTTGATGTGCGACACGAAGATTTTTTTGTTACGTGACCAGATGGTGGAGGTTGCAGATGCACGACAGAGATTTGCTAATGTGCTTCAATAAGGTGGTTGACGCGCGTCAACGAACCTCACTGACACGCGTCAACAACCTTGTTGACACACGTCAATGAGGTTCATTGATGCGAGTCAACCAACTTGTTGGCGTGCATCGATAAATCTCTATCGTGCATCCGCAGCCTTCTATTCCACCACTTAAAAATTAGGCAAAAATTTTCAACATTAGACCCCCAAAAATTCACCTTCCCGTGAAACTGGTTTCGAGGATATTCGCCAAGTATTTTCCACCTCCGATTTCTAAGAGGTCTCTTAGAATGAACCTTGGGATAGTATATCTAAACTCAAATATGATTTCATATTCATATTCCTCTCAAAAAATTATGCAAGTTCAAAAAATGAATCATCTCAATCCGAGATCGTGTGCAAAAGTTATATCTGTTTTTAGTTAGTTCGGAACAATTGGAGTTAGCTCTGAAACTTACAGTTTTAGTTCCGGAACTTGCAGATTTAGTTACTGAAATTATAGATTTGGTTCGGAAAAATTGGAGTTAGCTCTAGAGCAATTGGAGTTAGCTTCGGAACAATTGGAGTTAGCTCCGAAACTTACGTTTTAGTTCGGAACTTGCAGTTTTAGTTTTGGAACCTGCATAAAATGAGGAATTGAAAATAATAAGTTAATCTAATGGGAAATATGAGAGATGTTTTTGTTCATAGAAATATTTTTAATAAAAAACTCATTCATATTTTCTACAGGTTTTACCAATAAAGAGAAATATAACTTTTAGTGAGTTGTAGTCCAAGAAAAAGTGTATCAGATGAGCACTAAAAGTTCCACAACCAGAAACATAAAAATTCAAATGGGAAATATGAGAGAGGTTTTTGTTTATATAATTTTTTTAACAAAAAAATCATTCATATTTGATACAAGTTTTACCAATAAAGATAAATCTAACTTTTAGTGAGCTGCAGTTCAAGGGAAAGGTGTATCAGACGAGCACTAAAAGTTCCACATCCAGAAACAAAAAGTCAAATGGAAAATATGAGAGAGGTTTTTGTTCATAAAAATGTGTTTAAAAAAATCTCATTCATATTTGCTACATGTTTTACCAATAAAAAGGAATCTAACTTTTAGTGAGCTGTAGTCCAAGGGAAAAGTGTATCAGATGAGCACCAAAAGTTCCACAATCAAAAACAACAAAGTCAAATGGAAAATCTGGGAGAGGTATTTGGTAAAAGTAATGTTTTGAGGAAAAAAATACTTCCAATAAAGTAGGAGAATAAAATCATTGTGATTCTTGTTACTAAAAATCAAGGAGAAGATTTGGGAGCAAATCTTCCTAAAATAAGCAAGATAAGATTTGACTCCAATAATATATCTCTCTCCATATTTTGTGGAGATGAAGATCTTAGTTGTTAGGATTGGAATAAAGATAAGAATATATTGTATTTCCCAAAATAAGAAGTTGGTTGGATGCATAAATTATAAATGTAACCTTCCACACTCATATATGTAATTTTCACTACCAAAAATAATAGATCCGTTCTTTCTCAATCTTCTGAGTAAAATTATTCTGTAGGTTTTGAATTAAGTTTGAAAGTATGAATTAAGTCCTCTTCCAAGGAATGATCTGGCCACTCATTCCAAGGAAGAAGGATCAATGTTTTATGTTCTCTTCTTTCAATGTTTTATGTTCCTTTCTTTATTTTGTTTTCCTTTTGTTGTGAACTTCTGATTTCATGTTATGTAATTCTTCTATCTGTACAATTTCTTGTTGTGAACCTGCAGTGTCTTATTTATCTTTCATTTATTTTAATTTAGAAATTTCATTTATGCAAGTGTGTTTCTTTCATGCAAGTTTTATTTCTACAAGTGTGCCTTTACATTTCCGCATGTGTGATTTATTTTATGCAAGTTTGGATTGTGTTTAAAGAGCTATTTTCCAAAGAACTTTTTCCTCTTAATGCATACAACCATCAGACACCAGCCCTAGATTGACATTATTAATGGAGAGGATTGATAACCCTCATCAGTTATGTTATGGAGGTTCATATACTACTTTACGAGGATATGTTGATTTAGATATGGTTAGATATTTGAATGGTAGGAGAAGAGCCACCTGGATATGTGTTCATAGTAGGTGGAAATTTTTTTAGCTAGATTTCAAGATTGCAGAAGGTTGTGGCCTTATCTACTATTGAGGATGAGTATGTTACACCTACAGAGGCTAGCAAAGAGATGATATGGATGACAAGGTTCATGGAAGAGTTGTAAAAGGAGAAAAAGATTGAAAATTGTAAATTAATAGTCAAAGTGCAATTCATTTGGCAAATGAATCAACGTTTCATTCAAGAATGAAACACATTCAGTTGAGATATCACTTCATATGGTAAGTGTTGGAGGATGGGAAGTTGAAGTTAGAGAAAATTCATATGAATAATAACCATGCGGATATGCTAACGAAGCCATTGGAAAAGGAGAAGTTAGAGCTACACTCCACTTCTGTTGGTCTTTGAGTTTGAGACTTGAAGAGGAAGAAAAAAATCCAAGAGAGGAACCAAGGATGGAGTTATCTTTGGATAGTGAAGTAATTTATCTCCAAGTGGGAGTTTGTTGAGATTATGGAGCTGAATTACTTCACAAAGGAGTTTATTTAAAACTTTATAGGTTTACATAGTATGCTGACATCAGTTGGATGACCAATGTCAGTCACCTAACATACTATCCGGTATTGGTTAGGGTAACCGACATCGATTACATGTGTGTGATTGTTTATATTTAAGTCATGGGAATTAGATCTAATATTTGTTATAAAGTTGATCTAATGGTTGTAAATAAATGGCTAAAGTGCCCTAAGTTTGTATAGGCTTATATAAGATAAGAAGCTAGGGTTAGAGGTAAGATTGTGAGAATTGTAAGAAGTAATTCTTGGTGAGTGATTAGAGAAGTTTGTGAGAGAAAAAGTAGTGTACATCATGTAAGGTGTGGAAGATTGTATATATTCAATTGTACAACCTGCGGAATAATATATCGGCTATTTCTTAGTGTCGTAGCCCACTTTGGGTGAACCACGTTATATCTTATGTATTTTATTTTATTGGTTATTTCCATGTTTATTGCTTGTATGCTTTACTCGATATATATCTCAAAACTAGTTTGGTCTAACCCCAACAAAGCCAACAACCTCATTTAAAAACACCACAAACCACCAATCTTTCCTACAAAAACTACCAAAACTTTTTCCGACCACTAGTTGAGAAAAGAGGGATTTTACTTACACAGTCACCTATAATTAGATCTCATCATTCCACTAACAATTTTTTTCTTAGAAATATTATATTATTTTCCATTGCTAGAAAATATAAAGAAAATACAAACACATTATTGATGAATATGAGATACAAATAAGGTAAATAAAATTATTAAACTTGAAATTTATAGAAAAACTTAAATAAATATGTGTATATATGTATGTACGTATATATGTATATGTATTGATCTCACATACTGGACATTTGTATTATGATATGGGATTTTTGTTTGTCATATACACAATGTGTGTATACCACATAACATAGATAAAATTGTCTATACTCTTGTCTTGGTTGGTTAGTCAATGAATGTGTTGTGATACCTACTTATACATACACATACATATCCATATGTATACATATACACATACACACGCGCACACACATATATATATATGTTCATACACACACACACACACACACACACACACACACACACACATACATATATGAAAGGAAATGAAAACCAAAGTGATGCATTAAACCACTTAAATGCACACCACCTTTTATCGTACTTTCCTCCACCTTTCTTTGCCTTGGGATCTTCCTTGGGATCTAGAATGTTTGTGTGAGCGAGTCATTGACACCAGTTGTGACTAGGGACGTGCTTGACTAGACGCCACAAAATAAGAACCGATTCCCACACATGGGTGTTGCATGTATGACAACATGTATAAAATCTTATTGTGTATCTTATCGGGGTCATGCGATCTTGTCGCTAGGATAGATGGCTCGAATGGGATATTCCACCTACCTATACATACACATACATATAAATACGTACACGAGAGATATATATGTATTTGTTTATGTATGTTTATACATTCATATGTATATGCATATACATAAACATATATATGTACATGTATGTATGAGTATACATATATAGATGTATATGTAATGGTCTCACATACGGATGTTTTTATTATCATATGATAGTGTTGTTTGTCATATACACACTGTGTGTATACCACATAAGAGAGATAAAACTATCTATACTCTTGTCTTGGTGGCTAGTCAATGAATGTGTTGTGACACCTACTTATACATATACATACATATATACATACGTATACATATACATATACATACATGTACATACATATATATGTATTTTTATATGTACGTTTATACATGCATATGCATATACATATACATATATATGTACATATATGTACGAGTATACATATACATATGTATATGTAATGGTCTCACATACATGGACGTTTGTATTATCATATGATAGTGTTGTTTGTCATATACACATTGTGTGTATACCACATAAGAGAGATAAAACTATCTATACTCTTGTCTTGGATGGCTAGTCAATGAATGTTTTACAACCCCTACTTATACATAAACATACATATCATATGCATGCATATACACATACATAGATGTATATGTGTGTGTATATATATATATATATATATATATATATATGTAGGTATTTGTATTTGTATGTGTATTTTTACATGTGTTTGGTGCCACAAGGGAAGACAACGGTTTGACATGTGGGGATGAGATGTATGGTGTATATATTGTCTATCACATGGGGGCCATTCAATCATGTCATCAATATAGCTTCGACATGCATATGCATATGCATATGCATATATATGTACAAGTATACATATACATATGTATATGTACTAGTCTCACATACCTGGACATTTGTATTATCATATGATAATGTTGTTTGTCATATACACATTGTGTGTATACCACATAAGAGAGATAAAATTGTCTATACTCTTGTCTTGGTTGGTGATGCAGAGGCTAATGTCAATCAACAACCTAAAAAGAAACATATATTGGAATCAACATATATTGGAATCATATGTATATAATTTATTTATTACAATTACTTGAAATCATTTTTGACTACTTGGTCTTGTTGTTTTCCCACAACCTCTTTAAGTCCTTCTAACTCTGTTTTTACCTCTTCTTGAGACTTAGATTTTGGTTTTAGACACTCACCCTTCCTTTACTCCTTGTTCTCTGACCTTATACCTCTCCTTACTCCATCAATATCCTTCTTGCTTATGGTTAAGTCCCTTGAATTCTACTTTTATTTTCTCCCTCAAGTTGTTATCTACTGTAGCAAGACAATTTTTAAGGTTTCTTGAATAGGACCATATATAGACTTCTGGTGCCACTCTTAGCTCAGTAAATTTAGATCATATACAAATCATGTTATGTTTCTCAATAAGAACTCACTTTACTCCTTCAATATATGTTGGATCCTTGGATCATAATGAAGACTCTAGAATTTCTATCTCTATGATTTATCATGCATACTTTATATCTTTGTTAAGGTGATAGATGGTGCCATTTCTGAATTCAAGAATCAGTCTTATCTTTAGGACAGTGGTAGATTGCTTAAAGGAATATCAATGCAAAGCTAGCTAACAAGAAAGAATCTTGATATACCTTGATGGAGTCCACAATCTCAATTCTCATTCTATATGTTTTCCCATTCCTTATTTCCTTGATATGATGCAAGATCACCTTTCTTATCATCATCTCTAGAACAATTATACACTAAGCTTGTCTAGATCTAATCTTATCACTCCTTTACTATCATGTTTGATTCCTTTGGTACTTTGTACTTATTAAGCTTTGTACTAGACCCAAGACACTTAATCATCTATCTAAACCTTTCTCTTTATTTTTAAACCTGATCAAACTCCATGCTTGCATTCAAAGACTATATTCTCCTCATATTTTGACAAATCAATATAATGACCTGATCACTATCTTTTTGTGTCTTGTGTTGGGAATTAAAGGACAAACTTCCTTCATATGGATTGACATAATAAAGCCTCCTAGGTCTGAATTCTTTTCCACAATGACTCCTTGGATCTACTTGCAAGTTTGGTCCTCCATGATGACTTATACCCAACAATGTACAGTCTAACAAGAAGGCTTAGAACTCTGTCATATCCTTGGTAAATGCATCCAAACTAGAAGTAAGGGAGAATTACTATGTTCCATACCTATTGATGATGAATTTATTATGCTCTATCTCTATAAACACCATTCCCTTTTCATTCTTGGCTAAATCCTTTATGTTCCTTCTATCCCCTGTTCTAGGAGTCTACTAGCTCAGTCTGTGGGGTTTTTTAGGTGTAACTTTCAATATTGTTGTGATCTAGCTTAAAGGTAAACATTTTCAACCACCCATTTTCCTTTTTAGGTGTCTCTAAACTTTCAAGATCCAACTCATTACCGTTTTCACCCAGCTCACAAAATTTTCCCTTAATTAGGCTTCTTCAATGTATATTTCAGTCCTTAAACCTATTGTCTAGTTATATCTTCTGATAAACTTCACCAAATTACCTCAAACTAGTTTTATTTTAAAATTAATGCCATGCAGATGATTAGTTTATAATTTTAGTTCTTAACTCTTCCATACGTACAAGTTGTGGAGGTTTTAGATTCCATACCCTAGGCTAGGTTATGACATAGTTTGAGAAGGATTAGTTGATTTCTTTTCTTTTTTTATGCATTTTTCATGGTATAGATCATGTGCATGGGTTCTCAGGGACACTGATTACATCTCAACATCATCTAAAACTTGTGATATAATGATTTATATGCTCCTTAGTGCACAGTTGCATAGAAAACCCAGAGTTCCATGAGTTGACAGAATAGTGACCTCTTAGATTCATATACTTTCACACAAACACACACATTTTTCATTCTTCATCACAGAGAGAATTAAAATTCATTCAAGGAAGACTTACTTTCATTATTTACACATCTTTTTCATTCTTCAAGCACAGTCACTATGCCACTTTAACCTCTGCCCCTGTCCAGCCTTGACTTCATCAATCACACACTTACAAGACTCTACCTATCTCCCTATGGATATTCTAGCTCGAATATTTCTCATGAACACACCCTATTTTCTCTAATGAATATCCTCATACTAAATTAGGATCTTGACTCTATCTTGTTGAGAATATATACGAACTTACCAATAAGAATGGTCTAGTTAGTTTGCCAACTAAACATGACATTTGACAACTCAATATTGATCAAGACAATATCCTAGGCAATCCTAACTATCATACTATGAAACTTTGGAGATAAAAAAACTCATATTTACCTACGACAACTAATATTAAACATTTTACTCTTACACGAGAGTTATTACATTTTAAATTCAAATTTAAACATAGATTTTGGAGGGAAAGTATGAAGCTCATGCATAGAATGCCTTGAGAAGGCTTATTCAATTTTATTCATGCTCTTCAAGCATCATGAAGGATTCTCCTGCATCAAATTCCTTCCTTACCACTCAACATATAAACACATATTCTTATTATCAATTGTAGACACTAAATCATGTACTTTGGGTATTTTTCTAGTCTTGATTACATACTACTATTCATATGATTCCTAAGCGAGAAACATACTAATTGACTAGTTTCTTTGGCCATATTTACTTGCTTTATATTTTATTTCTTGGTATAACACTCTTTTTAGCCTAGTCTATCTTTTCATACTTTGGTATTTCCCATCACGGACACCGGTGCCGGTCGGGATGCTAGTGCCCTCGTCCCCTCTAGGCACCCCGACATCTTTGTACTTTGTTCACATATTTGTTAGAAGAACAATGGATTGAGAGGGGGTGAATAAATCTTAAAAATTACTTCTCAATTCATTTACCATTACATACATTCATTAGATCCATAACCATATGTGTGTATTAGATATATAACATCAATCGCAAGAGCATGAAACAAAGTACACAACATAAGAACACCATATGTAAGTGGGAAACCCTCATGGGGAAGAAAATCAGATAAAAACTTTGTATATATTATACGGAAAAAATATTCAAGTGAATATTACACATCACAAGAAATTTCTTTTCGAGGCACCAACCCCTAGTTTAGTAGAGCACCAACCTTACAAGGAGAACTAACCCCTAATTTAGTGAAGCACCAAATCCATAAGGAGACTACAACCCCTCAGGATGACTAAGCACCAGCTCAGCCACCTGAAGATGTTTTATCTCTAATTTTTCTTCTGCCACAACTGATGGAGATCACATATTCAACTCACAAATCCCTTACTCATACCCTAGGGCTTCAAACTTTCTCTTTCTTCTTCTTTCTAAAATTATCTTGGCTCTAAAACCTTGATATAATTTATCAAATAAATACTAAACTTGTCATGCTATTCCTCATCCTTAAAATCATCCACACATACCTGTAAATCACTCTCCTCTAGGTCGCACTTCTTCCCTCCAAGAGCACTAGTTCAAAAATGAACCCAAAACATCACTTTTATATGTTTTTATTTATTATAACCCAAAGGATGTCAGTATTACACATTTTTAAACCAATTAATCATTAAAAACATCCCATAACTTTATCACAATAGTCACAAGTGACCCAAGTAGGTCGGCCTAGCCAAAACCACTTTTCATGCACCAACAATCCTCAAAACCTTGCCATTTGAATGACAAAAATCATCTAATCCCAAAAATATTTTTATCCAAGCTCCAAAATTCATAAAAAAATTAAAATAACATTTAAACATCATACATTATTGTAATTATCATGTACCAATAAAATTATTTCTTTTAATGGGCCCACTAGCTCATTACCTTCTCAAAAAAGTGGTTTCCAACACCCTATTTTCAAATTTGGTCCTCAATACCCATCAAGATGAACTAAAATATGGAATGTGACCACTCTATGTAAACTTAAATACCTATAAAACAATCATAAATAAGTTAGATCCCATGAAACATCTACTGGTTAAACTCACAACAACATTTTCCTTCACCAAAACAAGCTACCCACAAAAATGTTTCCAAAAACAATTGGTCGAACCCTTCTTGAAACTTTCAAGAATCCAAAATGGACTAATTTGAATCCTAATTCATCACTCTTCACATTCCATATTAAAACAAGAATCACCCAATCCATTTTATGCTCCATTTAACTCAAACTTTAAGTAAACACAATTTTGTCCTAGATAGCTAAAACTCTTCTTATCCAAAAAGTGACCTGGAAACAATAGAAAAACTCATTATAATTAATTAAAAATTATATCACTATAAATATCTCTGAATCATATTTCCAACACAACTTGAATAAAATTCTAACTTCTCCCGTAGCTCCTAAAATGTCTAATTTACCACATCTGCTGCAAAATGTCCCAAAACTACCCTTTGACCAATCAACATTAATAGGGAACACTTTGCACTTTTTCAGCATCACCATGACCTGATACATTAATGAATATATAGAAAAAATCCTAAGGTATCATAAATTTCAATTTACACTTTACCTTCTTTGGACAACTTTTCCACAAACTGGAATTCTTCAGAAACTAGAATTTTCGGTGGGGCCCACATATCACCACATACTCTATCATACATTATGGAAATATGGGAGTCATCTACAACATCTAATCATCACTTTTGAGGAACCAATCAAAATTGGGATGATATAATCACTTTTCTACAAGTTGCTCCTAGCTAGGTTTCAAACCACTTTATCTTCTTAACGATCGTTCATAAAAACATGACTATCAAACAACTTCATTATTTTTGGAAAACCATAATAATTGATGTAAAATTATATGCCAAAGATATCAGGTTCCCATGCAAAGCACACATCTCACAATGATCATCATAAGGTCAAATTTTGCTTGAAAAACACACTACCACTTACCCGGTTTTTCCAAAACTTGCATAACTTGCAAAATCATCTTCAGAATGACCTAAAATTTGGCACGAAGCACCATAAAAACCTTATATAAATTTATAATCTCATATAGCTTTGAAAATCTCTAGCCAATCTCAGTTTCCTATGCTAAACTTCATGTTCTCAACTATTTGCTTCCCAAGGAACCCAAATTTGCATCATACCACTGATTTCTAACCTGAAATTCACCATACACCTCAAGTACATTGTCATAATGTTACTACCATGATAAAAATACTTATCATCTCCAATTCTCATGCCTCTACCAAATCCTCGTATGCTCTAGGGCTAGAAACAAACCTGGAATGACTTAACTCAAACATGACACACCATGTAATAACCATGTTGACCCAACGCAGACTCATAGACACCTAAAAACACCTCATGGACCATGTATGACATCATGAAACACTCCAAATCACTTGTGATACCTCATACTATGACTCAACATACTCAACCATGCACCAGGACACTGTTGAACTCACCAAACCACTCAATATTCATGCTTGACACTTGAATGACACCATATGGGGACACACATGACACCATGACACCCTTTTCCATTAATGGGGGTTGACATCAATAATAACACAAAACCAAAATGACCAAAAATCTCCCCTTTATCATTGATGTCAACCATCATTCAGAAACATTAATGGTAACCAACAAGACAAACACTTATATGACTACAAAAACCATGTTTATGATGCTTCGCTCCCCCTTTTCCATCTATGAAAAATGATATACATGACTACTAGACATGGAAATGACAACACATGAAAAACATAATGAAAAAATGTATAAAATGACTTACTTGTACACTTAGCTCCCCCTAGGATTGAAATATCTCCTTTTTGACTCTTTTAGTATCAAAATGATCCTCTATACCTAATAAGAGCCACAAAATGGCTCCCCTCGAGCTGATATCCTCTTCATTTCATCCTCATCTAGGTATAAATCATGCTTAAGATTATAAAAACTACATCCAAACACATCATGACACTTTCTAGGACCATTGTCCCTCAATACCATCTTCGAGTACATTTTAGTTAAACTTATTTAGGATAAATAACTACACATATCTCATGAATCACCATTCTAGGACTCCCCTTGGGATCATAGCATCCAAATCTAACTGAAAACACAAAGATTGAGGTTCTTGCCTTGAATTCTTGCTTTGAAGAGTGATGAAACACTTATCCTTAGTCCTGAGTCAATACATCAGACTTGTCAAGCTCCTTTCATGTTGTAACAACCTTCTTTAACCAAAAACAACTACTGACCCTTGAAATCACTAAGAATTCATCAAAAACACTTAATCATGCCTTCTTAAGAGCCCAAGCATGCCCCTACCTTGTGGAAAATCTAATACCTTATACTCTATTTCTTACACAAGATTGACGTCAAACTGAAATCTTCTTGTCTTTTAACAATGAATTTTTGATTGGTTTTAGTTCCTTACTATTTGATGTATCTTTGTATCATATAGCCCATATTCCATAGACATCTTCTTGTCTACTATAGAAGATGATACCTTAAATATGTAGGTCTCAATCACTCTATATTGCCCTATTTTGGCATGATATACACCCCCGATCATATTATCTCTTTATTGTCTTCACGATGCATTCATTGAGCATAAGTATCCTCTATATACCTATTGGTGAGAAAATTTTCTAAGTAGACAAATCAGGTGTCTCCACCAACATTCACAGGGATACGCCCTCTGCGGCAATTGAATGGTACAACTCCCATTATTAAAAATAAACTAATCTTAATCCTATCTAAATGTTGTGGGTGGCCAAATTATCTGGGGATCACACATGGAAACTCCACTGAACCTGTGGCAAAGTTCTTATACATGGGTACAAGGGAGGAAATTACAATGATAAGGGGAAAGTAGGGAAATTATCCAAGGAATATTACTTCGTGAGTAGATTGTAGAGCTCACACCTAGTAACCAGAGCAGTTTAACCTTACACATAGAGGAATGCACAATGAAGCTAGTGGGACTAATGAATTAAAACACCAAGTTTTCAGATTCATCTATCAAGAACACCAAGTTCCTCTCTAACTCCATACAGGATCAACTATGCTTGCAAAGTGCATGAAAGAGAGAATAGATGAAAAATAAGAAAAAGAAATAGAAGAAGTGTAGATTTTATTCCATGTGTAGTGATGAATACAAAGCTTCAACCAAGCTATCACAATTCACAATGCTACATAGTAAGAGTTCTTCAAAATTCAGAATCCTTTAGAATGGAGAGGCCATCCCAATTTATAGTAGTTTGAATTGTCCTTTCACCTCCCTCATATGACTCTTCATTTCCATATTCCACTCGTGACCTTTTGTTTTCCATGAATTAAGTATTTCTCTTATAATTTGAGAAAATACTTTTACAAATTTAAAATAGGTCACTTAAGTGAATAGGATGAAAGACAATGATGAGGCCCAATGAAGAATTAGAATAGAGAGAGAAGAAAGAGAGGGAAGGGATGAATGGAAATCACTCCTTAAAATGAATTGATTTGAATACCGGATGCAATCATGAACTTTGAGTGAATATTTATGTAGTTGGTGATCTTCTACACTGATGAAGATTTCTCCCTTGAATAACTTTGAATCATTTTCCCAATCTAGTGATGACCATAAAATCTATGATGCACAAATATCTTGGACCACAAAATGAGTGTTCAGAAACACTGTTTTGAGGTTTACCGATGCAAGCTTGAGATGAACACATACAATGCCCACGATGACCCTCCTTAAAACTTGGTTGATGAACCTTTTGACTCGTTGAAATCGTTTTGACCAATTCACTTTGAATCACCCAGACTCCTTAAGTGATGAAGATGAATTCACATGATGTGCCTTGTGATGCCTTGATTTTCCTCTATAAACCATGTGCTCAAGATGATGCTTCCAGGACCTATGTGAAGTTTTCATTCCTCCTTTTCAACTCTGAAACCATCTCATTATTTGAAGGGGAGTCCAAAAAGTAGTAAGGTGAGTGAAAACAAAGTCATATGTAACTTTCCACTCCCAAAATGAAAACTTCTATTTTTAGAATATGAGCCCATGCTCTGCTATTCTAGGACATATCACCTATCTTTCTCAGTTTCACCTTCTAAACCTTCTACCATATTCCATCCTCCTTTGTTCCCAAGATATTGCTTGCTCTTTGGGAACATCCTATTTTGGGAAGAAGTCGTTTTCTGTCTTCCGTTCCATTTTACCCCTTTTCTGATTGTCCCAAGTGATCAAATTGAAATTTAGTGGGACTTTCCATTTATAGCATGTGAGGAAGTATAACATATGCTATTTTTAGTAAGTGGTGAAAATGACCTCGGTTTGTAATGGGAACAATTTTTTGGATTCGGCTCTTCGTCATGTATTTGTGCTCCAATTTTTATAATGATTCGCTTACCAGAGAGTTAGAAATTAAAAAAAAGAATCTACACCTGGTAAGAGCTTCAGGCACATAGTTACTAAGGTAGAATATTGATAAAAAATTAGTCCTTCATATCTTGAGAAATTGGCAACTTCATCATGAAAGAACTAGTTTGAAATAAATTAGATTTTTTGGAGACCCTTTCCTCCGAATTTAAGATGATTTTTCCTACGAATCTTCGTGGTTTTGAAAATTTATTTGAAGAGGGAATAATTATGATAAAAAATAGCCCTCCATATCCCTGAAAAATAGGGAATTCATGATGCAAAAACTAGTTCACGTGAAACTACATTTTTCAAGGATCGTTTCAACCGATTTTTGTGCAATTAAGCCTACCGGAACCGTGAGAAGTGGAGAGGTAGCTCACTAATTTTTTTTGCTGCTGTGTTATGAAATCCATTAATGGAGATTCCAAAATTCCAAGTTTCCTTTTACACCTTGGATTGCAATGAAACAAATTCCATCGGGATAGGTTTTTCTCCTGGACTTTGTGTGTAAAATTTTAGCTTCACCCACTTACCAGATTGATGGGAAATCAAAGGAGAAGAAGCTGAGGCATAAGATGGAGTTTTTATTCCAGTTAATAATCAAGGGAATAATTTTATATTTCATTTTTTCATCTTGAAGGCCTCTGAAAATAAGGAATTATGTAAAAACCTCATTTTAATCCGTGCTCCGGATTGTGAGATATGAGCGTTTCACTGTTTTGGTTCATGAGTGTTTCTAACATTGAACGGACATGGTGGAAGATGAAAAAGATAGAGTTTTGGTGTTATTGCAGTCCTTTAATTGTATGAATAATGGAGGGAATAAAAAATGATGAGGGGCAATGGAGGTTTGCAAGTTCTCTACAACTTTCTTCCGGCAGTGAGCTTCATGGGCAATAATGGAGAAGCAAAGAAGAAGCAACTAGGAGTAAGATTTTTTTCAAATTGAAGTTAGAGCTGGGCATATTTTTGTATCCTTTATTTAACTTTAGGATTTATGGATGTGAGGGACATAAATTTTCATGCAGCACCTCGCGACGACACTTGGCGAAGATCTGACGATGGAGGGTTTTGGCCAAAAATCATGCTAGAAGCACCTGAGGGATGGAAGATGGTCGCATGGGGGACTAGGAGCAATTCATTGGGATGGGAAATTTTTTATGTACCTCATTTACCCTAGAAAAAAGGGACATGAGGGGCATCAATTTCCACACAATTCCCAAGTTTGACACTTGTCACAGATCTGACGATTGAGGGTTTAAGCTCCCGCAAACACCTAGGGGCTGAATTGGTGATCCGAGAGGTTGTATGGGTGACCAGAGGGATTATATGGGCTGGGATAATTTTAATGTCCCTAATTTCCCTTATCTTGAGGGATGAAAGGGACACAAAATTGCGTCAGGCTCTTGGAGCTGACATGTGTCCTCTTGCAAATTTGACTAACTGTTGAAGCCTTCCTAGAGGATGACTTGAAACGATGATAACTTGAGCTCCCGATGGAATTTTTTGGAAAAAAATTATATTATTTTGACTGAAAATTGAATTTTTAATCCAATAGTGGGGGTATCAGCTCTTGATTTTTCCATTTATGCCCTTAAAAAGTGGATTTGTGTTTTGGTTCCATAGTTGACCTTGGGAAAACTGATTACAGACCTATTGTGCCAAGGTATTGTGAAAAATATAATTTCAAAATATTGTAGTCATTGAAATTCCCTTTTTTAAAATGTTTCTTTTGACTCCTAACTCCAACCAGAGATCTCAAAATCACTTCCCAAAGCTTAGTAGCTCTTTTGATCCTGCACTGCTTAGGCATGTGAACCCTATTTTTGATGAAACTACCCTAACTCTTCCAAATATTTCTTGAACATTACAAAATAACCTCCATGATGTTTCTAGACATTTAATTAATCCACACGTCGCATTTGGATCATTTTTATGCTCCAGGAGGTTACACCTATCATGGGGAGGTTAGTGGTAGCCCTTCCCAACACTATCCAAAATTAGCATTCTTCAAGAACTCCTAAAATCACCTAGGGGGTTGACTTGAATTTCCTAATTCACCTAGGGGACTGAGTTAACATCCACTGGGAGGTCATTGGACTGATTGGGTAAGGTTGGTGCTGAGGATGGGTAGACTTGGGGTGTCTTGGAAAGGTATGAATTTCAAACTTTTTGACACTGTGGGTAAAGTTGTCCTGTTCTCGGGTGGATTTTCCCATGAAAATTCTTAGGACAATAGTTGGCTCTAGCTTGGGGACATGTTATGGACTGAGCGCATGATGACATGACATGAGAATCCCAGGATCTCAATTTTCTTCGTGGACCAGTGCCTTATCCATTGGGATTTATGGAGTCATTAGAAATATAGGCTACACAACTTCCCTTATTGAAAACACACACACACACAAAAAAAAAAGAAGGGAAACACACAAGAGGGGGAAAAACACACACAAAAGGAAAATGAAATTATATACAAGGGAGAAAATTTTATAGAGGTGGGGAAATAATATACACATACTCAGCAATGGGTTGAGAAAAGTACATGCCATCATGAAATAGCGGATTGAAGTCTGACCTTTAAAGCACAAAAATTGTTATTTGATCAAACCATGCTTTGGTGATGGCTTTGCATGGTTTGATAAGAATAAGGATAACCATAATTCCATCTTCATACTTATATTGCACAGAGAATGTTCTTGCATCCAATGAAAAATTCATCACTTTCTCAAAACTCTTATACCTTGATGCTTCGCTTGAAATCCTAGGATCATGTGACACCATTATTTCATGTATTCAAGAGTGGGAAAATTTCTCCTATCATGAAAACATTCATCTTCTTTGAATTGCAACTTCAAATTGTCTCTTACATCAGAAAAACACTTGGAAGGAGTGAGAACAAACTGGTTTTCTTCCCATTCAAGAACTTCCTCGAATATCCTGCTTTGTTTGCTCTGAGCAAGTGTTTTCAAACATGGAGGTTAAATCATTGAGCTAGAGGTCTTCATCATCCTTAAGAGATTGTTTCAAGTATGAGAACATGTTCAAGATGAATCAGATCTTGGAGGATGGTGAGTGCAGTTTGATTTTGGATCATTTGGCAAGAATCATGCATACTCTCACTTTATTGTCTAGAGAAATTGTTGCCAATATGCATTCATTCGGAGTCCATCTTGATATCATTTTCAAAATTGCGGATTTTGGTTTGGCCATATAAGCATTCTTCACCCTTCATTGGATTTTTCCATATGAACTCTTGCTTTTCATTGATGGACCATTCCAAAACGATGGGAACAAGTTGGTTTTGATCACACTCCCAATGTTCTCATAACTTTTTATTTTGTTTTGAATGGCTTTCTTTAGTGTAAATAAGATCAATATTTTCCATGTTATTATTTCCCACAATAGAGATGTTATCTTCAAGATTGAGGAATTCAAAGGAGATTCAAGAACCTTCCTTCTTTTGCACTCATGAACCTCTTCACACGATGTGGAGGAAACATACATATCTTCATATTCCCTCTCATCAACCAAGGCATCTGGGAGGTCCTCAAACTTTTCCATTTTCTCTGTCTCAACATCAAACATTGGTGTATCAAAAATAGGAGCACAAATGCTCTCATACTTGTCTTACATCTCTATAGCACGGGTCAAGAGTTTAAGACCGAGTTGAGGATATTCAATTTATTCTATAGGATTAAGATGTCTTGCAAAAACGATTCTTCCAAGTTCACCATATGCTCATCTTCATTTTTATTGAAAAATTCTATACGTTGTGCCTCCAAGAGATGGTTAAAAATCTAATCCATCTGCGCCCATGATTCGTTTGAAACGTCCTTGTTCACCTCTTCCATGTTTTTGTTTCCCAAGATTCACTTTCTTGAAAACATGGGCACACTTGATTCATGACACCTTCTGACAAGGAGAAGAGGTCCATACTTTTGGGAATGGAACTCCTTCAAGATCAAAATCCATATCATCCTCTTGATGGGGCCATATTGAGGCAACAATATGGGAAGAACTTTCAACATTATCTTGATCATCCATTATTGAATCCTCTTACACATATGGAAAATGAAATACTTCATACTCACTATGATGGTCATTCTTCTCCTTAGGTGAGAAGAGATTGTGTTCGAGTCATTCATTCTCCGTGCTTTGAAAAGGAAGTGAGATTCTTCCATTAGATCATCCATGATTGAGTCGGGAGTAGAGTTTGATCCTTCAACTATCTCCATTTCTTCATTCAACATTTCTTCATCACTTGAAGGATCAAAATAGGAGGGAAAACCCTCCATGACCATCTTGAATTCATCATTTTCAGTCCATGATGTCGGGTGGCTTTCTTGCACTTCTTCACATCTCTCCATTTCATTGTTAATTGAAAGATCAAAATTTGAAAGGAGATCATTCATGCTTACTTTGAATTGGCCATCTTCTTCATCATTGGTGGAGTCTTCAGAGAGCATTGGATTTTCCATTATGCAGCAAGGATCTTCCTTTATTGAATATATTATTCCCCCTATGGGCTATGCCTCGAGCCAGATGGAATTGCTGAATGACAATTCTATCTTTGTGTCTTCTACTTATTCCTCTATGAATTTTATTTGGCTTTCATCGGAAGGTTCCATGATAAGATATTACTCATAAGAGTCCAAGAATCTTCCAAGAATGAAAACCTCATAGTATGGGTAGCCATCAGGGTCTTCCTTCATAGGGCACATCTCGTCTTGTTCCTCCATTTGATGCGGTGCTTCAAGATTTTCATATCTTCTCTATAGAGCCAAAACATATTCTTGAGCTTCATGTTTTATCTTATATTTCCTTTGAATCCTTTCCAATAGCTCCCTACTTTCTTCTTCATTGGTGGTAGGTTATTTTTTATTTCCTTTGCAAACACTAGTCTGAAACCATGGCTGATCAATGATCTTCTTTTCCGGGAAAGCATCTTCTTCTTCTTCACTGTCACTCATTGGTACTTCACTCCAATATGGAAATTTCTTCATGGTGTAGGAAATGAATGTGACAGAGATTGAGTCATCTTAAAGAATGATCTTCTATGATACTTGATTTTTTTGTTTTTTTAATATATATATTTTTGTATTTTTATTTTATTTTATGAGTAGAGATCCTTTTTGGGTGCCTTTAGGAAAATATCTCCTTGAGTAGGGAGTTGCTAAAAACTATTGGCAAGAATTTTTTTAGGTGGACAAATTAGGTGTCTCCACTAATGTTCATGGGGCTATGCTCCTCTGCATTGAATGGTAAAAATCCCATTATTGAAAGTAAACTAATCCTAATCCTATCTAAATTTTGTGGGTGGCCAAATTGGTTGGGGATCACATAGGTACACTCCATTACAAGGAGGAAATTACTACGATAATGGGAAATAAAGGGAAACTAGGCAAGGAAGATTACTGCCGTGAGTAGATTATAGAGCTCACACCTAGTAATCGAAGAATTTCAAACTTCAATATAGCGGAATGCACACTAAAGCTAGTGGGACCGATGAATTAAAACACCAAGTTTTCATATTAATCTATAGAGAACACCAAGTTCCTCTCCAACTCCATACATGATCAAATATTCTTGCAAAGTGCGTGAAAGAGAGAATCAAAAAAAAAACAAGAAAAGGAAATAGAATAAGTGTAGATTTTATTCTATGTGTAGTGATGAATGCAAACCTTCAACCAAGATATCACAATTCACAATACTACATAGTAATATTTCTTCAAAATTAGGAATCCTTTAGAATGGATAGGTCATCTAAATTTATAGCAATCTAAATTATCTTCTCATCTCCCTCATATGACTCCTCATTTCCATATTCCACTCATGACCTTTTGTTTTCCATGAATTAAGTATTTATATTATAATTTGAGAAAATTCTTTTATAAATTTAAAATAGGTTACTTAAGTGAATATGAAAAAGAAAATGATGAGGCCCAACGAATAATTAGAATAGAGAGAGAAGAAAGAGAGGGAAGGGATGAATGGAAATCACTCCTTACAACAAACTGATTTGAATACCCCGATGCAGTCATGAACTTTGAGTGAAAATTTCTGTAACTGGTCATCTTCTACACTAATGAATATTTCTCCCTTGAATAACTTTGAATCATTTTCCCAATCTAGTGATGACCGCAAAATCTATGATGCACAAACATCCTGGACCACAAAATGAGTGTTCAGAAACACTATTTTGAGGTTTACCGATGCAAGCTTGAGATGAACACATACAATGCCCACGATGACCCTCCTTGAAACTTGGTTGACAAACATTTTGACTCACTAAAATTGTTCTGACCAATTCACTTTGAATCACCCGGCTCCGTAAATGATGAAGATGAATTCACATGATGTGCCTTACAATGCCCTGCTTTGCCTCTATAAACCATTGCACTCAAGATGATGCTTTCAAGTCCTCTGTGAAGTTCTGATTCCTCCTTTTCAACTCATGAAACCATCTCATTATCCGAAGGGGAATCCAAAAAGCAGTAAGGTGAGTGAAAACAAAGTCATATGCAACTTTCCACTTGTGAAATGAAAACTATCTATTTTTAGAATATGAGCCCATGCTCTGCTATTCTAGGACATATCACTGTCTTGCTCCAGTTTCACCTTCTAAACCTTCTACCATATTCCATCCTCCTCTGTTCCCAAGATATTGTTATTTTTAGCACATTTCTATTTTTAGTAGGTTGCTCTTTGGGAACATGCTATTTTGGGAAGAATTCATTTTCTATCTTACTTTCCATTTTACACCTTTTCTAATTTTCCCGAGTGATTGAACTTGCAATTTGGTGGGAATTTCCATTTATATCATGTGAGGAAGTATAGAATATGCTATTTTTAGTAAGTGGTGAAAATGACCTTGGTTTGTGATGGGAACAACTTTTTTGGATCCAACTCTTTGTTGTGTAATCTTACTCCATTTTTCATCATGATTCGCTTACCAAAGAGCTCAGAAATAAAAAACAAGAATCTATGCCTAGTAAGAGATTTGGATAGAGAGTTACTAGGGCAGAATATTGATAAAAATCATTCCTTCATATCTTGAGAAATTGGCAACTTCATCATGTAAGAACTAGTTTGAAAGAAACTAGATTTTTTGGAGACCCTTTCCTCCAAATTTCGGATGATTTCACCTACTAGATCTTTGGGGATTTGAAAATTTCTTTGAAGAGGGAAGAATTATGATAAAAACACAGCCCTCTATATCTTTTAAAAATAGGGACTTCATGACTTGAAACTATATTTTTTCAAGGATCATTTCAACCAATTTTTGTGCAATTACGCCTACTGGAACCATGAGAAGTGGAGAGGTAGCTCGCTGCTTTTTTTTTCTATGTGTTATGAAATCCATTAATGGAGCTTCCAAAATTCAAGGTTTCCTTTTCCACCTTGGATTGCAATGAAAAAAATTCCATCGGGATAGGTTTTTCTCCTAGACTTTGTGCGCAAAATTTTAGCTTCACCCACTTACCAGATTGATGGGAAATCGAAGGAGAAGAAGTGAGGCACAAGATGGAGTTTTTATTCTAGTTAATAATCAAGGGAATCATTTTATATTTAATTTTTTTCATCTTGAAGGCCTCTAAAAATAATGAATTTTGTAAAAAACCTCATTTCAATCCGTGCTCTAGGATTATGAGATATGAGTGTTTCACCGTTTTGGTTCATGAGTGTTTCTGGCACTGAATGGACATGGTGGCAGCTGAGAAAGATAGATTTTTGGTGTTAATACAATATTTTAATTGTAGGAATAATTTATGGAAGAAAAAATGAGGAGGGCTAATGGAGGTTTGCAAGTTCTCTGCAACTTTCTTCCGACAATGAGCTTCACTTACAATAATGGAGAAGCAATAAGAAGCAACAAGGAGTTAGAAATTTTTTCAAATTTGAAGCTGGATTTGGGAACATTTTTGTGTCCCTGATGTACCTTTATCATTGAGGAACATGATGGATATAAATTTTCATGGAGCTCCTAGCAACGACACTTGGCGAAGATCTGACAAAGTAGGGGTTTTGGCAAAAAGCATGTTGGAAGCACATGAGGGTTGGAAGATGGTCACATGGGGGACCAAGAGCCATTCCTTGGGCTGGCCACATTCTAATGTCCCTCATCTCCCCCAGCATAAAGTAACATGAGGGTCATTAATTTGCACATGGTGTCTTAGCTTGAAACTTGTCATAGGTTTGGCAGTTGAGGGTTTGAGTTCTCACAAGCACCTAGGGGTTGAATTGGTGATCTTGGAGGTTGTATGGGTGACCAGAGGGATTTTAGGGGCTAAGAGAATTTTATTTTCCCTCATATACCTTATCTTTAGGGATTAAAGGGACAAGAAATTGATCCAAGATCATAGAGCTGACACGTGTCCTCTTTCAAATTTGACTAACTGTTGAAGCCTTCCTAGAGGATGACTTGAAACGATGATAACTTGAGCTCCAAATGGAATTGTTTGGAATTTTATTATATGATTTTGAATAAAAATTGAATTTTTAATCAAATGCTAGGGGTATCAGATCTTTATTCCTCCATTTATTCCCTAAAAAAATATTTGTGTTTTGGTTCCATAGGTGAGCCTGGAAAATACCGATTACAGATATATATTGCGCCAAGGTGTTATGAAAAATATGATTTCACCATCTTGTAGGGCTTGGAATTACCTTTCTGAAGATGTTTTTTTTACTCCTAACTCCAACTATAGATTCTGGAATCACTTCCCGAAGCTCAGTAGCTCTTTTGATCTTGTGCACTGCTTAGGCATGTGAACCCTATTTTTGGTGAAACTACCCCAACTCTTCCAAATCTTTCTTGAACCTTCCAAAATCACCTCCATGATGTTTCTAGACATTTAATTCATCAATATGTTTCATTTTTATCCTTTTTTTCTGCTCCGTGGGGTTGTGACTATCCTGGGAAGGCCTGTGGTAGCCCTTCCCAACACTGTCCAAAATTAGCATTCTTTAAGAACTCCTAAAATCACCTAGGGGTTGATTGGACTTTCTCAATTCACCTAGGGGACTAAGTTAACATCCATTGGGAGGTCATTGGACTGACTGGGTAAGGCCGGTGCTGAGGATGGGTAGACCTGGGGTGTCTTGGAAAGGTATGACTTTCAAAATTTTCGACATTGTGGATAAATTTATCCTATTCTCAGTGGATTTTTCCCATGTAAATTCTCAAGACATCAAGACCATTTTCATAATTCATATACAAGAATAACTTAACTCATCTTCTTCATAGCTCATATTCCTTCTAGACTCGAGAGACATGCCTTTCCAACTACTCAAACATCTTCTAAGATGACATCACTGATGACTTGAACAATATTCCTTATTTATTAACCCACTATAACATACATAAGTACATGTACTTTAATACTAGCAAGCTCGGATATGATCTTGGAGCACTCTTTCACTTTTGAAGAAATAAAAACCTTTGCAAAATTTTCTTGAGAATCCACATGTTTTACTAGAATTTCACAAACATGTACCTTTTATTTACTTGTTTCAAAATTGTTCCATGTGTAGCAAGCTATCTCAAACTTTAGTCATACTACCTTGGTGTCCACTAAGCTTAATCTCACTCCTTTAGATTTTTTTGACACATTTAAGGACGTTACATCCATCATAATGAGTCTCACATTCAATCATAACATGGATTTAACAAATACCTTGCTATAAGTAAAAATTATATCCCTTGAAATATCTCTGAATCCTCTTTCCAACATAATTTGAATCACATTCTAACTCCTCCCGTAGCTCCGAAATGTCCAATTTACCAAAGACTGCTCCAAGTTGTCCTAAAACTTCCCTTTGACCGGTCAACATAAATAGGGCACAGTTTTCACTTCTTTAGCATCATAGTGACCTGAGATATTTATGAATATCTAGAAAAACTCTCGAGCTATCATAATTGCTAATTTAGACTTTACCTTCTTTGGACAACTTTGCCACAAACTAAAATTCTTCGTAAACTTGAATTTTTAGGTGGGGCACACATATCACCACATAATCCATCATACATTTCTAGAAATGTGGAACATTCATCTACAACATTCAATATTAAATTTTGAGGAACTAATCAAAATTGGGCTGATATAAGCACTTTTCTATAAGTTGCTCCTACCTAGGGTTTCAAACCACTTTATCTTCTTAATGATCATTCATAAAAACGTGACTATCAAACAAACTCATTATTTTTTCAAAACCTTAATAACTGACCTAAAATTATATTCCAAATATCTCAAGTCACCATATAAAGCACAACGCTCACAAAAAGCATCGAAGGCCAATTTTTCTTAAAAACAAACTACCACTTACCTAATTTTGCCAAATCTTGCATAAATTGCAAAATCATCTTTAGAATGACCTAAAATTTGGCATGAAACACCATGAAAACATTATCTAACTTCCCATGCTCCCCATATAGATTAGATATCTCTGAAAATCCCCATCTAATCTCATTTTCATATGCTAAAATTCTTGTTCTTAATTGTTTACTTCCCAAGGACCCCAAATATGCATCATACCTCTGATTTGTGACCTGAAACTCACCATACACCTCAGGTGCACACTGTCCCAATACTTCTAAAATTCTATAAAAATACTTATCAACTCCAATTATCATGCCTCTACCTCATTCTAGATGCTCCAGGGATAGAAAAAAACCTGAAATGACTTGACTCAACCATGACACACCATGTAATGACCATGCTGATCCAATGCAGACTCATAGAAATCTAAAACACACCTCATGGACCATGTATGACATCATGACACAATCCAAATCACTTGGGATACCTCATACTATGACTCAACATACTCAACCATGCACCATGACATTGTTGAACTCACTAAACCACTCAATATTTATTCTTGAAACCATATGAGGAAACTCATGAAACCATGACACCCTTTTCCATCAATGGGGATTTACATCAATGAAAACAAAACACCAATATGGCCAACAATATTTCGGGTTCTTTCTAGCCATTTGGACATCTTATCTTTTTGTAGTTGGTCTTTTTGGGGTTAATTACAAAATTTAAGCTAAGGAACCATATAAATATAAAGTTATGTGACCATAATAAAGGAACAAGCATAAGCATTAGCTATCACCACCTAAGGTTTCATACAAAGGCATTATCAAGAGAATTCAAGCATCCACACATAAGGACAAGTGACATATACTTCTACATACACATCATAGGAGGGGATGTTTATTCTTTCGTGCACACATATATTTACATTGCTTACATCTAGCTATTTTCTCATTATCAAGTGCAACATGGATAAGATCCACCTAGGCACGATTTCACACATAAACATATACTTAAATACGTTGGGTCTGAAACATAGTGTAATGCTCAGTCGTAAGATCACTTGTTTGACAACTGAGGATAGTCTGACCCCTCATTTGCATTATTTTCTTTTTGGGATTTGATGTGCTTTTAAGGGTTTTGTAGGTCATTTATTTATTATAGGTTACTAACAATATTTTCCGATTTGGTATGACATACTAAGCAACAAGAAGCAAAGGAAAACAAACATCTCACGACCCAATCAAACTAGTTTTCCGAGGTCCGATTAATCATAAGTGCCTTAAATAGGTCTAGGGTACCCCACATGCCTTGACCCCTCTGTAGGTTTCTCACCCAACATATTCCAACATCTCTACATTTATCCGAGGCTCGATGCAACATTTTCCCCTCTCTCTTCATCATTTTTTCACTTTAACATAACCCATGATTATTTGTGAAATAGCTAAGTCATTTTAACGCTTCATTTGCACTTAGGGTTTTAAATCTTAATTGTTTATTTTCTTAGGTCATTTTTTATTTCATTTCTTATTCATTTACTGCTACATTGTAATCAGATTTAGGCATCTACATAATTATATGTTTTCTTACTCATTTGGTGAACACATCACCCAAATACACCTTACTTATAGGGATTTTCTCATCTTTCCATTATGGCTCAATCTTTTGATGAATTCACTTAAGCCCGTATCCAAGTGCTTGATGATAATATTTCTGAGAATCCTTAGGATATAGAATTACTTTTATTCACTGCTCATTAGGAGGCCACCAATCTTGCAGAGCTTAATTTTTCTACTGCCATCCCCACCTCCATCGCTACTTAACCACCTACGTGCACTCTCCCGCCTACCTCTACCATTCACATTTCAGTTCCAAATCACTTCATTCCACCTCTTGTTTTTCATATGCAACATGTCTCTTTTACTGGAACTCAATATTTATCCTCTCTTTATCATGACCTTTAAGTGCAAATTTGTCAATTGCAACAGGCTACTTCTCATGCATATCCATCTTTGGATTCCACATTACTCCTTCATTCTCCTTTTTCACCCACCATTTCCACTTATGCACTTCCACCTAATTTCTTCACCCCTAAGTTTCCCATTTTCAATGGCCATGGTGACCCCCAAGAACATCTCTCGAGCATTTCATGTTGCTATCTAAATTTTTTGGATGATCACACTTTGATATCAAAGCCCTTTCCTCAGATCTTCATGATTACGCGATGCGTTGGTTATATGATCTACTTGTCCACTTGGTAACATCTTTCACACATGTTTCCGATGCTTTTCTCGCTCACTTCTCTATCAATATCAGCTCTAATATATCATATGCTCAACTCACGTAACTTAAACAAGGATCTAATGAACATCTAGTGGATTATGTCTTGTGATATAAAAAAACTTAGCTAAGATGTTTAATGTGCTTGTGAACTCTAAAATTCAAGATTTATTTGTACAAATTCTCTTTCGCCTCTTTATGAGACTGGTCTCTTTAAGACATCTCCTTCATTTGGTCAAAATTTTCACACTCTTAAGGTAAACAAAACAAAACTATTATCTATAGGAAAGCTTAAGTATCAAGAGAAGACTTTATATTCTACACACTTAAAAAAACCTTTCAATCCATCTACAAAACCTACTAAAGTTAAAGCCACCTTTGTCAATGCTATATCTAACACTAGAGAGCTTCAATGACAACCACTTAAGCATAAATACACAAAATTGGTTGTCGTTCCACATCTTCTATTGCCATAAATTATCAAGATAAATCTTATTATGCTTCCTACTCCACTAAATTTGGATCCATCTCATCCTAAGGGTCATAATTACAATGAAAATTTTAGATGTGTTTATCACCAATGTGTTGGAAATTCTACATATCATTGTTTCAAGCTTTGCAATATCATTCAAGATCTGATCGATAATAATGAAATTGAACTTCCTAAGCCTAAGGCTTTGGCACCTAATAATGAAAATCACAAATTTAAGATCTTTAAAAATCCTCTTCTGAAACATGATAAGAAAGTGGTTGATTTCTCAACCAATCATACATATCACACAGTTCCTCCTCCTACATTAGGGGCTCTTGATTTTCTAGTTTCTCATGCTGAGACATCCCCACCAATTATTACTTCTCTAATCATGATTATCATGCTACATTCTCTTCTAATCGCTTGCATATTAGCGCTTCTATTGGATCCAATTCTATCAATAACACTATGGTCAATCCTTCATTTCGCATTAGTGCATGTTCTATTGCATTGCTTGTCACTATTGGCTATCCACTCTCATAGATTTCATATCTAGTTCCTAATTCATATGGATATGTTAAGCTTCCAATCACAGTCGGTCCTCTTACCCTACTTGTGCCTTTTCTTGTGGGACCTTCAGTCAAAGGGTGTGACATGCTCTTAGGTCTTCCCTAGTTACATGCAACTAAGGCTATCATCTCCATGCATCATTTATGTCTAAAGTTCATTCATAACAGAGACAAGGCATTACTATCAATAGTGTTTCCCCTTATACTTAATGGTTGTATACTCCCCTTGAGGTTTCCATTACACTTGTTAGAGCATCTAGGTCCCCGCGGCCTCTCGAAACTAAATCACAATTTGCTCCTAGCTCACTTGTTTGCACATGACCTACACAGTCTCATTAATCTACCAATCCATCACATCAATCTAGGTCCACCACTCAGACAGATCCTTCACATCAGTAAACATCACCTATGTTGTTTATTCACATAGGTTTCCATCACCTCTGTAATCTACTTCACATAGGTGTCCCTCACCTCTGCATTCTACTTCACACAACATCACCTCCTCGTTCTACCTCATATACGTGTCCATGATGTCCATTTTCTTCTTCACATAGGTTTCCATCACCTCCACCTTCTGATTCACAGAGGTTTCCATTGCCTCCACATGATACTCATTGGTCACATGTACATGGGCTTCATTTACCTATATAGCATCTATCTCATACACCACCAATATTAGAGCATGGTTACATGCCTTCATATTTACAAGGATCGATTGGAGGACCCTCGTCTTTCACTTTCATCGAAAAGAACATTCATTAACACATTATTAGGGGCATCTTGCTTAATATTACCCCCATCACTAGTCATTGTCACACATCTATACACTTCACATGCATCTTATACATCTTGATACATTCGTATCATCACTTGATGATGCACTCTTGTTCTATGGTTCACAATTAATTGTTGAGGCATCCTATACACATGAACCTCACACACTACAAATTATATTACACATTACATACTAAACATTACACACTACATACTATAGATTACACACTACACACTTTACATTTCACACATTCATCTCTTTCTATGCAACATCTACTCTACGCATTCACGACATATCTTTCTCACATATAATTCTACATGTTGCGTTCATTTCCCTATGACACACTCTAGTTCCATGGTCCATAATCAAATGGACCTCACCATACTCACTCATGCACTCATTCATGTACTCTCTACACTCCATGATTTATCAATCACATATTTTTAGTGCACAATTCAAACCATTTCCCAATGACGCACTCTTTTTCTATGATTCATTCTCAAATGTTGGGAGGACATGTATAAATGAACCTAATTCTCATACATACACATATACTAGGGGGGAATGCATCTCCTATCACACTTACACTGAATTCCATTCTGTCTTATCCACAACATACTGCATATCTTGGTCACATTTATTATTTCTTACTTATGCTTATATGTACACCTTTTACACATGATAGATATATATTCGGTATGTCCTTATCTTTCTATATAAATATGCATGGTCACTTTCCTTCTAGTTATGATCACAAATTCTATAGATCAATACACACAACATAGATGCTTGGTGCAGTACCTATTACAAGTCCCACATCGACTCCTGGGGGCATCCACTTTCATACATTACAGGTGTTATTATTTCATTTTTCATAGCACATCATTATCAGATTATACATGTTTTGAAATACTTTATATCTTCCTTATATGCTAACAAGTGTTTCATGTGCAACATTTGTTTATAGGTATATTTTCTTCCATGGTTATCTATTACATTGCTTGTTTGTCATTGTTTGTGGGCTTTTCCCTATGTCTTGCTTATTCTTTTATTTTATGTATGCTTATGGACTTGATTATCTTGTGACATTGTGAGTTGTGTCCCATGTTTTAAACCTACTTTTTTGCGGTCTTCTTTGTCTTCTTGTGTGTTTAAATTGTCTTTTTCATCTTGGATTACACATTGTCTGCTTGTTTGTTAGCCATTGTCTTTTACATGAGTATTTATCTTGTTTTCACTAATTATTATCTTCTAGCCACTTTGTTTGTGTGTGCCTTAATTTATAGCAAACACACTCCCTCCCCTTGTAGGACATCAATTTCAATATAATGATCGATCCTCCTTTAGGCTACATACTCCTTAATGATGTCACATACACCCCAAACGTGGGGGCATCATTTTGGTGAATCATCACCCCAAAAATAGTTCAAATTCATTACACAACACGATTCAAGACGGTAAAAACACGGTCATCCGGTTGTGTAGCAAACACACAAATCGACTTGGGTCCTTACCACAACATAGTCACCAACACCCAAAACAAGAAAATAGTTCCTTAGCACCCTTGACCCTTCCTAGATGCCTATGACTAGGGGAAGTTACATACAATTTGTCGTTTCAGCATAGTATACAAAATTTCACACAACTGATTTTACAGGAAAACAATCCTTAACACTCAACATGCATGCACTACACAACATTTTCTACTTTCACGTTGGATTAGAACTATTTCGACATGGAACATATTTTTACACACCATTTCCAGTGGTGTTCATACTTTGGAAGCACTCAAATATTTAGAGAATGACACTATACTTTTATCCCTACACTTATTCCATGTATTGGCATGAGATCACCCAAAAAACTCACATATAACGCAATTAGTGTGAGATAACTCAAAAAAAATATTCTTCTACATCATCTACATGATTCTCTACAATTTTCACTCATCATAGATCAAGTGCACATGTTCCTTTTTACACTTTGCATACTTTTTACACATTTTTATCATATACACGTGCATTTGACTACTTGAGCGTTCTTTCTCTTTTATAGGTCCATCCTTATTGGAAGCAAGAGTCACATCACATCAACAACATCATTCACACATAAATCATAATCAACACATTAGCAAAAATAAACACTAACAACATGTACAATCATGAAATCTACACATACGCTCTCACCCTAGGGTCATTCATCATTACTTTTTCACTTCCTCTTCTTTAGCTTCCACACTTCACATTTTTATCACTCCATGCTTTTCCTAATTTCTCGGCATGATTTTTTCATCGTTGATCTACATGGTTATCAGGTAAAAATATCTTATCTAATTTATGTTATCAAGCTTTCACTCAACAACATAAAGTTGGGGGAAATGTAGACATTAAATCATGCACTTTGGGTATCTATCTAGTCTTGATTACATACTACTATTCATATGATTCCTAAGTGAGAATAGTACTAATTGACCACTGTCTTTGGCTATATTTGCTTGCTTTCTAGTTTCTTTCTTAGTCTTACACTCTTTCTAGCCCAGTCTATCTTTTCATACTTCAACATTTCCCATCCTAGACACCAAATCCTAGCTGAGATGCCAACACTAGGAACCCCTATCCCTCCGGGAACCCCCGACCTCTTTATAACTTTTTCACATATTTTGGGTCCTTTCTAGGTTTTTGGACATCTTATATTTTTGATAGTCACCATTTTTGGGGTTAATTATGAAATTTAAACTAAGGAATCATATAAATATAAAGTTATGTGACCATAATAAAGAACCAAGTACTAAGCATTAACTATCACCACCTAAGGTTGCATCCAAATGAATTATCAAGAGCATTCAAGAATACATTTAACATCCACACACAAGGTCAAGGAGTTGATACTTCAGCTTACATTTCATAAGAGAGGAAGTTCATTATTTCATGCACACATCTATTTACATTGCTTACATATGACTACTGTTCAATATCAAGTGCAACATGTACAAGAGCCACCGAGGCACGATTCACACACACACACACAAAACTACATTGGTTCTAAAATGTAGTGCAATGCTTATTCGTAAGATCACTCGTTTGATAGATGAGGAAAACCTAAATCCTCATTTTCCTTATTTTCTCTTTTGGGATTCGATGTGCTTATGAGGGTTTTATAGGTCATTTATTTATTACAGTTACCAATGACATTTGTAGACTTGGTGTGACATATTAGGAAGCGAAGGAAAAGTAACATCTCACAACCCAACGAAATTGGTTTTTCGAGGTCCCGAGAAGTCATAGGAGCCCTGAATAGGTTTAGGGTGCCCTAGGTGCCCCCTCGCTCTCTATAGGCACACCAAGACAACATATTCCAAGCTCTCTACATTTCTCTAAGTCTTGGTGTAATAGTTTTTCCTCTCTGTTCATTAGTTTGGCACTTCAACACAACCCATGATTATTTAAGAAATAACTAAGTCATTTTATCTCTTCATTTGCACTCGTGGTCTTAAATCTCAATTGCTTATTTGTTTGGGGCATTTTTGTATTTCATTGCTTATTCATTTACTACTACATTGCAATCAAATTTAGGAATCTATAAATTCTATATTTTCTTAATCACCAATTATCTTGTAGGTCATCCTTCCTTATGAGTTACTTTTTCAACCCACTGTCCACTAATTGAAGTTTGACTGATACAAGTGTCCAAATCTGATTATTCAAGTGAGATTTGACTGTGTTCCTTTCCTCAATCACTTGAACCTTCTCATTCAAGCTATAGTTCTTTGATATTAGGTTCTTCCACCACATTTTCATAGACTCATCATTCCTTCCATCTCTAATAATGATATCTTCTTAACTAAATACTTCTTCTAGGCTCATAAAATTGTGCATAGGTTGGGGGTCTAAGTCTGTAGATGCTCTTTTCCTGAGTTTAACACCTTCTATATCTTATAAGACTTTTTAGTAAACAATGACACATATTTTAAAGTCTCACTATCCTTGTTAAGTCTCTTCAATATTTCCAAATCATGGGTTAAGTATTTTATAGAT